>RZGM01000028.1:381571-405083 GCA_027886205.1 Fusarium piperis | reverse complement strand
GGGCCATGTTCCCCATCACCTCGCAGATCGACAGGCAAGAGAAGGAAAAGGTCATTCATAACATAGGATTGCTCGACTTAAAGAGCATCAAGGACCGCCAATGGCAGGTCAAGCTCAAGCCAGGGGATTACGTCATGCTGGCCATCCTAGGCTGCGAGGCATTCGACTGTGTTCCACGATCTGAGTATAAAAGCAGCACCGAGAGTCGAGTAAAGCACGCGCTTACAACATGACCAGATCATCCACCATGAGCTCCTCAGAAAAAAGAACCCCCCTGCCCTCCGAACCCAGTACAGAGGCAAGATGGGCGCACAAAATGAATGCAGATAAAAAGTGTGCGCACTGTCCCAACAGGACCCCCTTGGAAGGTAACGAACACTGCGCCAGCTGCAGGCAAAAGATGGCTGTCTCGGCCAACGCAAGGAACGCAAATATGAGGGAGGAGGGCAAGTGCGTATGGTGCAGTAAAGATGTTGACATTGCTGAAAGCTTCTATTGTCGAGTCTGCAGGGCAACAAAGCGAGTGCGGGGGAGGAATATAATTGCACAATCGGTTGATGGGGGCAAATGCACGACTTGTAAGCTGAATCCCATGGCAAAGGGCATCAAGATATGTGAAAGTTGCCTACTCAACGCCGTGGAACGGGTAATAAGGGAGGAGAAGGAGATGGAGAAGGGGTCCGCTTCTTGAGAACTCTAGAGTTGCCAACTCTGGCCAGCCGAGCAAGGCTTGAAGGATGTATAATAGCCCTCTAGGTAGGTGCTCAACAGAGAGACGATGTTACTTCTGTCCAAGGGCTATAAGGTATGAAATTTTGTGGAGTGATATCTAATTGTCGGTGGATTTGCCAATTTCAAAGTCGCGAACAATTCATAATAATGGCAATTGTTGTTGACTTCTATGACGCGTCTAAGAGGATTTATTAGCCACGATATAAAAGAGCATGGTTAGATATAGAAGATAGCATTGAAACCTAATACTATAAAATACTATAACCTTAATATAGGCTCTATAGTAATAGCTAGTCACTAAGTAAAAAGATATGTGTTAACCTCCTCTTTTATTTATTAGTAATACCTTCTTATCCTTCTCTTTCTTAAAATAGCCACTATAGTTCGAAGAATTCCATTCGTCATCCATAGGAAACATAACAGCTGATGGTAACGGTATTGTAGGATTCATCTAGCGAGCTGCCGAGTATGACGAGAAGAATCGAGGCCGGACCGTGAATGTATTTTTACATCCAGACCTTGTGGTCCTCGATTCGACTAGCATCCAGGACTATTAAAGCTCACGCTCGTCCAAGGACATGCCAGGCGATAAAGCTTGTCCAGCAGCAGATGACGTCCCACCCTACACTGCTCACAGCCGGATGCTCATATAATGCCGTTTTGATATCATCCCAGCCTCCGCCTTCTCTTGTGACGCCCGTGACGGCTGTAGCAAGCAAGATAGCCATGGTTGCAGCCTGAGCTGCCAAGGGTGGCTGCTTCGATAATAGCGAAGGGGCTGGGGTAGAGAACACGCTATTCATCAACAGCGGCGCAAAGGCGAGCACGTGAGGGGCTAGCAGTAGAAATATGAACTGGGGATGGTTGAGGTTCCTTGAGATGGCGGCAGCGCAGCCCAGGTTAATGGCGAGAATGGCGAACCACGAAAAGGGTAGCCAGGAGCCTTGGTCTGTCCGTGACCTAGACTTGGATTTGTTTGCATTCTTTTTTGTCTGCAAAGAGCTCCCTTCGTCAAAGACGGTAAATGCGAGAAAAGACAAGTTCGCCGCAAAGGAAATAGCTACAATCTGGCCCAAAAGCATGAAGATCCAGAGATGAGGAATTCTTCCCTTCTTGGCTACAAGTACAGCCATGTCAGCACCCATCGCAATTGAGACTCTGGTTCACCTACACTGAGCTGCAAGCATAATGCTCCAAATAGCACAGAACCCAAAAATTTGCAATGACCACCAAGCTCTCGGCGGCCTCTCAAGGGTCGATACCCAGGCTTGTTTGAAAAGAGTCGTATCACGGAGCCATTCTCCCAGGTGAAGTTTATTGGCGTCAAGACTAGCTGTCGCAGCCAAAGCCCATTGTTGATAAGACCATTGAAAGAAGCAAAACATGTGATACCAGGTGGTCGCAAGGCTCACGGCCGCTAGGGCGCTGAAGACAAGTATCCCATAACGGCGGTGAGATGACTCTTGGCGAGGTGAAAGTTTTGAACGGCGCCAAAGAAGGTTTACGCAGCGAGCAGTCAGGGCAGCGCAAGTCAGTAGATACGTGACCAAAATGCCAATTGGACGGGCATTGGATACATCAACCATGATTTCAACTAAGCAACAACAACAGAATTACCAGATTTACCAGATTGACGTTGTTGAGTACGAATTTATGTGTGTAAGAAACTTGGCATTCTTTGTTGAGGCGCCGGCCCGACCCGCAGCAGACAAAAAGGAGCAAGCCTCGGCTCGGCGACATTGTTGCACCGGTTGAGCCCACCATCAGGACACCATACTAATTGCGCCGGTCTCATAATGACCCTCTTCCCAATGGGAATTGACCAATTAATCAGGGGTAGGTAGGTAGTTAAAAATCCATGCATGGGAAGAAAAATGAAGACCAAAGGCTAAAAGGGACAGGGGGGATGTCAGCTTCAAACTTCAATGTGGCAGCGAATGGCGCAAACCCAATTGCTCAATAGAACATCTCCAGAAAGAGTCGCCGAAGATGCAAAAGAAGGTTGCCGTTATTGGCACGGGGCTTGCTGGGCTGACAACGGCGTATCTCTTGCGCAGCGATAAACGAGGACGGTATGCGGTGACGTTGTTTGAGCAGGTGAACATGCATTCTGATCCTGACGAGGACGACACTAACTCTCTCCTAGGCCGACCGCCTTTCCTTCGATTCGGCCTCCGTTACCGTCAAGAATGAAGAAACCGAATTGACTGAGCGAATTGACTTGCCTATGCGTGCGAACGCTGGCGGCTACTACCATCACTTGCTGCGAATGTATCACCACCTTCGAATCCCCCTCCATCCGATCCGATTCCTCTTTGTCTTTGCAAAGGCATTCCCGACGAGTAGCGATGGAACTCCACGACCGGACGAGAGTTATTTTGTGCACGCGTCGAACCTACACCAGATGCCGCCACCGTGGCCCGGCAATCGAAGTGTGTTGGCGCACATCATCGAGATCCTGTACCTAATTGTCTGTCAATTCTGGTTCACGCTGGCGTGCTTCCTCTTTTCCCCGCTGGAGGAGGGACACGTGGGATCTTCAGAATACAGCGAGTCGCTAGCCGATTACCTCGAGAGAATACGACTGCCCCGACGATACACATCGCATTACCTGCTCCCTCTCCTGAGCGGCGTGTCGACCTGCTCCCACGACGAGCTCCTTGCGTTCCCTGCGAGCGACATTGTCAATTATAAAAAGCGCTCCCACGGGCAGCAACACTATACGGTTTGCGGAGGCGTCTCGCAGGTACAGGCAAGATTGACCGAGGATGTGGAGGATGTGAATCTCAACAGTCGTGTGATCGAAGCTGTGCCAACTTCGGACGGGGAATCGATCATTGTTCGCTGGCAATCGACGGTCGACGGGCAATCGACGGTCGACGGATCATCGCGCATCGATGAACAGATTTTCGATCGCGTGATCCTTGCTGTTTCGCCGGATGTTGCTGGGGCAATCTTCAAACCACTGCGACCGACACTCTCAAGACTCCCTACCCGTCGCGTCGAGAGTTCCGTCTTGAAGCCTCAAGGCAGAGTAAGTGTATGCGTAGCCAAAGACAGCGACAAGACTGTCAGCTCCTGCGCGCATCACCTCGCCGACACCTCGCCATCGCAGACCATCACGCTGAGAACGCTATTCCCAAAGTCAGATAGCGCGCGGACCGAGGCCCTGCACACAATGCCAAGCCGAGTCGTCGTCAGCACATGCCCCTTGCAAGAAGACCTAGAATCGAAATCAACGCTCCGCCGAGCGAGATTCACAAGGACGCTGCGGAGCACCGAGGGTAAGGCCCTTGTCCGGCAGCTTGTGGGGGATTCGAGGTCCACCAAGAAGGAAGATGATACGGCCGCTGCTTGGGTCAACGGCCAGGACAACGTCTGGTTGGCGGGAGCCTGGTGCTGGGACGGCATGGTCCTTCTTGAGGGATGCGTCGTGTCAGCGATGAGGATCGCGTCAGATTTTGGGGTCGCGATTCCGTGGGAGGATAATGAACATTGATTGACATTGATGATGAGTTTATGAAAGAAACATAAATTTATGATTTAAGCATAGATATGATATGAGCATAATTCAACACATGCATATTCACTATCCCATCAAGGGCCGGGTCCTAGCTATAGCAAAGAACACAACAGCATGTGCATTCACATTCATATCAACATTCACAATTATTAGTCAGCTATCAATTTGTGGGCCCTCCAACATCAGGCCAGTTAAACGAAGTCATCACAACGCGTGGCTTCTGCAAAATTGAACGAGGTTGTGGCTATTGGCGAGATACTTCAATATGGACTCGTCGTCAACGCAAAATGGCTTTGCTACTGGATTCTTCTGGGGTATCTTTTTTACGATAGTTATAGCAGGACTCATTGGCACCACGATTCTGCACAAGAGCGACGTTTACGGTCTGGGGCACTGGAAGCTCAATATTAGATCTCCCCCACCGTCCATGTGGATGAACGTTGGGTACTGGTAAGACTATGAAATCTACAGTTGTGCTTTCTGTAGCATCACTTTCAGTTATGACGTGGTGGGCTCACATACTACAGGAAAACTCCTCAAGGCGAACCCATCAAGAACTTCTACGAGTCCTCGGCAGCGTTACTCAACCAAGTCATCGGGGCCGCTGGACTGCTGGACGAGGAACTCCTCGCAACCGGATCACGTGGATCTCTCGCCATCCTAGATCTGGGCTTTGGCTGTGGCGATCAAACATGGGAACTCGCACGGGTCGCCAAGTCACAGAACTGGGATGACTTTCGCTACGTGGGCCTCACCCTCAACGAGGCCCAGGTTCAGACATCGCGACGAAAAATCTACCGCGAGATAGCCAACGCTGGCAACGACGCAGTAGTAGTAACAGCCGAATCTTTTAAACTCTTCTGTGCCAATGCTGCAAAGCCTGAGACGTGGACCCCTCAGGTGGCAGACGCTGTCTACTCGTTAGCTGATGAGAGATTCAACGAACGATGGCTGCTCGCTCTTGATTGTTTATACCACTTCTCCCCGTCGAGGAAGCCAGTCTTTGAACACGCAGCTAGGGAGCTCGATGCACAATTCATGGCTTTCGACCTCCTCATCAACGAATCAGCTTCTGCCATGAATATTCTCAAAGCCCGTCTCATCGGCAAGATTATGGGATGCCCTCTCAAAACATTTCTTACAGAGAATGAATATCGAGATCAGCTGGTCGAGTGCGGATATGACCGGAAGCTTATAACCATAAAGGAGATTACCGATGATGTCTTTTCGGGACTGGTCAAGTTTCTGGATCGACAGGATGAGCTACTCGCAGAGTACGGCGTGTCTCTGGGTGGTTTCAAACTAGCCGGGCGGTTGTTTGACTGGTTTGATAGGACAAGAGTTGTCAGAGCCGTGGTGGTGGTGGCCCGCACAAAGGATAAGACACGTTAGGATACCCAACAAATAACTCAAGGATTATTCAAAGGCAGATGTTTGTTTGCATCTCCTCATCATGTTGAAACTATCCCCCCTTCAACTGCCGCCACAGTGCCCTTGGAATATGGGTCGACAACGGCCCCGCCGAGACTTGCAGGGAAAGATGACATGACCATGTCGCGCGTTTCACCAAGACTCCATGGCCAAGCTGCATGACATGATGCGAATCTGCACGTATTTTGCGGTGCCCAGAGCGAACCGAACCCAGTACGTTGGTTGTTGGATCTTGTGCGGTGGCAAGGGGATTTGAACAACCTTGGGGCTGTTTACTGCAAGATTAAGTGCTTCTACCGTTTTCCTGGAAGACGATCGCATTCAGAAAAGATTGATCATCGGGAGATTTTTGTTCACCTTACTCAGGAGAGCATGGACTCGGACATGGGAATTTCTCACATAAACAGCACTGCAGACAGCTCAGCCCGCCATCTCACCAAAAAAGAACAACCCGTGTTGAATCAATCGGAGCTGAAAGAATCTTCACATGTGCAGTGCAATCTATCTGCGGCTGGGGCCTCGGACATGACGAAAAAAAAGACTCACTGCACAATCGGACATCGATCCCAAATCGAGGCTTCGGAGCCGGTATAGAGTTCGGACCAAAAAAGAAGTAGTGAAACCAACGACGGACGAAAGACCTTGTTTTCTATTCAGTCACCGAGAGGCCGCCACTGGCCACATTGCCATGCCACTGTTCTTTTTAGCCTGACTACTAAAAGTAACCACATGGCTGCACAGAGACCTTTCTTCAAAGAGTTCAGTGTGCAGAAAAGGGCCCAAGCTCAAAGGGGGGGAGGGCCATCAATCTGGGGAGTAATGCCACGTATAGGAAGCATCAGGCTAGCTCCCGCAACAGGGGTACTCCTGCAGGAACCCCCAGACTCTATCGTTTCACGAAACTCTAGCGAGGGCGGGCAGCGGGACTGGAATCCCTTACAGGAAGCTGACTGAGGGGTGTGAGGTGGAGAGGCTTGAAACCACGCCTGCGTAGGGCTTCGTGTCAGGTTCATCGTCAACAGGACACGGCGATACCTAAACTCTAACTGTGTCGTCGGATTTTCCTCCTCAGAGAGAAAAGGCCATTTTGTTTCAGCTTGATACGGCAGTTGGAAGCCATGTTTCTTTTTCAGCTCGTCTATCGTATCAGATCAGCACCTTACGTCAGTTTACCAGTTTCGAACAGAGAATTACGAGTCCTTCTCAGGCGACTCCGAGTGGATTCCAGGCTTATTCTTGAAACTTTGACTCGTACGCCCCCTCCATTGATGAACGCGCCACTCGATGAACAAGGGGGGATCCCTTGTCATAGCACATCCAAGTTATACCATTACTGGTAAAAAAGCCAACGTAAGAAGACAAAGTGAACCCATGTTTGTCGCGGGGTGAGAAGGTCATTCTTTTCCCATCCTTCTTCCACTCCTTATTTGTCTCGCTTCCTTTCTTCTTCTTCCCTGCGCCGCCCGAGAATGTAGCAAAGCCATGAACTTAACACCTCGCGACGACGACGACGAGCCTGTCCATGGCTTCATCAATCCATATTCAGAGCTCAACGCTGGCCTGTGGTGCCTATTCCTCGGTGCGACAGCCTTCCTGGCTTTGAGGTTATGGGTAAAGGTAACGCGACGCCATGGAATGTGGTATGACGACTATATACTCATTGTTTCATGGGTGAGTGTCTTATCAAATCTCCCCCTGCACCAGCAACAAACTAACAAATCAACAAGGGCGTCCTCCTCGCAACCGACTCCCTCATCGTCTATCAATTCGGCAACGGCTACGTCCTCGAGAACTCCAAGCAGCAATGGGACGACCGCATGCACATCCTCATCAACATCTCATCGTGTGGCAACCTGATCGGCCAGGCGTGGACCAAGACGGCCTTTGGCGTGACGCTCCTGAGAATGAGCAACCGATGGCAACAGTGGATACTCTGGTTCTGCATCTTCACCATGAACGTCTGGATGATCTTGAAGGTCTTCTTTCAGTGGGCCAAGGTGTGCGGCAAGGACAGCTATCAGAACTGGTATCGGCTCGACTTTTGCATCGGGTGGAAGTTTCGTGATGATTTCAAAGAGGGAGGAAATGGTGAGTCACTCTTTTGAAGTGAGGGAGAAATCATGCTGACAATTCTAGTTTACAACATCATTATGGATTTTGTCTTTGCTACTTTCCCTTGGTTAATCACACGATCACTAGAAATGAGGAGGGCAGAAAAGGTTGGACTCTGTCTCACAATGAGTCTGGGAATGATGTGAGTATCGAAACCATTCACGCGTTCCTGATGATTATCTAACCATCTGATAGTGTCGCGATCGTTTCGGCTATACGCGTTGGATGGAAAGATCAAGGAAACGACCGTGACGCCCACTACATGTGTAAGTGATCTGAACTTGCCGTCATCAACACCCACTGACAATCCCACAGGGCGCAACGGCATGTCCCAGATCTGGTACTCATCCGAAGTTGCTGGAACAATCATCGTCCAATGCATACCCATCCTTCGACCGATCCTCCGCGACATCCACACATCCCTCACATCAAGAAAACTCGACTCGACAGCAGACGGCGGAAGAAGCACCGGGTGGACACACTCACGCAGCACAAAGCACATCTCAGCCCCCTTACCCCTCGCCGAAGAACGAGCAGCCGGCAACCCCGAGCGAGTAGAGCTGAGAGACATACCCGAAGAGCAAGAAACAGGAGGCTTCCAGTTCTGGGACAAGAACCCACCACCAGAAACCACACCAGTAGCCAACGTCATATCACCGATGTCACCACAGCCCGACAACTGGCCATTGGGAAGGGGGAGCGAGAGTGTAAGAAGTATGGAGTATGGGCATGACGGGAGGTCTCATTCGAGTATTGGATTGGCAGTAGATCAGGAGCAACAGGGGTTATCACCACCGCCGCGGAGAAAGTGAGCGGTTTGCATTGCGTTCTTTTTTGGCATTTGTTTTGTATAATTATGGCTGGTACATGTCTCGATAGAAATGACGTTATGTATAGTATTCATTTGTATTAGCTGGTATAAATTTGACCTGATAGCAGTTATATAAAAGGTTGAGCATTGCCAGGATATTGACAATGAGCTGGGATATGAGGGCAGACCAAAAACGTCTTTCGCTGGCTCAATGCTGGTGTTATCAGCTTCGAAGATAATATCAATATCACAATATGCAAGATGGGAGACAAGATGAGCACAAGCATAATTAAATATGGATACTTGCTCTTTTATACATGACATGTCCACAAGGTAGTTTAGGGATATCCATAAACCTGTCACCGCTATAGGCTAAGGAGCTTGTATGATTTGTTACTCCTGTTTGCCTAGGATAGTCATCCAACTTGAGTTGACTCGTTATCGATGGAAATAGAAAGACCAGGGCAACATTTATCATCTCTATCTCTAGACCGATTCTTCTGGCCCTTTGGGGTAGGTTAAGCTAGTCTATGCTAAGTCACCCTATTAGAAATCTGTCAAGCCATCCGACAAGACGACACTGAGTTGAACGACGTAACCTTCTGTTTCCCCTCCAATCACCCAAACAGCGCCAAGTAGCCTCTTCAAGTCTATAAACAGGCCGCATGAAGTCTCATCCCATCACATCTTTGAGCGAGGCTCCTTGGCCGAAGCAGTCGCGACAGACCTCAAATCCGGCAGCCCTTGCTCAACCCACCCATCCATAGCCTCATCGTACAACTCCTTCTGCCTCTCCAATGATGCAGGAGGCCCCTCAATTCCCCTCCTCTTCCTACTCTCAGCAGTCTCAACAACCCAAGCCCCATCATCATCATAGTCCTTGAAATGGTACGCTCTCGCCTCGCAGTTCCTCCACGCTGTGCCGCAGCCGCGCGTGCTGTTCTCCCACTCGTTGGTCAGGTAGTGCATGAAGGTTCCGTGAGCTACAAGAACGATGTGGATCTCTTCGTCCGTGTCCTTGCTTAGTTCTTTGGCCTTTTCTCGGAGCATCCTTCGAACTATGCGAGCACGGGCTGCGCAGGCTGGACTGACGGGGCTGTTTGGTCCGTCGAGATCTTTGTTGTTCCAACCGGGGCCAACCAGGCTAAGATCCACAGGCCATCCATGCTTATCCGCTGTCTCCTTCAGAAACCCAGGGTCCTTCCCGGTATCACTGCCATAGTCGTAGATCTCTTGAGCCTCTGGGATAGCGAGCAGGATTTGTGTCTCAAGGGTAGGCTGGAAGACCAGGCATGCTGTGTGGATGGCTCGGATCAAAGGAGAAGATGCGACAAATCTTATCTTGGATTGATCCTGGAACTGATCCTGTCGGAGCTTGGCGCACTGCTCCTCGCCAAGAGCAGTGAGAGCGGGGTCCCTCAAGTTAAAGAACTCAGCTCCAAGGTTGTGATAGCCTTGGCCGTGGCGGACGCAATGAAGGATGACTTGAGTTGACATAATGAGGAGAGAATGCGATGCAATTAGGTTGGTAGAAACATGGAGTAGAGCATCGACTGTAAATTAATATATCTATCAATCCTCAGAGATAACCAGCTTAGAAATCCATCTGAACTTCTTATTGAACCGCTTTTACCGCTTGCTGCAGATTTCGCGGTCTATTGCCCCATCGAGATGCGTCAAAGGCAAGCCTAACACACCAAGCCTCTTCTGGCAAGTCAGCGCGGCGGCTTTGGAACGTGCTGGATCTTCTCATCGTCAGAGGTTCAAGCCGAGATCCATCGGACCCCAAGCGTGCATAAAACTTGAGTAATGGTGGGGAGGAAGAAGCAAGTTGAGATTGCAGATTGTGAAGGTACCACACCAGGCACCGTTATCAGTAAGGCTCTTGAAATGGTATTCTCTTTTGAGCGGTTTTATTGAATAATACGTGTATTAAATTAAATACGTCATACGTAACAGTTGTTGCAGTGGTTACCTCCCAACAGTTCTCATTGACACTGACGAGTGAGACGGAGCCAACAGGAGGCGGCTCCACAGCGATAAGCTCGGTTGGTAATAGGGGAGACAGCTGACGATATCGGCAGTTATACCCGCCTTCACAGCAGCATGAAGCTGTCACTCATGGACCCGAGTATTGTCTCATGCCACTTGAGGTTGTCCGACGGACCCTTGCGCAGCGCCCACAGGTCCCTCACTAGATGCCTGATTTGTGCCCAGATGGCCAGGTCTGACAGGTCGAAGAAGAAGTCGAGGCACTGTAGCATGCGGTGCTGCATCTCGATGTCGACGATCTCAAACGCTATGATGGCAACCGGCCAAATCATGGGCGAAAAGTGTTCCTTGGTACTTGTCTGCATTGCCTCGAGGTGGTTCAGCGACTGCTTGATGAGCGGCTGCACGTCAGCCACGGGAGTGTCCTTCAGAGTACGTTTCATGTAAAGCAAGGCGGCATAGTAGAATACGCAGCCATGATGGTAGATCAAGTCACCGTATTCCCTGCTGGTCGATGCGTCTGGCTTGCCTGGCACCGAGAGATACAGCTCGAGCTCGAGCCGGTCCAGAGCTTGACGAGACGGCGCGGCCCCCTGTCCGTTCAACGATTTCCTACGCATCTGGATGGTGGTCATGGCCTGGATCCCCTGGAGTATTGGCTGAGGAAGGCCAAAGATGAGGTTGAGCGCATACGGCTCGGGTTGCGAACTAGGATCATAGGAAAAATGCCAATAGGATGCCTCGTGGCCGTCAAACAACAACTGCGCCTGGACAAGGGTCGCCATCCCTAAAAACATTTGATACACGACCGAGGCTGCTTCGCTCTGCCGCCAGACCTGCGGCTCAATGTGGTTCACCCACTCGACGGCTCCTCGAAAGTGAAGGCGCCAGACCTGCGTGGGCAACGTGATGGCTTCGTTCATGATGCACATGACGAGGGATGCTAGGAGGGGTACACACTGAGTTCGATCATTGGAGCGGATGTTTTGGGCCAGGTGAGTGATGCCAATATTGTGGTGCTCCAGTGCCACATTCTCAAGGGCTCTTCTGGACTCGGGGGTTGGTCGTTTCGGTGCCAGATGAAATGCAGATGCTGAGCATATGAGATGAAACAAGGCGGTCGCGCTCGTCGACTTTGTCGAGTCTGTCCGAGACCCTTCAAGGGCTATGGGCATCATGGCGGTCCGCAGGGGGTTATGAATCCCAGGAACAGGGTTCAGAGAGTCGCAGAGACGCAATAGCCAATGCTCCAATAGCTCGCACTCGAGTCCCGGATTGTGTAGAGTGTCTAGGTGACGTCTTGTCTGATTGTCTGATGAATACTGCTCGTGACTCGGGACTGGCGAAGGAGATGCAGGGTGAGAAACACTTGTAATGACCAGGTTCCCAGCGCCAATCTCGCCGATGCTAGCAGGCGTGAGACCGTTTGACGTGTTCACATTGTCTTGTGTGCCGGAGCTGTGCTCCCAGCTTCTGGGTTGGTCTGGGAGAGGGTGATGCTGGTCGTGCTCCTGCTGGATGGGGCGGTATGATGCTTTTGTGGCCAGCCCCTGGCCTAGCAGCTCGTATGAGTGAAAGATTCGGGAGTTGAGTCCAGCATTAAAGGGTTCTTGATAGACATGTGGCCGCGTATATTGGGCAGATTCAGGAGGCGAGCCAGTCTCTGGTTGGAGATCCTGGCTTGCGGATTCCCCGGACAATGGCTCGACAGGAGGCTCGACCTCTGCAGTCTCTGTAGTGAGAGACCCTTGAAGAGAATTGGTCTCTTCAACAGCATCCAGCGGCCTTGTCTGAACCAGCCGATTGGCAGCCCTCTGCGCCGCCTTCCTCTTGGATGCGGTCCTTGGACGGAATGTCGAGGGGTTCCTCACCGAGGTCCACGATAGCCTCACTTCATATCCCTCACACTCAATTCCAGCTCGCTGGCAGCGGTCACACGCCGGCCTTGCCTCGTCGCACTTGACGTGCTTGGCCCGACAGGTCCAGCATCCTGAGAAGCTCTTTGTGCGGCTTTTCTGTCCCTGACTCGAGTTGGGATCCGAATGCGCCTCAGCCGGCATAACTTGGGGGTTGGCGTATGGAGTCGGAATAGGGGCTTCAAACAGGAACGATCGAGGTTGGACGTTGTGTGATGCCTTGTCTGGCTTCTCAACCCGAGCCCAGCCATCGTGATATCATCTCGCTGTGAAGAGCCGTTTTGGGAAAGGCGTAGGAGGTGGAACGTGCTAGACCTATTCCGGCAAGTCACCACGACTGCTCCACGCCTTTGATGTCAACAGCAATGGGGAATCCGAGAATGCGACCGCCATCTTGCAATGAAGCTTTGTTTGTCATCATATAAAGGGCGTGTATTGGTAATGCACTGGAATCGTCATCAGTTCGTGTGAATGAGGAGAGAGGAGAAAAGAACCCTTACAAAGCACTCAATGTCTCCGTGGTGGCCTCATTAGATTGACAGGTAAATCTGAGGGTTGCAATGACGTACTGATCTGGGCCTGTTACATGTCAATTCTCACACTCAAGATCATGCCATGGGTAAGCGGACATCCGCCTACTCACCGTCCATCGTTGGGCATGTGACTCTGCCTCATGACAATGCATAACAGCATTACAGCATTTAACCATTATATCAAGCCCGTCTTAACACTTGCGCATCTTAATTCTCCAAAAAGTGCGGAGACCTCAATATATCATCTCCTGACCCAGGCCCTTCTGGAGGTGAAGCACCGGTTATTTTGGCTCCAAGGGGTTAGACCGCCACTCTTGGCCAGGATTCAAGTCAGCTCACCAACCATCACCGCCCTCTGTCGTCTGCATGTTGTGTGATCCTCGGCTAGCCAAGAATAAATCTGGCGTGGAGACAATGAGATCCAATGGGACATCTGTTTGAGGCGCCTTTCCTGGCAACTTGACCCGATCGTGTCGAGTTTTGACTTGACCGCAATGGACGGGTTCTTTTTATACGGAGCTGCGTCTGCTCGTTTTTGCTGTTGGCCATTCTTCCATCTCCTGTCCTTACCAATTCAATCGATTCAAAATCCAAATTTGGACCTTCACGCTATATTTGTCCGAAAACATGTCTGTTGTACTGGTCTCTCACCCCAGCACCACTCCCCGATCAACCGACACGTCAAGATCTACCATAGGCCTCTTTCAACTAAATGGCCTGTCGGCATTGATCAAATCTCCATTGTCCAAAAAACATCAAGATCCAAAAACCTCTCTCGTCTCGCTCAGCTGTCAGATTGACACGCCCGCCACGGTTATTCTCAACGATCCAGAGAACCGCAATAGCTCTCTCATCAATGGCCGCTTGATCCTCGACGCGCATCATGTTGTCGAGGTAGAGAGGCTTCACGCGACCTTGCGACTTTGCATCACCCAGAAGAAACCATTCAAGAGAGGGTGCAGGGACTGCAAAACCCAAATAACCGAATTGAAGCATTGTTCTTTCATCACACCAACCGCTACTCTGCAAGACGGAAAGTACGAGTATCCTTTCTCTTATCGAGTCCCCGACGACCTGCCGCCTTCCTTGGACACGTGTATTGCATCTGTCTCCTACGAATTTGAAGCAGAGGCCTGCGTCCGACGAAAGGGCCAATTGAGCAGGACCCCTAAAATTGTGACGCTGAAGCGCAATCTCAACGTCGCACGTTCGCTATTGGTCCCTAATTCGACTTTCTACTCGAGACGCATATTCCAGGCAGCTGGGATAGAGGTTGGTTGTCACTTTGGTTCTGTCATTGACACCAATGGCACTCACAATGTGTGTCTAACAATCGACGGCCTCGTGAGTTATCCTGGAAATGGAGAAAACGTTCGGATCTGGCGCCTATGGAAGGGCTCTTGGAGATTAGAAGAAACCGTCGAAACGATGGCACAAGCCTGCGATCGTCACAAAAATGACATCGAGGGGTCCGAGGACGACAAGGTTCAGAAGCGAAGCAGAGTGACCGTCTTGGGAGAGGATAGTATCTACAGCGGGTGGAATTCGGATGACACGCTGGGGACTCTCGACATGGAGTTTGCCTTTTCCTTGAAAAAGACAAAAGGGCATGCAATCAACTACACACACGATACTGGTCACGGAGACGAGGTGGAAGTTACTCACGCCCTGGTCGTCGAGCTGATGCTCGTCAAGGAGTATTTTCTCAAGGGAAGACCCGACCAATCCATACGGACGGGAGTGGCGAGGATACTGCGGACTCGGCATCGGGTGGTCTTGAGCGACTATGCAAGAGTGTCTAACATTCCAGCGGATGAATGCTTGCCATTCTACCAGGAGCTGTTCCCGAGTCCTCCGATATATGAAGATGATGGCTCTGTGGACGAGACTACGGTGCAACCTTAGGTGGACTATAGGTTGCCGAAGTCTTTCCTGAGTTTCCCGCAGGTTTAGATAGCTGGGGGCTGCTTATTAGCACTTGTTGGAGTTGAACTTAAAATAGTGATGATACCCTTGAATTGAGCAATAGGTACACCTACTTCTCAACAGTCTGAAGGATGTTCAAGGATAACAATTTTCGCCACTACACATGTTTGCACCCCTAAATCTTGCTATTGAGAAGATGAAAGACAATAAATGAAATACATACCTTGGCATTCCTTCAGGTTGATCTTTGTGTTTGGTCATGTGATGTCAGCGCGATCACGATCAACCTCACTTTCGTCAGCGCAGCTAAACTTGGATTCGTCATCAACAATACATTCACAATGAGTGATGCGCCTACCGCTGCTACGTACGACTTTATTCGCCTGGAAACTAAACCTACCGCTCGACTATGCTATAGTTTTAATCCGGCTACGACATCGACAGCTGAGCCAACTCTTGTCGTCTTTGTCAACGGCCTCGGATTACCACAGGCAGGATGGGCGTTGACGATTGACAAGCTACGGGAATACACCCCACAGAATCTTCCCGCTATCCTCACCTACGATCGCTTTGGGCAAGGTCAATCGGTCGATCGCGATCCCGCCGATGCAGGTGCAGCAGACCCGAGTCACGCCCATGATTGCACGAGTGCGGTTCGCGACATGCGACAACTCATCATTCAGATCGCAAAGGACAAGATGAACGCCAAAGAAGCTGACTCTTTACGCATCGTTTTCGTTGGAAACTCTATCGGATGCTCTATCATTCGCCTTTACGCTCACGAATATCCGGGCACTGTGTCAGGTATCCTCTTTCTCGACAGCACCTTGACCGACACAGACTTTGTCTCCATTTTCCCCGATCCCGATGCCGAGTCTTTTGATCCGGCTCTGCCTTCCGGTGTCACCGCTGAGGGCCTGCGAATTGCCAGAGAAAAGATGCGGCAGAGGTTCCATCCCGACATTGGAAGCCAAGAGGGGTTGAGTCGACGAAACCTGTTTCAACTTTTGCCGCACGCCAATTCGCCCCCTCTGTGCAGTTCCGGAGAGAATGCTCCCTACATCACAGTGTTGGGCCACGACTTTGAATTCTTCGCAGAGCGCACAGAGATGGACCTGGGGATTCCTGTTGCTGTTGTTCAGGCTTACATGAACACATACTGGCATCGTTACAATCAGGGTCTGGCTAAGCTCACGACCCCAGAGAGAAGCAAAGGGCCTTTTCAAGTGCCAGGGGCAGGTCATTTTATCCAGGCAGATAACCCTGCGTATGTGGCGGAGAGATTGCACGAGATGTTACAGCTCCTAGAGGCCGACTGATTTGAAACCGGCGTCTATTCAACCACTGTTTCCTTGATCTGCTATTAATGGTGCTCTTTTTGATACCACTGGTGTAGCAGGCGAATCGCCATGATGATATTGGTGAGGCTGGGCCGGCCAAGGTGAGGCACAATGTGCCAGTGCCGCTCCTCTGGCTCACCTCACAACCGAAAATCTGCTCTTTGCCCGTATAGGATGCCCGTGGAAATACAAGACATAAGGGATAGCCGCGAGAACGACGGATACACAAGCCATAATGGTGAGAGTGTAGTGAGTACCCACTTTCTCGTAAAATGGAATGCTGACCACCGTCATTCCTCCGGCAATGACATGTCTGGTCAGGACGACAATAGTGAGCGCCGAGGCTGAGTAGGTATCGTAAGAATCAATGATGTACATATACGCGCATATAAATACACCTGTCACACCGTAGCCAAAGACGGCAACGGCAAGAATGGCGGACCAGATGCGGATGTGCGGGTAGTCAGCCCAGCCTAGCCAGAAAAGTGAGACGGGGATGGCAATAGCAGCCCCAGCATGGCGTACCATAGTCATATCTCTGGCTGAAACGTTGTTTTGCCTTCAGATTGGGTAGCCTTGATTGTTTTCTGGTAGACGAAGGCATCGTAGAGGGACTCGACCAGTTGAAGAGGCAGGTGGAGGAACAAATCCAGAGAGATCTCGGTTCGGAGGGTTGAGTATCGCTGTCCCTCTTTCTGTCTTCCTGTCTTCCAGGCTGCTTGTGCCGGAAGTCGAGTTACACCTACTAGACGTTTGACTAGGCACACTGGCTAAGAAATAAACGAGAAAGCAGAATAATACAGAGGGTTACCTAACTGCTGTCAAGTATGGCAAGGAAGAAAATATTGAATACAATAGAATTCTGAATAATTATATGATAATAATTTTCATACTCTTGAGCTTTTTAATCTATTCTTTCTGCACTGTTTTGAGCATCTTGAGGCGGGAGAAACTCATGCGCTTGGATATGTGCCAGGTGACAAGGAACGAGAGGGCCGTTCCATGGTGACACCGTCAGGAGGTTTCGATAGTTAAAGAAGAGGTAAAAAACAGAACTGCCTTCTTTTTTCCTTTCTTTTATAATTTTTTGCCTTGATATATATGTAGTTTTTATTTTCCTAGCTTTTCTTTTTGCAGCCTTCGGAGATTTCTCTCAATTTCCCCTGAGCGATATGTTTTCACGAATTGTTGTTCCCACAGGCGGGTAGTTGGAGGATCCTAGCATACCTCATCGTGGTTTCCAGGTCTAGTAGTCTCTATTTAGGTATAGAATTGAAACCAACACGAGCTCGAAATGCTTTCCAAGCCTCAATCCTTGCTGCCGATCCTCGCCAAGTCTTCGTCGTTAACTTGCCCCTAAATCTCACTTCTCGGTCCGACCCTGCGGTTCTCTTCGCTCGACTTTTCATTGCTAAGCGGGCCTATGGAGCTCTGGTCGCCTAGCAGTTTAACTGGTTCCGGGTTGGGTGTTCCGCTTGAGGCTTGGCTACGGAGCCTGAGTCCCTCCTTCATTGTGCTCAGTCCTCACATGTGCCAACTAACCGTCATACCCCAAATTAATCATTGATGCACCAACAAGCGATAGATAAGCAGCCTTGAAAGACCATGACATGCTGTCCGAAACAGAGGTACTTTCTGGAAAACAGAATGCCGCCTGTTTCAGAGCCTTGAAGGGGGATATGAGACATAATTAACGACAAGAACAGGCGGTTAATTTCTATAAAATACCTAGTGAAGCTTTACTAATTTTAATGTGGCACATCCATTGGACCCTAGAATAACGCAGCTGTTTTACTCAAATACTTGAGCGCATGGGTCATGATCTCGCGTTAACGGATCAAGCAGCACCCCCAAACCCAGCAAGAGCCCCAACTCGACTCGTCATTTTGGAGTCTGGATACGAAGGAGGGTCTATAGGACCAGTCAAGTTCTCCAATTCTAACCAAGTAGTTAGCCTCTCATTCGATTATCCGGAATTGCGTATCTCCACTTGCCTTCCCTCTTGGCAGTCCTGGTCTCCAAGGTCTCGTGCCAGATCTTCAAAGCCCACACTGCAACAAGTGCATCTTTGGTTTGCTGTGGGATTGGAACTGAAATAACCAACTTGTGCTCCCCTTTCCCTTCTTCGTGGGCAATCTTCTTGCCTGCAGAGTCGATCCACTGGTACTGGCCGCCCTTCCATTTTGGCCTGACCTCAAAAAGCGTCTCTTCGTTCTCCTGATTAAACAATTTGTCGTCTGATGAACTCTTTCCGGCGCTCAACAAAGCTTTGAACTCGACTTTTTGCAAAAGACTCTTGGAGGCATGTAGTTGAACGTTTCCAACCATGTCGGGCGACGCAGACGTCAGGTAGTAGGGAGGTAAGTCTGTTCTGTATTGGGCGTTTACTGGATGAACGAGATAAAACAGATGTTGGTTTCGCTGCTTGCTCGACGCCATACTCTCTGCTTCTCCAGGCCCATCATGCTTGACACGTTCAAACATGATGGACGAGGCTTTCTGGGAAGTTGACGTTACTTCCTTGTTCAGCTTGTATAGGGGTGTGGATGCCGCGTTTTCGGCATGAATTGATTGGCCTGATAGTATGAGAGTATTCGGCCCCGAGCTGTCCTCCATTGAGGGCCGCAGGACGCCTGTCGTTGAGTCTGTATCCATGGTTGTTGGCTGGGATAAGTTACTGGTAGTGGGTCTACCAACGTAAATATATGAAGGAGGGGAGTTCAAACCAACCTTTGGATTCAATTTCGTCATTTAGGGTCTGTCCTCCACGTGATGATCATCACGGCCAACAATCACCCAGGTTGTCGAGGCCAAGCGTGGCTGTGCGCTGATCCGTTTCAAGTTTGGATGCCGCTATACTGAGCGATGGAACTCGAGCACACCAAGATCTGTTGCTATTCCTAGGGCCAGGCTCTTATCCATTTTGGCATAAATTAGCCCAGCGACGGCCTATACAAAGGGCCTTTCATCGATAGAAGGCGATAAAAGCCGATGCAGCAAGCCAATCTCTAATCTTCGCCACCAGTCCTTGTACTTGATAAAATAATTCCTAGTCATCGTGCCACGGATTCGACCCGGTAAGTTCCGGTTCGTAGCTGGAAGTGGACCGGGGGCCTTCGTTGGAATCGTCGAGCCCTCTATACCGTGAGTCGTCGGACCCGTCTGTAGTGCAAGTTTATACAAAAAGTCAGTTTCTGCCTTTGTGGGTGTCCCCTGCAAGACTTGACACTATGAGTCATGAAATAGTCCCAATCATTCCATGTACTTGCTCGGGACCATATATCCTTCGGCTGTGGTTGTAGTTCTCTTCCAGCACATGCTCAAATAGAATGCCGATAACACCTAGGAGGACTTGAGAAGAGCTAGACTTAATCTTGGAGGATATCTTACTCAAGTTGATATAGCAAGAGAAGCAGAATCATCAACGACAGCGATGGCTTTACAGGAAAGAGGCTTGAGACTAATGAGTTTTAAATTCAAATATCCGGCCGTTGTCCAATACCATTAAATACTACTTTTATATTCATACATTACAACCCAAACCTCATATTATCCACGTCTCATCGTATGCTGGCACTTGAGTTACGCACCTCGAACGCAACCGTCTTGCTGATGCCGATCTGCTTGGGATCCATGTCTTCCAGATCAATCTCGGATGAAGGTTTCCGATCCTCCCTGCGACTGATGATGCGTTCCTGCGAACTCGTCCGGTCATGATTCGTGTCACCGCCTTGCACCTCCACAATGTGTTCGCCTTGGTTCGTCGTCAAGATTAGGTCGTCGCCGGCTGTGAATGGTCGACGTGGATAGCCTGGTATGGGTCGGCTGTGGGATGAGGAGCCATAGACTTGGTTATGGAAGATGACTTTGGAGGCGAGAATGTCGATACTGGATGTTATCTGTATGGGTGTTTCTCTTGAGAGACGGTTGACTTACAGCATTATCACTGGGAACATGCACTCCATGGCGTATGCGAATCGATCAAGCTGCGACGCGATATCCGTCGCACTCTGAGAAGCCGTTTGGAACGAGTATGTGATAGCCCTCATAATACCCAGCACTGCCAGCAGCGCAAGCCGAATCTCGGTGCTTCTCATCAAATAGCGAAACAGGCCAGCCTTGATGGCCGCCTTCAGCGATGTCGACTTGGCCGATCCGAAAACTCGAAGGAGGAAGAAGGCGCTGACACATTCAAGGAGGGCGATCAGGACAATGTATCCCATGTGGAGGTTGTTGATGATGCGTTGCTCTCCTGTTGACTCGTTCAAGATGCGTCGTGCCCTGACTGCGGCGATAACCACGCGAATGGCCATGATGGCGACAATCATGACCCAGAAGAGAACCGCGAAGATATGCCATTGTCGGTTTCGAAGAACTCGGCTCAGGATGATGTAACTGTAGAATGAAAGTCCGGCTTCTTGAATCTGCAACGACAAAACCAGTTAATTTTCGCATCTCGGATCCGTCGCAGGACATCTCACCATCCACAGAATATCCGCAACCGCAGAAGCTATCGCCTGCCCCTTGATGGGGTTCACAAGGTCGTAGTAGGCATAGTAGCAGAGCCCGTTGGCGATGGCACCGGCGGCAGATGTGACGATAGGGACGATGGAGACGGGGGAGAAGCTTGTTATACCAGCAACCATCAGACCAAAGAGGACATTGGCGATGCCGATCGTACTGAGGACGGACCAGCTCAGCTCATAGTAGATCTGGCTGACGTTCTCGCCTTGAACCATGATTAATAGCGATCGGCCGGATCCAAACTGGGTTTACGACCAAGAAGATGATTCACATGGTCAGAAACCCTACCAGCAGGAAAAAAGCAACCGCAAGAGGGGCACACCCCTAAGCTTATACTAAACAGCCCCCCCCCCGTGGAGTTGCTCCATTCTCCATTCTCCGGGGTACCCCGAACGTAAGAGGCGATTGTCGAGGGATCACGTTAGCGAGTCGTCCGTTGAATGGGTGGGCACGGGTACTGCATCGACAAGGGGTCCGCACCAGTCGGCGACACGTAACAGCGGCATCCTCAGCGAGTGCCGGGATGCGCGACTGGCGCGCTAGAACAATAGGGAAATTGCCACATTCAAGATGGACAGCTTCGACATCTGAGTGGCTTGGCCGTTGAGCGCCCCCAGTTCCCCCGCCAAGCCCCCAACTCTGAAGCATCCGATCCTTTATTCCCGGTAAAAGAGGCTTGCGGATCGATTAATCCGACGTCTGGTCTCACAGATGCCCCAGTCGCGGATAGAGCTGTGCCGCACATTGCCACGCACTTCCCTCCGGGGCAACACGTTTATTAAGATGGCAGATGACCAATTCTGAACCCATCAGCAGTGTTCCCGAGTCTATTCTTCAGGTGTTCCCCCCTATGCGTCTTCTTCTCACGTTGGCTGGGAATGCTTCCCTTTATCAGCCATCATGTATCACGACATTTTGGGGGCCTGAAACCGGGCCCCTTGCTCAGAATGTACCGAGTTTTTACCATCCCTGCTGTGTGGGGCAAAGAAAAAAAAAACCCCTGGCCCAGTTTTGCATATGATCCAAGCCTTCGTCTGACGAGATGAATCTTTCCAGAATGGATATTTCATGACGAATGGCAGAGAGAATGGGTCGTTTGTTACTACGTAGGAGACATCCTAGAACTAATGAGGGGACACTCGTTGGACACTGGAATTCTTTCACGATATACACTTACAATCGGTCGGCTTCCACGTCAATATTGGTCCCGGCCATGTGTTTCGGTATGCTCCGCCTTTGGCCATGCCAGCGGCAGATGTCGACTAGCTGGAGTAACCCAAGCTTTTACAAATACCCTTCTGATATTCTCATGGCTGTTCCCTATGTGCTCGCCATTGGAAACTCAATAGTACTGTAGGTTGCCTGGCTCCATGCCTTGCAACGCCAAACCTGTGGAGGGTTGGCGTTGCCCACAGTGGGGGCTGTCATTTTTGATTTCATTGGTCCGAAGGCAAGGGAGCGAAAGTGGAAGGCGGTGAAACGGCAAAAAAGAAAGTATCTGCCTCGGGATGGAATACGCACCGTACACAGTTGCCAATCTCATGCGCTTCCCACGACGTCACAAAACACCACTTCTTCATCAAGCAGGCCCATGATCTGCACCTCGGCCAACTGGATCTGCTACTCCTCCAATGGCATTTCCAAGGTCACCATCTCCGACTTCTTCATCGAACAGCACCATAGTTGCATCCTGGGCGACCCGACATGGCGAGGTGAGGAGGTAAGGAGTGGCGCGAGCGCAGAGATACCTTGCCGCCCAGCGACAGCAAATCGTCAAGGCCCAGCAGAACACCGACGACTTCTATGACAACTACACTCCTGGCGCCACGGGCTATTGGGGTGAGTATTTTTTAATCCCGAGACGGATCGTTGCTCTTTGGTACATCTCTCTCCACCCTCAACCTTTCTAAAACATGCCGCTAACATGATGTGGGACTCGCCTACAGGAACGCATTGTTCAGGCATCTGGAGGACATTCATGGTATCGAACGGGCCATGTAACGCCCTAACAAGGCGTCGGATGACGAACCGCTCGCTCTGCCCACAGACTCGAATAAAGATCACCCTACGAACGCGGACATGTCGGAAAAGACAAGCCTACCTACCAAGCTGCTGATTGACTCGGGAGACGACTCCATGCGCTCCCCAAGCGCGCCCCACATTCGACAATACATTGACCGAGACACGACGCTGTACGAGTGCACAAGAAAGAAGCGGTTTCGCGAGCCACTCGTGAGCCTGCGGCGGGACGAGAAGCCACCTGGCGCCACGGGCTACTAGAGCGAGCTCGCTTTGTTGTCAACCCTCATTCCCCGAACGGATAGTTTATGTTCGGTAGATTGTACGGATTGGGCTCCCATGTTCGGACTGTTGTCTTTTGTATCGGGGACGAAATGCGAATGATGAAGAAGTGTGGCAGGGACAGAGGCTTCCTAGCAGCTAGTATGATAATTAATCAGTCCATTGATCGCTGCCCTTTCATTCTCAAGATATACTAAGCTCCTTGTCAAAGGCAAGCCCCCTTGAGGCCGGTAATAGCTTCACTTCGCACCAGAGGAGCATGACGGGGGTGATATTCAACAAGGCCTTGTGTAGCCAGCATCCCAGCCAGCGTAGCCAGCACCCCACATGTACCTCAAGTACCCTCACCTAAATTTCAACACAATCCAGAC
>RZGM01000028.1:38201-381431 GCA_027886205.1 Fusarium piperis | reverse complement strand
CGGGGGGCTCTCGCCGCCCCCCAAACCCCCGGAATTAACCCTGACCCTAGCTAATCCTAACTAATCCTAACCACTAACTTTAACCGCTAACCCTAACCCTAACCCTTGTGGGAGTTATAAAAGAAAGATACACAAGATACTTGTTGCGCCATACTTGGTGTGGCGTTGTGGCTGGCGGGCTTCCTATTTGGGAATAGTGGGGTGCTGGCTACACTGGCTGGGATGCTGGCTACATAAGACCTTCAACAAGCTAACTTGGAAAGCGGGATGCAGGAACAATGTTGGTGGCCAAGTCGCAGGGCTCACAACAGAAATTGCTTGTGGGATGCCTCCGTCTGGTTCGTGAAAGGTGACTTTCTGCGAGTGCGAACATGCAGAGAGCTCTGTATCGGTCGTGCTCGAGTTAAATCAATGTGCTACTGAACCTGAACTGGTCCAGGACCTGTTATTGTTAGGCTGTATTCTTTCAGTACCACCTTTTTGCCTTGTCATATCAAGAGATGAGAGGAATGCTACATACGACGCGAATTGTTGCAGCCGGTACTCGCGACATATTGAGCGGGTTCATTGACACTGCAGATCTCGATGGCTACATAGTGGGCTTCGAGGCAGCTCCGTCTCTATCCCAAGTCCGGCGGGTTTTGGTGAAGCTCCATGAGTGACGCCGGGATGTGGATACAGCAAGATTGGCGACAGTGACGAGTCAGAACTTGAAAGGCTTGCAACGCTGGATACTAGGCTAGATGACGACCAAGATTCAGACGATTGCATTTGGGAAGACGATAGAAGACTCGAGGCGGGTGGCAGGCTCACTTAAATTTACCTTATTTCTGGGCACCTGGCCCAGAACTTGCCAAAACCTCCAGATTTTAACCTTTAAGCCCAAAATTCATGGGCTTCACCGGGCGCTTTGTCTCAGCATGCCTTGGATTTCAGGCTGTCTGACAACTTTCAGGCCCAATATGACTCTGTCGGTGCCGCGAACAACTGACTAGAATGAAAGCCGCACTGCGGGAGCTATAATTTTGGCAAGCTTGATGTCCTACAGTAGGAATCTTCAAGGATGCCGATCCATCACGTATTCGAGAAGCGGGGAACTTGCACGGAATTCCCCATGCTTACACACGCAATACAATTTGTATCTCGGATGGCGCGAGAAGCAGGATGCTTGCCCTTGACCCCGCCGTGCCCGCCAAGCCAAGGCAGCTCTATTGCCGATCAGGAAGGTCATTTATGCGTCGATCCTCCCCGCCTCGTGGCCAAGGCGTGCTTTGGCAATGAGCTTTTTGGGGAACTTCCTGAAGTAGTTACCACCGACTGGCTGTGTATGTCTTGGTTGAGGTATGACGACATGGCGGGGACCTATCCCGAGCTCGAGAGCTCGTAAGCTTACTACGTAGTGCAGCCTAGGAAAGGAAGCTGACCCGACGCAGCACAGAGTCGTGATAGTGCTGGCAAATCAGATGGAGCTTGGCCCAGCTCATCCCTGGTCTTGGATAGACTTGGCCCTTCTACCTGGTCAATGGCACAATGATAGAGTTGCATGGTAACATTGGCACATGGGGTAGATGCAAGCCGTACATTTATAGTCGCCGTGCTTCCCGGTGATGTCCATCATTTTACACCCCTCTGCCTTACGCCTTTTCTCAAGCTCAATTGGCATCGCGTTCATCATGCGTGTCAAACAGCTCTCTGTTCTTGCTGCCTTTGCTTCTGGCGCGTCTGCTTGTCAGCGCGACTTTAACCTCGAGGCGAGGCATACCCATCGCAAGCCGCTTGTCAAGCGCAATGATCAATGGCCTCCCATATTGAATGACCATGAGACTCTGCTTGTCAATTCGTTTGATAACGTCTCCATTGACGAGTGGTCTGACTACTATGGTCATCAGAACAAGCTTGCTGGCTACGGTAAGGACGCAGCGCAATGGACTGCGGACCGATGGAACGAGAATGGCGTTGATGCTCATCTCAAAGAGTACCACGTATTCTTGCGGTATCCAGTCAGCGCTTCTCTGCAACATACCAGTGCTAGCGGTGAGGTGTCAGAGGTCAACCTCAAGGAAGAGGTTCTAGAGGAAGACGACGTTACAGGGTTGGATGTCATCTCCCAGCAGACGTGGCTTGGCTACTCGCCTACTGGCAACGTTTCTGCCGAATACGTCTATGTCGGGTAAGACTACTTACATGAGGGACACAAAGAATGACCGCTAACAGGTATATACAGTCGAGGCTCAATTGACGACTTTGAGAGACTCGCCGAACTTGGCGTTGACGTCAAGGGCAAGATCGCTCTGATCAAGTACGGCGGCTTGTTCCGCGGACTCAAGGTCAAGAATGCTCAGGACTACGGTGCTATTGGAGCTGTCCTGTTCACTGACCCCGGTGATGACGGCAACGTCACGGCTGCCAACGGCTATGAGGCCTATCCTAGTATGTGGAACAGGGAAGAAGTATATGCGAACATGAGCTGACTAGATCAGATGGCCCTGCCAGAAATCCCAGCTCTGTGCAAAAGGGCTCGACTCTCTTCCTCTCAACACACCCTGGCGACCCTACAACTCCTGGCTATCCTTCTCATAAGGATGCTCCCCGAGCCGATTACTCCGATGTGATTGCCAAGATCCCCTCTCTTCCCGTTTCATACTCGGCAGCCGAGCCTCTGCTGAAGGCTCTCGACGGCCACGGCATCTCTGCTGAGACAGTCAACCGAACGAGGTGGACCGGTGGCCTTGATGCTGAATACAACACTGGTCCCGCTCCGGGTGTGAAGCTGTCTCTTGATGTGGTGTCCCGCGATAGCATTGCACCAATTCACAATGTTATTGGTGTCATTAATGGTACCAACGCCGATGAAACTATTGTAATTGGAAACCACAGAGACACCTGGATGGTTGTGAGTAGACTCTCAAACATACTTTCAGACATTGGTGACTGACCACTCCAGGGCGGCAACGGAGATCCTAACTCTGGATCTGCCATTCTTGTCGAGTTCACTCGAGCCCTCAAGAAGCTCCGTGATGCTGGTTGGAAGCCCAAGCGCAACATTGTCTTTGCTTCCTGGGATGCCGAGGAATGGGGTCTTATCGGCTCTACCGAGTGGGTTGAGGAACATGTCAACTGGCTCACCGAGACCGCTGTCTCATATCTCAACATTGACGTTGCCGTGTCTGGCCCGAGACCTAACCTCGCTACTACCCCAGAGCTCCACACCCTCGCGACCGAGACCATGAAGAAGATCATCCATCCTAACTTTGGTGGCTTCAACATCTCGCTCTACGATGCTTGGCACGAGGCATCCGGTGGAGTCGTCGAAGTCCTTGGGTCTGGATCTGACTACACGCCCTTCCTCCATCGGGGTATCAGCTCCTTTGATGTGGGCAGCTCAGGTGGTGTCAACGATCCTATCTGGCACTACCACTCCAACTACGATACTTATCACTGGATGGCGACTTTTGGTGATCCTGGCTTCCACGTGCATGCTTCTCAGGGCCAGTATCTGGCTCTCATCGCGTACCACTTGGCTAGTGATGAGATCCTCCCCATCGACGCCCAGAACTATGCTGTCGAACTTCGAGCCTATTACAGCGATCTTGTCGAGTACATCGAAGGAGCGGGTGCCGACCTCGACCTTTCCGAGCTCGATGAAGCCATCGAGCACTTCAAGAAGAGTGCCGATGAAGTCAAGGCCCTCGAGAAGATCGCAGTGGAGCGGAACGATGATATTCTCAAGAATGTTGTCAACCACAAATACCGCGACTTCCAGCGCGGCTTCATTTCTCAAGGCGGTCTTCCCAATCGCGACTTCTACAAACACGTAGTTACCGCCCCAGGTCTCGATACAGGATACGCTGCCGTGACGTTCCCTGGCATCACCGAAGGTGTTCAGTATGCCAAGGCTGGCGACTATTCCGTGGCCCAGAACTGGGTTAGCAAGACTGCTCGGGGTATTGTCGTGGCTGCCAATATCCTCAAGACATGATTGTTTCCTTGTCGGTAGCATTATTTCGGTATTAGTGGTGTGGGAACAGGAAGAGGTTTGTTTAGCAGGCCTAATTGAGCTTATACTGAGCATTTTTCATATGTGAAGCCGATCATGGATGTGCTCGTATTCTCACCAGGTATCAAGTTTCTTATCACGTCTTCCAAAGGTGATAATATCAGGGTCTGGAAGACAATATCTAGAGAGTGCCTCCTCGTCCTGCAATAATCCCACATGAAGAAGCCTCTGGCGTTCTCCCACGGCTCTCAATACATATTTACATACAGTAACTCCGAGATAGGCATGAGACGACCCTCCCTTCCGTAGGTTTGAATCAATACAGACAGGAACTTCAGTAAGCAACCTTCGTCTGACGACGCAACTTGCAGTCCTCGAGGCTGTATGTTAGACTTATCGGATGGGGTGCGATTCTCCAAGGGATTGGATCTGCAGAGGAGCTGACTCCATTACGGAAAGTCACGTGTGATAAGTGATAAGCGACAAGAGTAAAATCGCATCCCAAGCTCTCCAGGTAAGCATCCAGCCAGGTAGAATGCTGCAATCCAAGCAAGAGCAATTCACATTCACTATTGCAGCCCACTTAGATGAGAAACGTGGCAGAATGCTCTGCTTCTGCTCTTGAGTCCTCTTTCTTGGTCATCCGACTTGGCCCGATTTCCTGACAGTGAATAAAGCGGTCATGTGATCTAGCCCCACATCTCGGTCCCTCCAAATGAACCTCCTCCTTCAAATGGGTTGACTTCTTCTCCTTTCTTCGAAATACCTAGAGTCGACGGAAGCGACCTGGCTGGCCTTGCAGAGTTCTGAAGGCCAAGCCGGTTACTTTTCCGTGAGACTCACTCCTTATTCACTTGTCTCATCGCGCTACCTTTGATCGCGTCGCGTCGCATCTTCATATCGCCGCACTCGCGGACATTTGAAGAGCTGGTGACTCGCGCCGCAGGTCATTAAATTCCGACTTCTACCCATCGAGCGAGAGCTTGCTGCCTCCTTCGCTGGAAGAACCGGGGCCTGTGGAAGGGACTTGCTTGGCCTTGCAGAGTTCTGGAGACTGAGCAGGTTGCCTGGCAGCGAAACTGGTCCTCTTTGTTTGTTCGTGTGATGTTGGCTCTTGCAGGTAAGCCCCCTAGCTGCCTTGTTGCTCATGGATCTTAGGAAGCCCGTTTCAACATGCCTGGATGTTGACCTGAGCACGCCCGCCGTCGTTCGGTGGGAATGCAATGATGAGACACATTACTTTGTCAAGCCCGACCCCAAGATCGACGATGTCAGGCTAAGGATTCGCTACTGTGACGATACCTCATGCGCCCTATTCGAATTACGATTTCCCATGAACCTCAGAGGCATCGACGGCATTTCAGACGTCTTTATCCCGATCCATCCTCCCTCGATTACCTCCCTCGACTTTGCCTTTGCTGCGACGGCCCCGAATGTCGTACAACAGAAGCTCGGTTGCACCACCCTTCGCCTCGGCTTCCAAGTCAGCCGAAACCTCGAAGTCCTCGTCCCCCTTGCCGCCAAAGAGCCACTGTCGCCAACCCGGGCACAGTCGGGCAAAGTCCTCGATGCCGTGCGCATGCTCTCCGAGACACCTTCTTTTGGCGTCTATGTCGAGGCCACCAAGATCCCCAAAGCAAAGCTGCAGTCCATTAGTGATGCGATTCGCGAGGCTTGTCTAAAGCCTCTCCGCCATCAAGATGACCTCGCCAGCATGTACCACGGCACGGGAGCCAAGATTGTTCATCTATCCACCCAAGTCCAGGACGCTCCACCCTCGTACGATGAAACTGAGCCTTCACCTCCGATGGCTCCGATCAACGAGAAGAAGCGACATCGGGTCGGAAGCGAAGATGGGGCGACAAGTCAAATCGCCCTGATCTGGGACGAGCTCAGATCGACGCAGGAGCAGAATAAGCAACTCCAGCAACGAGTCGCGGCCCTGGAGAAGGACAACCGGGAACTGAAACAAGAAGTCGAACAACTACAAGTTGATGATCACGACACCGCAAACGTGCTGGAAGAACTTGACAGCAGGCTGCTTGAGTTGCGAGACGACCACATGGATTTGGGGGACAAGGTCGATTTTCTCAGGGAGCACGGAGTAGACAGCGATGCGATAGATTCCTTTATAGAGAAGGTCAAGAGCAATATTCTTGACGACATCTCGACGCGTCTACGACCACTCGGCTAAGGTGCGCTTTCCACCCCAATGAACCAAATCATGCCACTGACACAATTAGATGTATGACACGCTTGCAACGATGTTAGACGCAGGCTGGAGGATGTCATGGCGATTGACGCTCGTGCTGCGCATGTCGCTCAGAGCCATGGAAATGGCTTGAGCTCGCCGTGGCGGAACCCAAGATTTGATACTGTTTTGGACCCTGGTGAGTTGAGCCCACATGTTACGCAACCTTAAACTAACATCACTCAGGGGATTGTCTTTCCTGTTGAAAGCCAAAGGTTGGATGGTTGATGTTTATAGAAATGCAGCCACCTAATTGACTCTGACTTCCTCATTACACTCTCTCCTTTCCTTTGTTCTCTCCCCTTTCCACCATATCCAACGAGGCTCAGACGTCGGCGGCACCGCATCAATAGAGAACCCCCGCACGCTGTTTGCATCGTAGGTATGGGGAGTGTTTGTAGGAAAGATGTCCGGTTCGTGGTCGGCTATCTCAAGCGGGTGGTTGTTGTAGTTCATGACAGGCTCGGGGTCGGGAAAGCCCCAGCTCACCGATGGGTCGTCCTTTTCCATCTGGGCAGGAAATTCATGACGCAAGCCCTGTTCGTGGTCTGGTTCATGGCAAAAGGTGTTGATCATGGCCTCGCGGTACCTAACCAGCGGAGGGTAGACCCTGGCCACGGGCGATTGGGGCGTGCAATTCGGGAGGAAGACTGTGGCTAGGATCATGTTGTTGGGAGCGCCACTGGGCCGCCCGACGGAATAGCAGACGTCCTCGTAAACAAGAACGCGCTGCAACCGTACAGGATAAAGGCTTCACGCCAGAGACATTAATACAGACAATGCATAAGAGCAAGATTGGAGACCTTTACTAAGCATAGCATAACTACGGTACGAGAGGCTGGCGGCCATGTCAAGTGCATCCCCCCTCCAGCTATGCAACACTTTGGTGCTCCTCCACCAAGCTCCAAGCCGAACATGTAACCCAAAGCCAGCTATATCTCCAAACCACCGGAGTCCCATGGACCAGCGGGTCACGAAATAATCGAGCGAGGATTGGGCTTCGGTAGGTAGGATGTCGAGTGCTCGTGTTGGCTTCATCTCCAGCACTGGAGATTACTAGACCCAGCAACCACGATGAGGTACGAGCATTGCTGGGGCCCTCCCACCCTCCCACTGTGAAAACAAAAATCAGCCACGACACATCGCTGGGGGGAAAAAAAAGTGGAAAAAAAAACCCCGGAGGGCTGCAAAGACAAAAGCGGAAGAAAAAAAAAGAAAAAAAAATAAGACAAAAGAAATACAAAAAAAAAAAAAAAAGAACGACAATAACGAACGCAAGGAGGGGGAGAGGGGGGGGGGGGAAACGAGGGGCAACGGTAACTCAACTCCCCGAGTCGAGATCTCTCTCGACTCGGCCCACCCTCCGTTCCAGTTCATCCACCCTCACATTCAACCGGTCGAGTCCCGCCATAATTACCGCGATGGCGAGTTTGGCCTCAGGCGGCATCTCTTCGTCGGGGCGGCGGCGGCGCTGCAAACATTGTTGCGAGTACTAGTGGTTCGACAATGCCACAAGGAAGGAAAGAGCCGAAAAAACGAGCGAAAGAAGAGCGATGAGCACGGAGGGCTCCATGGCGGCGGCAGTGGGGGATTCGATGGTTGAAGAAAAGAAAAGAAACAGAACTTCGGGGGCGGATCGAGACTGGGTTTTATAGACACAAACAACAAACCTATCGCTCCTGCTCACTGCTGCTGTCCCCCCAAAACGACGGTAGGTGGAAATCTGAATAGGTAGGTCGCCTTCCGCCTCATGACACACCTACAGTAGGTTAGCAGAGTGCTTGGAAAGACCCACCGAGCTATGGCAGAGATCATGATGGAGCGGATATTCACATCGTCCAGACTGAAGGTGGTCCTTGATGCAGCCTGCGCCGTCTACAGCCCTTTCAAGTTGAAGGAGACGGTTGGTTTTGCTGATTTTATGGTAGGTTATCGTGAAAAGGATGTTAGGAATACGGTTGCGCCATGCGGCTCTTTTCTAACGTTCTATGATGGTGGAGTCTACTTCGCCCATCACTGTGTGCTGAGAAAAGGCAACTGCCGGTAGTTCTTGCTTGTGGTGTAGGGTTTGGTGGCAGACCTATTCACCCATGCCTGCCACTTGATGCCAGACCTTGGCAGTCTGGTCTATTGATCTCTTGGCGAGACATTTCCCATCGGGTGAGCAAGCGACTAACCAGATCTCGGAATCATAATCCTCCAAAGTTTGCTCGAAACTACCAGTAGCCAAGTCCAAGACTTTAGCTGTTCCATCAGTAGATCCGGTCGCAAGTTCGTCTTCCGACAGGAATGTAGCAGACGGGGTAAGAGAACCATGACTATCGAGCTTATGGACTTGGCGTCGAGCCTTCCAGTTCCAGACATGGGCCCCCATGCTTGCTACCATCACCAACTTCTTCCCGTCTGGTAAGAAACAGAGCGTAGAGAAGGAACCTCAAGTGTTTGGATACATTCGAATATGTCGACTTGGAGGATCCTGACTTCCTTAAAGTATGCGACGGCCAATTTTCTGCCACAAGGCAAGAAGACGACACAAGCCACAGGCATACAAGCATGAACCTAAGTGTATACACACGCTCGCCCCAGGCTGCATCGAAGACTCTCGCCTCTTCTGCGCCGTAGTAAATAGTCGCCCGTCTGGGGAGTAGGCGACACTGGTGATCGACTCGTAAGAACCGGCAGAGATTGTTTGGATGCACGTGTCCCAGCCGTCTTGCATATCAGACTTGGAAACAATCCACTTTAGCATTTGCTTTTGGAATTGCTGTCAGACTTTACTATATCTTGGACTGAAACGAGTATTGAGGCGTGGACCTGGTGGGAGGCGATCTCGATGCTGGCTTGTGAGCATCCTGCAGAAATTCGAGGAGATCTTTGGCCTCTATTGCTCCTTGCAACATTGCTACTTGCCTTCGAGAAAAAGGCATGATGGGAAAGTCTCGCCAGCGCTGATTCTATACCAGCAACGGCCCTGCCTGCTGCGGACAGCTGCTCAAAGGGATCAAGTACTCCTCACCAATAGGTACGCTTGCCTCGCAGAACCCGAAACCCCCTTTCGACAATCTCCATGCCCTTTTTGCATGGAATCAAATTCAGCGAGGTGCTTGGCCTCGCGAAGGCATGAGCATTTTAGAGACGATAGATCAGGACTTGGACGTATGGATCTACTAATGAGTGCGCCATGGGAGATCAGGCCGTAGATTTTCTCATCCAATTGACCTTCAGGAATGTTGGAGCATCGTAGGGCAGTTTGCCAGTGCTGATACTCAACTTCCGTCCGGGCAAATGTGACCACTCTGTGAGAAGGTAGGTACCCTTTGGCCAGGGAGCAATTGGCAATGGTAGCATCCAACAGCCCCCGCATCTGGAACCGGAAGATTGGTGACTTCGTCAATATGCAACCTCCGGGACGGCGATTTGCCTCCACAGCTTTGTGCAGAGCCGTCTTGCCTCGGTAGTTGACCCAGGGGCTGGCTGCGCATCCAGTGACCAGAAGCTGGCCACGTCAAGGCACCCAGCCGACGCAGAGCAAGGCCGCATTCCCGTACGCACTACATGGATACTTACTACGCAACGAAGAGATGTGGAGCGGGATAGAGAGGACTGGGTCAAATCAAGCATCATTAGCACCATAGACATCTATTTTAGAATCCTCATAATGTAGAATTGAAAGAAAGAAATAAATTCGAAATGATGTGAAGGAAAACTAGAACAAATCTCGCCTTCATGACTCATACAACTCTCGAACACTACCCTCGGCGTGATCAAGCGTCAACCCACACTCAAAGAGGCGCATAACATGGACCATCCAAGCAGGATCTAGTGGCGTACCCTCAGGTCCAAAATCGTGCCAAGCTCGGACGGTCATTTTCTCGGACGAGAAATTGACCGAGAAGTCGACGGGGCACTTGGCACAGGAGCCGACAACTGTCGTTCTTGGGCTCTGCCGAGCAAGTTCGAAAGCAAAGCGCAGCGCATGCTCCGGCCTTGAAGTTCTGCCACCCAATTCGAGGTTTTTCTTTTCGTCATCCCAAAAAAACCGTTCAGCAAATGCCATTATGAAATTGAGCATTTGATGGTTACATATTGGCAACCATCTAATGGCCTGCTGAGATATCGGCCCGCCGCGCTGTTTGTATGTCCAAACCGATAATAAAATATACCTTCCCTGTACAATCTTGGGATACGCAGCGTATTCGCATCTCACAGCTTCAGTTATCGAGCCCGTTGAAAAGGTAGATCGACGAGGCCTCGTGAGCCGATCAAGCATCTTCCTATGCTTTTTATCGAGATTTCCAAGGCGCTCTAACTTCAGAGCAAGCTGTACATGCCGATGCTGGAGTGATAGCTTGATACCGCTAGCGACTTGGTGGCCGCTCCTGTGCCGGGGGCAAGCCTGATGTCTCGCCGGGTGGAGTTTGGTACACAGCTCGCAAACCCATAGGTCTGGGTTGCTTCGCGAGATGTTGATCAAATAACTCAGGTATTGGTTCTTCGAGAGTGAAGAAATCGGCTCATAGCGTCGCCGTATAGCGGCTGAAAAAGCTCGACACGTCATGGCCAGAACATGCCTGTCAACTTCCGACAGATGGTCGACCACGGTGACGAGTATATCAACTGGTAACTGGACAAAATGGCAATCCAAGTTTTGCCCCGGTGATGGCCGTAGCCGGCGGGCAATCCTCTTTGCATGCGATGCCACACTTTTCATCCTGGCCCCAGGCCAAGACGCAAGACGGTGGTACCGGCAGCAGTGATCTCTGATTTCGATCCGTGGCATGGCGGTGACGGGATTGTCGAATAGGTAGTTGAGACACATACGGATGGAACTTTCGCTTTTTGGATGTGTTGTGGCAATGGAACTAAGAAAAAGGTAGGGCGCGGGTGAGCCTTTATACTTGTAAGCGCTGGGCTTGTTAACACCTGTTCATGGTTGCCTGCTGCATGCATGGAAGACCTATTGCATCGGGGTTTGAGTTCTCCACCAAAGTGAATTTTAGGTCGCGCAAGGTTCCCAACCAAAGACTAGGTGGGCATGGCGACGTCGGATGAAAGCTGCCCACTAGATCGCAAAAGGACGACAAAGCCGTGATTCAACGATCCGTATTTACCAGGTGGATGCCTCAAACCCTAATGGATGGCCCCTTCCTCTAATTGGAAGGTGTGGCTGAAAGAATTGGTTCGTTGGGTCGGATGTTCCGCACTGTCTACACCTCGGCCAACCCAGTCTACTGTCCTCCCCAACGACATCACCAAGATCAGCATCTGCCACTTTTTTTATCGAACAGTTTCGTAGCTTGCATCCCGGGCGACCGGATCTACTGCTTCCCACATGCGGCATCGGCACTACTTCGTCGAACACCTTCACAGCCTAGCTACCGAACGGCCCGATCTGTCGGAGGTGATGAGGTTGGGAGTGGCGCGAACAACAAGATGGAGCAACCTATTTAGCTTTCACAACAGTTCTTATCACATCATTTCGCAATGCACGTTCACGTGCCCGACCCGACAGCTTGGTCACTCGACTTCTACATCAATGTCTTGGCGATGTTCTTAGTCATGCCTCGCCTCTGGCGACGAGAACGGCAAATGTTGATGTGGTGGGAGGCTCAGCCTCTGACGGCAGAAGTGCAGTCTCAATCCGCCCCCGACATCTTCTCTTGTCCTCCTGGTTCATTTCAATAGCATCTCCTAGAGAGGGCATCAGCCACAACACCGCAGCCATCAAAGCCCAGTCTCCTTTCTCTTCTTCGGCTATCGAGAAGCCTGCTGCAGTTCTATATCCCACCGTGTCCTCCGTGTGTCCTCGTTCACTGCGACCGCTACCGCTACTATCGTCACTGCCGTAACCACCGATATCATTTGCGCCATTATCAATGCCGTATGCGCAACCATCTCTACCGGCATCCCCGTTTCCGACGCGAAGAGGGCCCACCTTTCATAAGAGTCCGGCCTCGAGTTGGCTTTAGGGCGCAATGCCTTAAATCGCACGGATAAGGCCGTGGAGAAGGTTGAAAAGGTCATCGAGACCTTGGAGTCAGTGGTTGGGACCGTGGATGACCAGGAGAGGACTATCCAAGGGTTGCGCAGGCGGATCCGATAGGTTAAACGTCATCTCGGCCTGTCGGAAAGCCGGGCATCATTATCCATCGTTCGCCCTCTCCCGGATGTCGCTAGTCTGCTGTCTCGAGCGTCTAGGTGGTGCGTGACGACTGGGGGGGAGAGTGATGAAGCGCATGGATTGGGCATTGCGGCATTGGTGCTTGGGGGCGACGGCGATGGCATGGACGTTTGTTGAGTGTAAGCCTCATCACGATAGAACACGGCAAATAACCTATAACTAACTACAGATGTGGATCCATCTGGCCAGTCACCCCAGCTGTTAGTGTCCTCATATTGGAATGAAGAATCATCGAGCCCTGTCGCCCTATGAGTGTCTTGATAACTCATGCAGCCCTCGAATGCGCCCCTGTAGCCAACTGTGTTTGACTGCCCATGAACGCTTCTCAGGCTTCCTTCCGGTTTCCATTGTTCCGTCTTGAGTCGCTTGTAGCCTTCTAACCTGATCTAGAGAATGCGCAGGGTTTGTGACCTGAAGCGACAACCAAAGTGGCATTATGTTGAAGAATAGATGAAGTGATGAATTTATGATACTCATTATCTGACTTGTCTTGCGCTCAGGTAACTCGTTTCATGATTATTCATTAATTCAAGAAACCGTTCCCATCTTCCTTGTCAACTGGCGAAACGAACCTGAAGGCCATTCCATTTTCACCCACCATCGCCACATCCGTGGGGACTGGGGTAATAAGCGGAGCTGAGATTCGCGTGATACTTCCCCAGATCCACCCCAGATGATGTGGATATCATTGCGTGGGCGCATTATCCGCACTCAACGAATATACAGCTCGTATACAGGGCTGCCAACTACCGACGTGACCCAGGAAGAAGTTAATCCTCCACGTGCTCCAATCCACCGACATCTGCACTGCCTGCCTGCAAAGTCTTGACTCGTGCATGGTGGTATTTGGAGAAGTTCAACACACCGTGAACCCGGGCGCCTGGACACCAGATTAAAAGCCCCGAACCTATCAATGCTTGACAGCTGTCACGCGATGATCTCCGTTCGTCCACAGAGCAAATGCAACCAATATCTCATCTCATATCTCATGGTAGCACTCGATCGGGCTCATCTCCTTGTCGGGTTAGGTCTTGTTTCCCGTGTCCATGGATTCTTCCATTTCATTTCTAAAGCCAAGACGGAATCATCCACGCCAAGAGGGCAGTTGACCCCCGCCACTTGCTTCATTGGCGGCGGAACTGCCGGACGTTGTATCGCCAAGAGAGGGAGAGCTTGGCGAGTGCATGGGTGATGAACCTCACTTGCAGCCGGTGATGGTGGCACAGAACTGTGAATAAACTCTTGAAATTTGAACGCATGTATCGTCCCGAACCAAATCCTCGGGGTTATTTCTGACTCGCCCGCGGTAACCGCCAGTGCTGATCCGGAAAGTTTCGGCGGTAAAATGTGGTGGTACAAAAGATCCTGTGAGGAGGTGAATTCTCTAGAGTAGAGCTGAAAAAAGCCCATCAGGATCGTACGAAAAGGATGGCTGCGGATTATTATCTGACAGACATATCTACAGGAAACAGCTTGACCGACAATCACAATAGCGTCACATTGGTTGACCCCAGCGCGACAAGTTGGAGAAGACAGCCACCTACATCTTGGCCGAGATGCCACACACCAAAATCAAGCTTTTGCCACGTGGAGCTTGCATCCAGTCTTGGTAAGCCAAGACTCAGCAGAGCGACTACCCTTAAGCTTAACATGATGCTTGGCTGGAGTACAAAAGATGACGAGGCAGACTAGAATTGGAGTCGTGGGTATCAGACGCCCCAGTAAGCAGCCAACATGACCCTCCTTCGGACAATCATTTATGGGTATCCTGCCGCTGGCTGCAACATTGTGATCAGCGTAAATATGCGCCCCGTAAGCCCGAAACAAAATGTCCCTCTTCTGTTTCTGTTTCGGAAGTGACGGCATGGCCATGCAGACGGGGGAAGAGGGCTTACGCCTCAATGTGACACACGGGAAGATGGTCCCCCAACCAACCAACAGACGTGAGCCATGTTCCCGAACAATAAAGGAATACATGGGCGTTGGCTTTAAATCTCTTCCGTATTTAGAAACACACGAGAATCCAAATAGAAGCCACGTAGCACGGGAGAGAGATCAGATCCCCTCGGTGGCTGGCTTTCTGCAGCCTCTTGTTGCATAATGTACTGGGGGGCATTCAGGCTGATAACCTTTTTGCATTTGAGGGGGAGGGTTACAATCTTGTTGCTAGCAACCCTTGCTCTTGGTCATCACAGCCACCCCGAAAACCATCCACGATCGACATTCCTCACCACCGTCGGTCCAATTAGACTTGATCGCGGGGAAACTTCTCCTCTCCACGTTGATCCTTATTACCTTCCTTTAATCGCCTAGAGCTGATCGCAGATCTGGACAGCTTTGACCTCTTTTGTTTTCTCTCCGCGTCCCCGCATCTGAGGGCTTGCAGGGAAGACACGCCGAGGCACATCAGAGACACAGCGGTATTCGGGCCGCCTTCGAGATCTTATATGACGGTGTTGTTCCCCCAGAGTTTGGACTTTGTCATCTGTCAATCATTGTTCTTCTTTTTCAGCTTTCGCCATGACGACTGATAGCACTAGAACGCCTCCGTCGGAGCAGGAAAAGCCCACGGCTCTTGATGTTGAGAATGTCTCCAAGCTGCCTCCCGCATCTGCCATCGAGGCGGAGCGTGCTCAGCTTCTGGCAAGCCTGCCTGACCCCGACGCGGGGAAGAGTGATGAAGAACGTCGGGAAATTGTCAGTTTCCCTGTGCATTGGCATGTTAATGCATGTTTACTAACTGTCACCAGGATAAGAAGTTGGTGTGGAAGGTTGACAGGTGGCTCATCCCATGGCTCTCGCTCCTCTATCTCCTCTCCTTCCTCGATCGAACCAACATTGGAAACGCCCGTCTAGAGAACATGGAAGCGGAGCTCGGCATGGTGAAGGGCAACTACAACATGGCCCTTACCATCTTCTTCATCAGCTACGCCCTCTTCGAGCCCATCACCAACGGCCTCCTTAAGCGCCTAACCCCTCGCATCTTCTTTACAGGCATCATCATCGCCTGGGGCATCGTCATGACCCTCATGGGTCTATGCCACAACTACCCGGGCCTCTTGGCTGCGCGATTCTTCCTTGGTGTCGCCGAGGCTGGCTTGTACCCTGGTGTCAACTACTATCTCGGCTGCTGGTACAAGAGCTCCGAGATTGGTGCCCGTTCGGCCATCTTCTTCTCGGCTGCTGCTCTCGCCGGATCGTTTGGTGGTTTGCTAGCTGCTGCCATTGCTCAAATGGACGGTACCGGTGGCAAGTCTGGTTGGGCTTGGATCTTTATCCTTGAGGGTTTGGCGACCGTCTTTATTGGCATTTTTTGCTGGTGGATGGTCTTTGACTGGCCTGACACTGCCCGTTTCCTGTCCCCCGAAGATCGCATCCGCGTTCAGCGCCGTCTAATCATGGACCGCCAGGGTCGAACAGCTGAAGACTTTGATAAGCGATATATCTGGGCTGCTGCCAAGGATTGGAAGACGTACGGGTACATGATCATCTACATGGGTTGCCTGATGCCTCTGTATGCCTTTTCCCTCTTCCTTCCCACCATCCTGCGCGGTATGGGCTACGTCGGCACTCGCGCGCAGCTCCTTTCTGTTCCTCCGTATGCGTGTGCGGCGTTGGCCACCATCACCGTTGGTTTCACAGCGGATCGGACCCGATGGCGAGGCTTCTGCAACATTGCCACTGTGTGCGTGGGTATCATTGGCTTCATAATGTTGCTTGCTAGTGACAAGCCCAAGGTTCAGTACGGCGCCGTGTTCCTTGGAGCAATGGGTAAGTTTGACCTTGTTAATGTTTCATCTTTGCTAACCTCTTCAAGGAATCTATCCGACCGTGTCCAACACCGTGTCTTGGGTCAACAACAACATCGAGGGTTCCTTGAAGCGCGCCATCGTTCTCGGAATGGTTGTCGGCTGGGGCAATCTCAACGGTGTCGTCTCGTCAAACATCTATCTCGAGGCCCAGAAGCCTCGCTACTGGACTGGTCACGGTATGGTGCTCGCGTACCAGGTCATCTTCCTCCTTGGTGGTTCCATCTTTATGCACTTTGCGCTGCGTTGGGAGAACAGGGCGCGTAGGAGCGGCAAGCGCGACGCCAGGTGGGATGCCATGGACGATGAGCAGAAGGCTATCAGTGGCGATGTGCGTCCTGATTTCATTTACACGCTGTGATGACTCTTGCTTGCGCTGTTGAGGACAACGGGGGCGTGGAGAGATCTGGTTCGAGGTTTATACAAGAGACGACTTGGATTTAAATATCCACAGTCATTCCACGAGTATCTAGACGTCCATGAATATATATACAGTCACTCATAGACTCTGACGCTAAACATGAGCTATAACCCGCATATCCCCACCCCGTCCCATCGAATCCCCTCACTACAGTGGTTGATCACAACCACCAGTCTTCCGTAGTATAGTGGTCAGTATGCAAGCTTGTCACGCTTGAGACCCGGGTTCAATTCCCGGCGGGAGAGACGCCACGCGAGCTGCAACTCGCGATATTCTTTTTTGGTGTTGTTGTTGACGTTGTCGTGATGTTGTCGGAACCATGACGCCAAGGTATGCAGCAATTGGTGGTCAGCCGCCACAATTTGGGTCGCTTTTTGGCCCAATCTCGTCCGTCGGGCAGAAATGTGAATCTCGCCCAAACCTCTCGTCTCTCGCCCGTGGTATCGGTCATCAAACGGGTCACCATGTCGCCCTGCCGGTCTTGCGGTGACTTTGCGGCAGATGACGCCCGTGGAACTCTCCAACGACTCTACAAGGCTGCTGAAAATGGGTGCATATGCTGCAATGCAATACAGAAAGCTGTCCAGCAGCTACTGCCAGAGGCCTCGTCTCCGGACCTGGAATACATACTTTATACTACGGAGAGACGACGACGAACAGATATGCTGCACCCGGCCGATTCTTCGCAGTGGGAAATGAGTTTGAGAATCGAGAAGGAGCCTTTTATAATCGAGCATGATATTCTTATTCATGCCGTTCCGGGTATTTCATCCCATTCTCTAGAGTCTGCTCGTTGGATGATTTTTAACCGGCAACAGAACAGCCCAGTCCTTGGCCGAAAATCCCTCTCCTGGACGATATCCCGACGTCAACTGACTCTGAAGAGTCATTCGTCTTTGCGTTGGGTGCCCTCAAGGAGTGCATTGATAATCATTCACTCTGCGATAACGCAGCCGAAGGATTTCTCCCATCCAGACTGGTCGAGGTCCGAGAAACATCTGTCCGAGTCGTCAAAACTCTGGGATTGGACCCAGTACAGACCAAGTATCTCGCCTTGAGCCACTGCTGGGGGCCTCCGGAGAGCATAACAGCACAACTCAACGATGAGACGTATGAGGAGTACACAAAAGAGATCCCGGCCGCAGCGCTACCCAAGACCTTCAAGGATGCCATCGCCATCACTCGCAAGCTTGGGTATCAGTATATCTGGATTGATTCACTCTGCATCATCCAGCACAACGTTGAATGCTGGATAAAGGAGGGTTCGCAGATGTGTCAGATCTATGAGAACTCGCTTCTCACCCTCGCTGCTGCTTCTTCTTCAAGTGGCCAGGGCGGTCTCTTCTACGACTCTCCGAAGGTCGAAATAACTGGTACTATCCCCGGATCTGGCCAGGAGTATCGACTGCTTGCACGGTTCAACTTTAACCACCGATTCTTTGACTATCCTCTTATGAACCGCGCATGGGTCATGCAGGAGCGTCTCCTCTCACCCCGAACTCTGTACTTTACGAGCCAAGAGCTTGTATGGGAGTGCCGTGCTCGCAATGTCTGTCAGTGCTCACCGATTCTTGGGGGCTTCCAAGCCCAAGTTGCCGGGTTCCCAGACAACTCGAAGCTTCAGCCCGCCGAAGCGCACTTGGACACGTCGTCTCTCGTGTCAAAATGGTACGAGGTGGTTGAGATTTATACCCACCTAAAGCTGTCGCATCCAGGTGACAAGCTGATGGCTATCGACGGTATTGCGCAGTATATGGCACCGATGCGCGAGAGTCAGCACTTTGCTGGTCTCTGGGTAGATTCTTTCGCATCCGATCTTGCCTGGGCAGTTTGGCAGAACTCGTTTGGCGACGAAATAACGCCAAAGCCCGAGTGGCGCGCACCGACATGGTCCTGGGCCTCTCTAGAAGCCAAGATTGTGTGGTATTCCAAAAAGAAATCAAGCGCTCCAGAGGCTCACTTTGGCGTCGAGAAATGGCCCCAGCACGGCGAAGGGATACAGCCTTGGACTGAATCTTGCCAGGACTCTCAGATCGTTCTTCGTGGTATTCTTGTCAAAACGACAGTGGCTGAGGCAGACTTGGTGGTCAACACATCTCCGTGCTTGTACCAAGACTGTGCAGGACGGTTTGATTCAGATGACCACACTCAAGATGACGAACCGTTGTACTGCCTACGCTTACTAGAGGCTGAAGACCTTCTCTGCTCCCTCTTGCTGAAGAAAACAGAGTCTCAAGGCAAGACATTGTATCAGAGACATGGATTGCTGCTATTTCAAGCTGACCCAAAGAAGGAGAACGACGTCTGGAATACCAGGGACAGGTCAAGGAGTAGATGGGACAGGCCAGAGCCCAAGGCTGGATTTCCTTCATGGTGGGTTGGGGGTGAGTTGACCAGTGTTACTATCATTTAACGAGGCTTTCTTTTGTAGGTGAAAGGAAACTTGAGTACTTGTTTTTATTCCCTCTTTAATACGAAGGCTATCTGATTTGAAGGGGGTCTCTCAATGCTTGATATTACTTGAAGACATGTACATTGTGCTTTGGGCCATACTTTTCCATCAAGTTACATCGTTTTCGGCCCCCAAAAAGGATCTTTGTAAATAGACCCTGTCATTACATCCTGAGTGTTCCAAGACCGTCATTGCGAGTCTTCCTTATGCAGAAGTCGAGTTATATCGTCATCAGTGATATGTCCTGATGTGACCTCTCATATGAGCAATCACTTTTATATCCAAACTCCAACAAAGGTGCAAGTCATAACTATTCAGCTTTAAGATTCTATATTCCAGAGGGGGAAAAAATAAAAAGAGAAAAAGAAGAATCTCTAATCATAATCCTTTGAGAGCGGCCAAGATAATACTGGCAAACATATTAACGTCGTCATCACTTGACGCTGCCCAGTACCCTATACCATATCAGCTGGGGACGGGTGCAGGGATAAAACCACGAGCAAGTGTAGCACCACACGACAGTATGTGCTCATCAGAACACCTATTATCAAGTTTACGACAAGTATCGCAATCACATAGCCATAAAACCAGAAATGCAATGTCCTCGAACACTACCAGCTTTCATCAGAGAGCAGGTTTACTAGCCACAGTGTTGAGCCACACTCCCCGACCGTACCTTGTCAGCAACAAGAATCAAGGTTATTTTGAGGTTAAAACTCTGGTTTAAGCCTGTTTTGAGTAGTAAATCGAGGTATTAGTTCCTCTGCCTTTTTCGTATTTATACTTTACATAACAAAAGATCCCAGCGAGTGATGAATTGCCCTTCCGACAACGTCAGCTATGCGTGCGGTCTTGCATCACCACAAGAACCACGACTTTACCAATTTTGACGACAATCGCCTTGACAATAACCTAACCGCCCTGTATTAGATATTGTTCGTCAAAACAAGCCACAGCATCTCCCAGATCAAGGCCAAGCCGCGATCCCCGTGCCGCTGGGGCAGCAAAATACGATGCGTGATTGGTCAACTCGGCACCAAACTGCCGCTCGGGAAGCCCCCTCGGCATGAATCTGCCGTCCAAGGCTGGCTTATCCTGGAAATGAGCTTGATCCATGACGTCGCCGCGTAGGAGATGCTACCGAAACAAGCAGTTTGGTGTATATGGCACACGGGTAGTAGTTTCGAGTTGTGTAGTAACTGATCATGACGATGGTGACGTCAGGTTGAGAGTCGTCAAGTGAAATCATCATCTACAATTGTGAATTTATATGAGAGAAACTCCAGTCTCGAGTCCAAACTAGACAAGCTCGACGTACAACTTCTAAGATCAAGTTGATTGTATAATCGGCCTGTTCGCGACTGGCCATCACACACGCCTCCATACAACCAACATCACCACCTTCGCCAACATGGGCTTCTTCAACAGGTCCAAGTCGCCGCACCCGGCCAGCCCCTCGGCCAGACGCCAAAAGCGCGTCCACGATCCTCTGCCAATGTCGAGACGGCCGACTTTCGGCCAGTGGCTCAAGTGTACCTGGCTGGATATTCTGACCATGATCTGCATGGGTGCTGTTGGCCTTGGTGTAAGTCATGCTCCAACTCTTGATCATCTCTTCTAACATTGTCTGCCTAGGTCTACGAAGCCAAACCCGCTCCCTCAAGATCATTCCCCGTTACATTTTCCGACGGCGAGATTGTCTTTCCCGAATTCGGATACCCTCTTCGCGACGAGATTATCCCCATTTGGCTCGCTGCCTTTCTTGCCAGCATGGTCCCCATCTTCATCATTCTTCTGATGCAGATCCGCATTCGATCCTTCTGGGATGTTAACAACGCTGTCATCGGTCTTCTGTACTCTCTCATCTGCGCTGCCGTCTTCCAAGTCTTCATCAAATGGCTCATCGGCGGTCTACGGCCCCATTTCCTCGACGTCTGCAAACCGGATCTCACGCGCGCAAACAACCAGGGCTATAATGAGAAGGGCTTCCTCAATATTTACTACACGCGCGAGATTTGCACTGGCGACCCTGATCAGATTGATGATAGTCTTGAGTCGATGCCCAGTGGTCACACAACCGCCGCCTTTGCGGGCTTCGTCTACTTGTACTTGTACCTCAATGCGAAGCTCAAGGTCTTTTCCAACTATCACCCTTCCATGTGGAAGCTCATCGCCATCTACGCTCCCATTCTCGGTGCCTGTCTCATCGGTGGAGCTCTCACCATTGACGAATTCCACAACTGGTACGATGTTTTCGCAGGCGCCGTCATTGGCACAGTCATGGCCTTTTCGGCGTACCGGATGACATACGCCGCAGTCTGGGACTGGAGATACAACCACATTCCTCTCAACCGTGGTGCTCCATTTATGTACGCCGATGGTAGAGCCGAGTTGATTGATGCCGTCTTCACACATAGAGCTGGCTGGGGGGCTCACGGTGGAAGCGCTGTTGGACATGGATACAAGGGTGACGGAGGAGAGGGGATGCACGGAAATGGTTACCACCATTCATCCCATATTCCTCGACGACCTGTTGGAAACGGTGCGAGAGCTGAGGATATGGTTTAGGAGGTGGAATAATGCTTGCATACTTGTCACGGCCTACAAAACACGACTTTGAATGAATCTTGATGTACTTTTGATCACGGGGCGCCAGACGCGTCCAATTTTCAATGGCGATTTTCCATACATGACGTCTGGAGAATGACCGTATCGTATTATTATTATGCTGTTCTTGTCTATAGGCCTACAGTACTTCTCTGGTTGGGTTCATATAGGAATCTAGAGAATGATTACATTAAAGTTCAATCAGAGTATTGGAGCCCATAAAGGTTTATCTGGTTAATATATATGATGTATCATGCCTTAACACAACTAGGAACTTGCATTCTCCTCGTCGTGAAAGATTGTGCATAGCAACTGGATGGACCCAATAGTATGAAACCTTAGGAATCTTTGATGTTCCTGGTAGCTGATGAATTAATTCCTACGGTATGGGCATATCTCGTTCTCCTTTTGCCAAAGACCGATACATTTCACAGTTCCATAACCATCCAGCCGCCAAAGGCAAATTCCGAATGTCGACAGGAATAGACAGATTTGGGATTAATAAACAACCCACATCGTTTCGCGTCCTCGTGGAGTTGTCCCCCTTTTACGTTTCAAAGTTTGTATCTCCCCTGTCTCGGCTATGATGGCTCCTATTCGCTCATCGACCCAGAACTAGAGATACTCCCCATACTACCCTTCTTGCTCTTTCTCTTGGCCAACATCTCAGCTTCTTCTTTAGCAATCTCAGCATCGACCAGGGCGCCTCGTGAGGGCTTGTTCCCGTTTCGCATTGCCTAATGTTGAGGACAGATCATCAGCCTTTGGACAAGTACATTGGATACAACCACCCTATAATATGACTTACGGCAAACCCGGGTTCATTCTTCATTCGTTCTTTGACGTGTTCTTGGATCTAAAGTAGAAAAGTCAGTGACTTGAGGAATCTTGCACCGTCATGATGTAAGAGATACGGACATCTTTCTCTTGCAGTTCGTTCATGATCTTGTTCTTGTCCACTAGCTCTTGGTCAGCGTGACAATGCCCCTCGCCCACGGGGAGCTCTCAAGGCATACAATATGCGGCTGTGTTGATTTGGTGCATGTTCCCCTCCTTGTGAACTGCAGCCGAGCTGTAATGCTGCTGGTCGCCAGAGTCGTAGCTCTGGGGATATCCAACGTTTGAGCCGTGTGCCATGTTGATCAGTGTATATGAGTGATTGAGTGTTTCGATTATGGTTTCTTCAGTCAAGGAGTAGACAGACATGGATGGAGAAGAGGGGAACAGCTGGTGTCTCTGTTACTATATAGGTACTCCTCATCAGCTGTCAGATCTCGGGCTTCATCATGTCAGCGTCATAAAACTCAAAATGTCAGCTCGGGGTAAACGTCATCCCATAGGGTTACGGATAGTGACAGTTTGCGGGGTAAGCCATTCGCATGGCTTTTGGCAATAACCGAGGTGAGAGTCCAACGGTAAGTACAGAAGTGCGTTCCCCTTGAGCATTCCGACCTGAATATCCTGGCAGGATGTGGTCACTGTTCCGACGTGACTTGTCTGGGCCAATTGTGCGGTACTCCATCGGCTTTGTTCCTGAACCGTATTATAGCCAACCTAATTTATAATAACAAGAGTGATGGTCATAATTCTACGGTAGGTTATCTTCGCCGTTGACGACCTCATTGCTGATATCAAGTCGGAACATCGAAGGGCCGTGTGATCCATGTTGAGTTATCTTACTGCGTAGACTAGCTGAAAAATGACGCATGTCGAGCACCCATCAAGGCAGCAAGGCGAATTATAGGCAGAGTACACCATGTACCACTCTCCGAGTTGCTTCTTTGTGTGTCTATTCTCTCTTCTTTACCTTTGCCTTTGCGTAAGCGCTACTCGAGCCATGGAGGACCATGACGGGTCCAACCCTAACAACAGGCAAATCCCGCTTGCTAATGACGCCGTCGTGCCTGAACCTGAGTCCGTTGCTCAAACTCAAGCTTCGATCGATTCTTTAGCTGAACAGGAGCTCCTCGGAAATGACTATGCAAAGTCACTGCAAAAACTGATACACGACCCTGATCGGTGGCATATCCATTCAACAGATCCAGGACCAAAGGTCAAATTCAACTTCCTTCGCATACCCAGTGACAACCCTGATTCCTTGATCAATGCTATTCGATTCAGTCCTGATGGCAAGTACATTGCTATCGGTGCACTGAACGCTGCGTACGTTTACAACGTTGAGTCTGGTGACAAAACGTGTACTTTGAGGCACAACTCGACAGAGGATACAGCGAAGATGCTGCTGGTGAGGGGAGTCGCTTTCACGGCGGATAGCAAGGGTTTAGTTACTGCCTGCGAAGACTCACTCATAAGGGTATGGGGTTTGAAAATGAAATGTGGTGGCTGCATTAGCTGATCGATAGCACCTTGTAGGTCTGGGACATTGCGTCGGCCACCGTAAAAAGCACATACTCGGGTCATCGGAGCGAAGTATATGCCCTAGACATCTCTAAAGAAGGTCATATCGTCGCTTCAGCAGGCGACGATCGCACAGTCCGGCTGTGGGATAATGAGTCGGGTTCCGAAATTGCCCAGTTCACGTTCCCAGACACACCTGTCAGCGTGGCCATCTCGTCCAACCCTGCCATGGTTGTTGCCGGTTCACTCGATGGCAGTTTGAGCTTTTGGCCTATACAAGATGTGAAATCGGACGACAAGCCGAAAAATAGGTTCCAAGCCCACAAAGCCAGTGTTCATTCAGTTGCCATCTCGAAACACAACCTCTTAGTGTCTGGGGGTGAGGATAACACTGTACGGCTGTGGCCGAAAAATCCAGCAGATGGTGTCAAACAGCTCAAGCACAAGGTAAGGTTCCAAGACGCACATAACGATCATAACTCACAAGAACAATAGGACAGAGTAACAAGTGTGGATGTCACAAGCGACGGACGATGGGTCTTGTCAGTTTCGCCAGCGCAAGAACTGTACATGTCAGATGCGGAGACGGCTGAGATCCGTACAGTTATTCATGACCATAGTCATCTGTGGTTTTCGTTTGCGGTTGCGGCGAGCCCATCTGGTAGGCATTTCGCGACTGGAGGGGGAGGTGACTTTCAGATATGGTCCTTCAGCGACAACTGAGAGGGCCCCGTTAGCTATGGGGTTGGTTTCCTCCTCAATCGCTGCAATTCTGTCTTGGCAGCTTATATCGTACATGAAAGTGCAAGACGGACAAGGGTCTAAGCCCCAATGTCTGCAGGCATCGCCACATTCTATCAGTAATATCAACCTGCGAGTAGCACCTCTCTGAAGGTCCTCCCTCGTTCTTTGTAAATACAAGCGACTTAACGAAACACCATCTCTATCCCCGCAATGGAGTCTGATTCGCTTACCTATACTGCCGTTCCCGAGGGCAGATTCTTCCGCCTACTCAAAATCTACCCAGGCTCCGCCAACGACCCGCTTGTGTGCGACCTCTTCATAGCCGAGATAGACACGGCTCCTCCATACACGGCTCTCTCTTACGTCTGGGGCGATCCAACAAAGAGCGCAGAATTGATTTGCTCTGACCACATTTGCCACATCGGGCAGAGTCTTTCGGATGGACTTTGTCGTGTGCGCAATTCCGACGAGGTTCAGATCGCCTGGGCTGATGCGATTTGCATCAACCAGAAGGACAATGTCGAAAAGGGTCATCAGGTCGATTTGATGGGTGTCATCTATGACAAAGCACGAGACGTCCTCGTTTGGCTGGGCCCAGATACTACGGGCTCTGCTGAAGAGGCATTTCGGTGCATACGGACCATCAACAAGAAGATCTATACAAAGACAGACATGGAAGAGTTCATTCCCACCAAGGAAGAGATGCCTTACACCTACCTTGCCATGAAACCTGAGGGCGCCTCAGAATATACAGACCTGACGGGAAATCGATATGGCAGGCGGTCAGTCCTCCCCTCCGTCCTCGGTGCCAACGGCAAAGACTACATCGGGAGACTGTTCAGTCTCACCTGGTTCTCTCGTGTGTGGATTCTCCAGGAAGTCGGTCTCGCCACCACGGCAACAGCCTTTTGGGGCGACTCAAGCATCGACTTTGCAGAGATTGCCGAATTCATCTACAACACCAACTTCAAGGACGAGATCAAACGTCTTCTTGGACCTGAGAATGCTGCGAAGCTGGAAGGTGCTCCTCTGTATGCCCTTTGGAACGTCTGGGCGACGTATGAAAAGGAGGGTAACTGGATGTACCGAAACCCAACACTCAGAGGCTTCCATGATGAGTTGGCCAGTCACTGTGATTTTGACTTTATGCTCGTCATGGAAGCTTCGCGGTATTTCAACGCGACGAACAAGCTGGATCACGTCTATGCTTTTCTGGGTCATCCCAAGGCGAAGCGGCCGGGGACGGACAAGACTTGGCTCCAGGCAAATTACTCGCTGAGTGTCGAGGAGCAGCATCGGTTGTTGGCAGTTAATATCGCTCAACACTCACTCAACTTTCTAGTTCAGGCACATCAGACTGAGGAGAGCTTGAAACCTGGGCATGAGCATCCTTCTTGGATTCCTCAATGGGACAGAAAAACTCCCTCTCACGCAGATGCGTTCTGGGAAGCCTGGGACGCAACTCTTCGAAAGGCGGAACAGAAGCCTTTCAAAGCCCAGGCTGAAGGGAATAAGCTGACAGTCTCGGGATACGTGATCGATACCATCGATCAATTCACCCGAGTCATGGAAGCTTCCGATTTCGACTCGCCAAAAGGTAGCGGTCATCTCATCGACGTATGCTGGGAGATTGCCCAGCAGAAACCTTCTCCATACCCAAAAGAGAAGACTATGGAGGCGCTTGCTTCAACACTCGTGTGCTACTACGACAGCAAAGGCACACAAGCTGGCGATGGGCGGAACCGTGTAGTAGAGCAGTTCGCCGGCTACTGCCTACGCCAAAACGAGGCCTTTTACGCAGCCCACCTCAAACCTGGACGAGGCTTCTGGTCCCTCGATACGGTTATAAGGGTGGGACACATGTTTGATCCAGCCTTCAAATCGTACGGGACCAACAGACGGTTCTTTAACACCGAAACAAACGGGTTCTGGGGGCTGGGGCCGAAGGCGATGCAGAAGGGGGACGTCTGTGTCTTGCTGTTCGGCGCCGATGTTCCGTTTGTGTTGAGGCCGACAGAGGTAACTGGGGAGTTCAAGGTTGTTGGGCAGTGCTATATGTACAAGTTTATGGATGGTGGAGCTATCAAACAATGGCGGGATCATCCTCAGGAGGATTTTGTGCTGGTGTAGATAGTGTCACTCAAAGACCTCTCCTTCGTATTATAAGAAGCATCTCAAAACAATGCTGCAGACCTTCCTTGTTCCTTGTTTCATTAATTCCACAGCAACTTAATAGCGACTCTTAAGGGAGGCCAAGTCAATATCTCCAAACAGAGGGCGGCAAGAAACACCAAGTGTGTCAGCCCCTCGGTTTCGGATGGAACGAGTACAGCTCTATTCGAATATCTCGTCGTATAAATACGGCAGACCCGAGACACCTGCGCCGCACAAATCCTCCTCGCTTACATGTGGGTGTGTTAATCAAGATCCCTGTCCTTAACCATGTCAGCCCAGAGGGGGTGTCCATTCAAAGGTCAGGGTCCGGGGTTGGACGGATGGGCTGATTTCACTCTAAACGAGTCCGTGGCCACGGTGGTTTGATATCTTGTCATTATGAATAAGAAATCTACATCTCGTATCATCGAGGTTTGGGCTGTGAGACCAGAAGCATGTTATGATGGGCATGTCAGCCCTAGAATAGCCACCCAGTGTATCGTATCCGTTGTCTTTGTAATCCTCTACAAGCCGGTCCTACGTCTTTTGACGGTCCCTTGCCAATGTTCCCGCAGTCGATCGGTCGGTCGATGCGCTATACTCCGAACGCCGTGAATGGTACATTTAATAAAACTAGACACCATGTTAGAATTGGTTCAATGTAGCGACGGACAAGTCACTTACCAGGTTCAATGCCCAAAGGAGGACAAGAAGGCCAATCATGCGAACCTTTAGGTTGTTGGCCCATGAAGACTTGGAAGGCATATGCCGGGTCAGCGGTGTCAAGCTCGAGAACAGAGAGCTGCTCATGAGGGGCTCGGCATCCGCCTTGTTCTCCAGGTCAAATTGCTCCTCATCTTGTGTCTGGGTGGTCCATTGAGCAGTCAGAAGCTTGACCATGCCGCCTGTGGCATCGGCAACGCGAGAGCTGATCCACAGGAAGATGGGAACAATGACGACGAGCGCCCTCCATCGGTCGCTGAGAAGACCACCATCGCCGTGGAAGATGTCGAGAAGGAGAACGCCCTTGGTGTCAGCCGCCAGGAGGATGTGGAACTGAAGCGTAAAGGTCTCGAGGGAGCATTTGCCAAGCCAGGCGAAGGATCGAGAGTACCACGTCCGGGCAACGGGAGAAATGTTGCGGGCGGCGATGAAGCCCATGATGGGGAGGAAAGAGAAGATGGGGTGCAGCTTAGTGTAGTCCTGCTTCTTCTCGGCGTGGCTCACAGCAACCCACCAGTACACGGGCATGGAGAGGATACCGACAATTCCAGCAATGCCGTACGACTTGGTGAGGATCAGGTTGTAGGCCTTGGTTCGGACCGAGGCAATACCCATCAGAATACCAACGTAGACGATGATTCCATCCAGACCCAGACGGAACTGCCACTCGTGAAGGTCCCAGTTGATTCGGAAGACGAGGCTCAGAGCGGCAAAGACCCATTCGAGAACAGGCGTCCAGAGCATCACTCCGGGGCAGATGGCGGCCGAGATGATGATCTTGACGACAAGGGCGTATGTGTTGTCGTTGTACTTCTTGCCAATGGCGAACAGAGCATAGATGACAACGAACCAGAAGCTGACGAGGGGCGCAAAGTAGTAGAACATGTAGTCGGTGTTCATGATGAAGGGAAGAGCGCAGCTGAGGAGGTTCAGTCGGAGAAGCACCGCGGCAACTCGCTTGAAAGAAAAGTCCTTCTTGGTGCTGAAGAAGACGGCATGTCCGTAACCAGTCTGGAAGAGATAAGCCGCAACAAGGAGACGCACTCCAACGTAGATGTTGAGGTCACGAGAAGCACCAGTCCAGTGATAAACCAGGATGATGGCCTGCATCCAACCCTTCCACTCATCGGTCTGGTCGCGGGACAGAGGCTTCATGTCATCGAGAGTCTCCGGAGCAGGAGTCTGGGATCCGGGCCTGGCAGGCGGGGGCTTGGACTTGGCGAGAAAGGCAAAGCCGGCGATGAAGCACAGGGCGGTAAGGAGGTTAAACTCAAAGGTGACATACTCCTTGGAGCCCTTGGCGAAGGACTGGGTGCGGTCAGCCCAGTAGCAGGCGAGGAGACCGGTAACGAAGGTGGCAACGTCGGCATTGAAGATGGACAGCTTGGGGACCTGCTTGGACATGAGGGCGAGGATCTCGACCACAGCAGCAGCGCCGACATAGAGGAGACCAAGGCCAACAATGACAATTTGGATCCAGGACTTGGGACCGTAGTCGGTGCAGCAAGTGCGGTCGTAGGGGTATCCCTTCTTGGCATCGATCTTGGCATTGCATCGCAGGTTGAGGAGGATCTGGGCCTTGATCTCAGAGACCGAATCGATAACGTGGAAGCCGTTCTCGAGGTCTTCCATGACGCCCATCTGATCATGCGACAGGGCAGGGTATGACCAAAGCATGGGAATGCCGGATGTTTCTTCCATCGTCTCGAGGTAATCGTCGATGGCTTCGATCTCGCCGGGGTTCGAGGCAATGCCAGTCTTGCGGTAATCGGGCATCTCGTCGTAGAAGGGCGGCGCAACGGGCGCGAGGAACATCTCGGAACCGATACCATCGCGGGGGTCCATGGGTCGGGAGCCGAAGGGAGCAAAGTCCTTGTTCTGGACAATGGCTGAGACATTCTGGAAGGTTGTCTTGAACTTTTCGAGCGAGACACCCTCCTCGAATCGGGCGGCGAACCAGATTCCGACACCCATGAAGATAAAGGCCGGGGCCTTTTGCTTCTCGACGGGCAATGGTTTGAGCCTCTCCTGGCGGTACAGGGCGAGCTGCTCCTCAATCATGTCGGTGGCGTTGCCGGGCTTCATGAGGGGATCCCAGACCTGGACCAGGCGAACACCACCAAAGTCCATGTCGTGGATGCCATGCTTGTTGCTGTTCTTTCGCGCATCGTTGGCTTTGTCGACGTCGAGCTGCAGAGAAGCATTCCAGTTAGCTACCGTGGCATCACATCGCATCGCATCGCTTGTTGATTGCCTGTGGTCACGTGACGCGAGTGTCGAGCCGAACAACACAATAACCTCTTATCCTGAACTTACCAGCCGGGCCATTCCATAAAAGACCTGTCGCGTGGTCGAATCGCCAAAGAAGAGCATAGGTCGTCCCTCCATGCAGTCGGCAATCTCCTCCTTCTTGTACTTGTGCAGCATGCAGCCCTTTGGCTGCCAGTTGGTGAAAGGTGCCCTGCTACCATTGTTATCGGGCGCATTCAGCCAACTACCCTCGTGAAGCAGGGCGTTGCATCGATAAGGGTCGTCGCTAAGGTTGAGCTGATTGATGACAATGCCCAGGATGACGACCAGCGTCACGGCCAAGGGTAAAATGCGACCAAGGGCGACGCCCGAGGATTGAATAGCGGCGAGCATGGCGACCGTGTCCAACAAGTGCGCGTGGATTTAACGAGAGTCGTGGATGGATGGATCAAATGAATGTACACCGAGAGAAACGGCAAAAAAGCGAGTGAATAGGATTGATGTTGAAAAAGAAGACGGTCGCATCTGGTGGATTAATTCAGATTTACCGCCTTTGCCGACAAGAGCGAGAGACAAGACACGGCAAGGAAAGATGAAGCAAGAAAAAAATGATGACAGAACAGCAAAAAGGCCATCGGTGGCTTGGATACGGGAAAATCGATACTTGGTTTCCTCATATAGAACACACATGCGCTCACATGCGCTCACACTCACACGCTCTCTTGCCTGCCTCTCCCGGTTATGTGCCCCCCCCTGATCGGCAATGTGAATTGGGATGACCCTCGAGGGGGGTCCACAGTAACAGTGGGATGGATGGGTGCTATAGTGGACCCTTAGAGGTGAGATCAGCGAGCAAGAGGCGAGAGACACGCCGACTGTTGTCGCCTTGGAGTGATGCAGAAATAGGGGTCTTTGGCTGTCAGACTTCATCACACGGACTCATTCTTTCTCTTGTTCAGGTGTGTTCCTTCGAGCCGCGGGGCTAAAGATGATGCCAAGGAGAGGGACTGATCGATGGTGGCAGCCCTGGTGGATCGCATTGCTGGGTCTAGAGGAACGCCATGAGAAAGCATGGCCCCCCTAACGCGCCGCACTTGGACGCAACCAATCCCTAGAGCCCGAAGCGAGCTGAAAATGTGACTTGACTAGCTAGTCTTCAGCCACAGGAGTTCTGATATGGTGGAGAGGAGTGGTGCCTGGTTAGCAGCTTGTCTTGAGCATTCCCTCTTCTTGGTCTTGTCAAAGTGGTGATACTCGTCTTCTTCCGAGGACAACTCGCTTGGTCGGTCGGGGCTCGGGAGCGTCAGAGATGCCCAGGAAAAAAGCTTGAAAGGATTAAGGTTGTAAAAGCCCTAGTACCAACGAGGCAAAGAGGCCGGAGACGGACCATGATAACCTTGCGTCATTTGCGGTCTGAACATCCTTTCTCCATTCATCCCCCTGACATTCTCACCTCACTTTAATCCCTGTACTCCGTAGAGAGACTCAACCCCGTCTGCTTCATTACCGACCTTACTTTTTATGCAACTAGGGGCTGACGGCGCTCGAGGCTATTGCCCAGCTGAGAGACTGAATCCTTCGATAGTTTCAAACTGAGTATCCCCCGCTAACCCTCGCTGGGTGACCAAAGTCGCCAGGTTCTCCTTTTCCCTGCCTGAAACTAACGGGCCCCACTAGGCCGTTTGCGGTTTGTCGGAGGTTGACGCTGATCGGCCGAATCAAATCAGGTTTTTTTGCGGCTTTGTTCTTCGCGTGGGTTACCCTAAACAGGGCTATCTTCTGCAGATTAATCTCGACAGATGCTGACGGATCATGCAAAAGAGATCCTTCGCCAAGATGCAGTTCTTTCGGTATGCAGTCGCGGTAGTCGATAAGCAAGGGCGGTTCTGTGATGGATCCCCTTGGCTGTCCTGCTTACTCCGACAACGTTGCGTTCAGTTGCCCCCGGCATAATGTGACCCGCCTTATCTTTGCTCAACTTCAAAAGAACAGTCATGCCAGAATAACGGCCACTCCTACTGTTTGCGTTTGATAGAAGGACCTGGTAACCCCAGTTTTAGAGGAACCAGGGTAGCATTAACTCAGCATATCATCATAATTGTTTATTGCATTACCCACCATATAGTAACCTTGATCACAGTACCTTCAATGTGCTTGCAACATGACATTTTGCGCCCGTACAAAGACAGGGAAAACACAACCCATGACAATGCGCCACTCTAATAAGGGTCATAATCAGACTTGACTTACTCACTACGATCATGACAGCTTGGCCCTCGACATCTCCATGACTACACGGCGCCTGAATTGATAATGCTAGCGGCGTAGGGGCAAACAGGCGCGTCAAGCTCTGGCACAAACGTTCCCCTCTTGTCCAACGTCTCGACTCCCATCTCTTGTCGCGAGAGAGCGTGAAAATGAGCCTTGATAACGGTTCAGGAGCGGAAATTCCAGTTCTTATTGGACACCATCTGCCCGCATCTGGCCACTCAATTCCCCCGAGCTTCCCTCAGCCTCTAACTGCCGGGTGCCGAGCATCTTGTTCAACCATATTGGGACATCCAACACATCCAAGACCTCGATCTAGGTCACACTGCGTCATCGTGCATGTCCCGTGTCTCAACATCGTCTTAGACAGTCGTACAAAATGGCTGATCCCGCCTCGGCTTACGCAACGCCCTCCTCATTCCGGCTTTCGGCCGTAAACAACGCGGATGCGATAATACGCGTGCTGCTTCAGCGACCTGATTTCTTGACGAAGCCTGGCGCAGTAGACGGCCACCTCGTCTTTGGACCACCCACGTGCTAGACCAGCGACACCGAGGACGTAGCCTTCGATGTCTTGCTCTAGTGCTACCTGGGCAAACTGTCCTATTTCGCGCATGTTCTTGTCTTTTGGCCATGCGCCAACAGGAGCCTGAAAACGTCAGCAGCTTAATCTTTGTTGATTGAGACACCGCAGTATTAAACGTACCTTGAAGTCTCTCGATTCAATGTCCACGAACCCGGCTTCCTCCATGGCCTTGCGCGTGAGATCCTCATGCAAGAGGGTGAATGGTCGACTGATCTTGACTCCGGCCTCCTTGAAGATAGTACCCCAATCGGCCATGGCACTATCCTTAGGGACGGTATCGTCATCGCTCTCCATATCAGGTGAGCCCTCGTAGCTCTCGACATAGCCACCGGGCTTGCAGACACGGAAGGCTTCCTTCATCAGAGCCGGCCAATCCTTGACACTCCCGATGAGATATCGCATGTGCACGTAATCGATCGAGTTTTCGTCAAAAGTCCAGGTTTGCGTGCAGTCTTCTATTTCACTCGAGGATATTAGGCGCATCTTTTGTTGAAAGACGAACGGGTTTCTTACAATTTGAGGTTGGGAGGAACCCATTGGGGCTGGATGACGGAAATATCTGTGCCCGTCACCTCGGCGTTCGGAAACTCATCAGAAAAGTCACTGCAACTCAGGTTAATACTCTCTTAGGCTTCATAGCATGTGGACTCATACATAGCCCAGATTCCTGGTGTGAAATATCAGCAAGTGGTTGAACGCCTGGCAAGAGTAGATGTGCTTACCTGTTCCAGTGCCGATGTCAAGGACACGCTGTAAGGGCAATTAGACGATAGGTCTATGGAAGGAGAGAGTATATGGCACAAACTTGAATGTCCTGCTTCAAGGGCGAGAGATAAAGTTTGCCCCCAAGAACCAGTGTGAGTTGATGGTGGCTGGGGACATGATCAGCGATATCCCCTGATTCACAGCTTCAGGAACCTACTTTATGTCCATAGACTCGTTCTGCTGCTCATCGTTGGGTGCCCTTTAGTCATTGTTGTCAGTCGGCTCACCAGTTGTCACTCGTGACTTGCATACCAGTACGCCGCATCCCCTCTGTCAGAATGATATCTTCTCCCGTGTACAGTTCGATACTCTAGGATACTCGAAGTGATTGAGGCTGTTGAACTGGCAGGCTCGGTCCCAAAAGCAGAGTCACCGTCCTCGGCGGGGTTATCATCAGCCTCCAGTGGTACGTCATTGCCAGGCGGAGAGGAGCCAGGCTCTGTGGGAGACTTGCTCCCCGTGCGGTGGGCTGAGGGTTCTGCCTCGTCGGCCATCTTCGAAGATAGGAGATGATTCGTCCGAGGGATGATATTCAAGTTGTGGATACTCTCTTGTGCAACGAAACAATCACAACGCATGGGAAATGAATGAAATGAGGGGGAGCACAAACTGAGGTGTTGGTCGCAAGCCAACAGGTAGCTGCATGGTCCAGGATGTTGGCCAATCAGATGATGCCATTGCTTCTTGGTGACTAAGAGGGCGATTACAAGGAATGCGGCTCAAGGTGAAGAGGATTAGCGAATGGGGAACGTATTGTTTGGTGTTGAATGTAGTAGAGTGATTGTATATTGAAGTTGTCGAGAGAGCTCAATTTTCTCCATAGTCGCGAACTAGCTCTGACGTTGACCAACCTGCACCACGCCATGTGGGTTCCTGCTTACTGCCCACAGGGTCGGGGGCACGGAGAGATTAGAGAGGACGTTTACACGTGGAAAGTGCAGCATAAGTACGAATTCACAGGACTTTAATTCCCTAGGGACTTGGAACTTGGCATGTGGCCCTGCCAAGCCCCAGAAAGGGCTGTTGGGGCTCCCCGGCTTGGCTTGATCGTCAAAGTGGTTGGTTCGTGAAACAAAACTTCTCGGCAGCCCTGCAAAGCACAAACACAAGCTTTTCTAGGTCCAGGGGAATATGAATGCATCATGCATGACTCGTCATCGGTGTCAAGGCCAAGTTATGCATGCACATGAGATAAAAGTGAGTAGCAGCACACCATATTGGACAACATTGCCACATCAAAATCCTTCTGTCACCTGCGGCGCAGCTGTCATCTCCCATGAAAAACCTTATCCTCTCGCAACCAATTCCACATGCATCTGCTCCAAGAGCAAGTCAAATGTTTGCCGCGGCCCAGAATGCCGTCACCCCTGTCGATTGTCCTCGTAATTGGCGATCCTCCCCGCATCTATTCAAGATTTCCCAGCCTCCACGAGCAAAGGAACCATTGAGTGCCGGGAAGTGGCCGAGGGGTTTCTCCATGGGGAGAGGGAGTCATTTAATCTGGATGTTGTGATCTCGGGGCAGAGTTCCTGATTGAGGATAGATGCGGGGAGATGGTTGTGATTACACCTCAGCTTTCGGAGTTGACAGGCTAACACTTGGCACGTGAAGGGCGAGAAGGACGGTATAAGTAGATGGGAATAGCGGAAGAAAAAGAATCTGGCCAAGCCTTTCAGAACCAGTACCAGATCTCTCGTTAAACTGAGTCCATCATGCGTCTGAGCATCCTCCCCGTCTTGGCCCTCGCGGGCAGCGCTCTCGCTTCCGGAGCTACCATAATCGCTGCCATAAACGACATCGGAAACGCTACCCTGTCACTCAACAAGACCATTGCCGACTGGCCCAAGACCCTCATCGGCACCCTACCCATCATCACAAAGTCTACCATTCTCCTCGCCGAAATCCACAACGGCACCAAGACGGCCCGCGCGTCTCGCCCATTGTCGGTCGATGAGACGATTCAAGTCGCCCAGGCCACCACCAAGCTGGGTTCCCAAGTCAACATCACCCTCGAGACGGTTATCCGGGCCAAGCCCGACTTTGACAGGCTGCTTCTCCGCCCTGTCATCCTCTTGAACTTGGAGCTGCAGAGGGATTTGACCGAGGACTTTTCAGACGCTGTCATCGACAAGGTTCCGGATGAGTTTCAAGCAAACGCGAAGGAGTTGGTCAAGGGAATTGGAGAGAGCTTTGAGAAGGCTATCAAGACGTATTCTTCATTGAGGGGATAGACATGAGTGAAAAGCACGAGGCACAAGACGCTGAGATGGCCTGTAATTACTCTTCTTGACGACATTATTAGACATGCTTAATTTTAATGACTTATGGGTATGAACCAATGCTTGATCTGGACAGACTTGCGTTGCTGTGAGGCGGTACATTGGGGGTTCTTTAAGCCGAGGCATGAAAGTTGACACGTGCCGGAGGTGTTCAACTCTAAATGTGATTTGAACCGGGATCTCGACATTGATCCTTGTCACCACATCTAAGACCTTCCCTTTACGGGGTGGTTGCATAAAGTTGTTCAATCAGCTTTCTCCCGTACTGAGGTAGTTATGAATTGGCATCTCTGTTGAAGAGAGCTTGCTTAGGTGAAGCACTAGCATAACGGGTATCTATCTACTATGTATGTTGTGGGCTTGCTGACAACTGTTTGGTTGGTCCCTGAGTCCTTCATCATTGTCCTAAGCGAAAGCGTTGACCCATCTTTGTATTACATGTCCATCCTATGTTGTTCTCAAAGACTGAAAACCCCGCACGACTTGACGGGCCGATATTATGACCGAGTGGTAAATGACGAGCTTCATCGTCCTGTTAGCGTCATAGTTGTCTATTTCTTCACATCTTCATCACTGCATCCCTTCTACCCAATATGGTGTTATCGATCAAACAACAACTTCAAGACCGGACATGGACCAAGGGTGCGTACCTCATATCAACGGATCGTACCTTGCTGCCAATTCGGAAACTACAAGAGGTATTTGCCTCGGATGAACTCTACTGGGCAAAACCGCTTCCTGCAGAGGATATGCAGGAGATGCTAGAAAGCTCGCTCTGCTTTGGGTTGTATGATCAGTCCCCATCTGACAAGACAACCTACTCCACACAGCCTCAATTCATCGGCATTGCCCGCTGCATCACCGACTATGTCACATTTATATACCTCACTGATGTGTGGGTTGACCCCAAGTATCAGGGCCAAGGTCTTGGAACTTGGTTGTTGGAGAGTATCCAGGGGGTCATCGAGGCGATGCCGTATCTGAGACGGAGCCTGTTGTTCACGGGGGACTGGGAACGATCGGTGCCATTCTATGAGAGGGTTATGGGTATGGAGATGATGCAGGGAGGGAATGGAGAGGGGTTGGCAGTTATGGGAAGGAAGGGAAAGGGGCATTCCAGCTATGTGGAGGATGAGAACTGATGGTGGGCTGTTGGAGGCCTTGGTCCGGGAACTCCTCAACCAGATAGACATAGAATTTGGTCCTCCGCTCCTCAATGTTAGTCTTTTCTTTATTCCATATGAGGATACTTTAGTTCGCGAGGGTACTGAGGGGAAGGGTAAGCGTGTGCTGGTTGGTGATTCTTGAGCAGCTCTAGACCAGGCTGGCATAACGCTACTCATTGGCAAGCGAGAATAACATGACAACACCATTCCTGTTGGGTCACCTATTCTGCGCGCATCATCTGCATTTATCTCTTATTTCTCGATTTCAATTTGGAACTCCTCCGAGTTCGGCGACCCATCATGACTTGTTCTGTGACGTAATCCACATCCTGATCACGCAATTGGCTTTCATATAAATATCGACAGCCAAGCATTTGCGTGGTTTATCAAGCGTCTTCCCCTCAACAGCTTCGTTCGACCGGTATAATCATCAACTGAAACCGTATTTAAAATGGCAGACAAAACCTCTGTACGGCCAATTCTTGACCACATCGTCATCCTGGTCTCCTACGAAACCCTGCAAGAGTTACCAAAGCGTCTTGAAGGTGCTCTGACAGTCATCGACGGTGGCACTCATGCCGATGGACGGACACTCAACAAGCTTATTCTATTCTCCGATGGTGTGTATATCGAGCTCACCGCATTTCAGCAAGGCTTGGACCCCGAGAGGCGGAAGTCGCACCGATGGGGAGAGTTGGAAGAGGGGGCCATCATCGACTGGGCACACACTCTCCCCGACGAAAAGGACTTTGCCGTGATCCAGAAAAGGGTCAAGGATGCTACCTCTGGAGCTACTTATCGGGACCCTGTTGCGGGTGGACGTATCCGCCCCGATGGAGTCGAGTTGAAGTGGTCTGTTGCATCAGCCCAGGACTCTTCTGGAAACCCTCTTCATCCCGGGACGGCTCCTTTCTGGTGTCTTGACCGAACACCGCGACATCTTAGGGTTCCATACCAAGGTGAAGAAGCCGGTTCCTCTACGAAGCACCCATCAGGGGCGCTCGGAGTTTCACAAGTCTCTGTCGCGGTCTCTGAGTCGGAGTTGGATGTTGTCGCTGGTGTCTACGATGGAATTCATGGGCCTGCTTCAGACACGGGGGCTGATGGGAAAGTGTGGTCTTTTGTTGTGCACTCTGGTTCGGCTCAAGGAAAGCATCAGCTTTCGTTGGGCAAGAGTCAAGATCAGAAGCGGCATATCCATATCACACTTCTTGGAGATAAGGACAGCCCTCACACCATCGAGGTTCTACCTGGGCTGACTTTTGGGTTCCAGAGCACTTCGGCATAGATGGCTCTTGGATTTGTTCCGGAGCGGGCGAAGTGTATGACCTCGGCTCAACGGGGCCGGGCCGTTTCCCTGTTCGCGGGCTACCGAGACTACCCCCTACCTCCCTAGCGTTCATTCTCTCTCAATTCCGTCATCTTTTACTATCCTTCCTTGGTGATCTTTCTCTCGAAGCCAGTGACAGGATCGTCACGCTCCTCATCCGCTCGTTGAGCATCACTCTGCTTCAAACTTTCTTCAAGACACTTGAGCACATCATCCTCTTCCCCTGGATGATGTCTGAGAGCATAAATCTTCCGGGCTCGTAACGCATCAACCTGCTCTTCAACAGAAAACCCCTTTCTAAGGAGCGTCTCAACCAGACCTTTCCCCGCTCCTCGCGCGGCAGCAAGACCCAGCACTGTATCACGTACACTGTTCTCCATATGTACATCCGCGCCCTTTTTGATCAGCCGCTCCGCAGCTTCCCATCTCCCATTGTCACAGGCTAGTGACAAGGCCGTATACCCCAAACGGCCCCTCTTGTTGATGTCCGCGGACGACTCACACACAATGGAGAAAATATCCCGTTCGTAGTGCAGAACAGCCAGATGAAGCGGGGACCAGCCTTTATAGTCTGTCTCGTCGACGTTGGCTTTCAGCATCTCTGTGATGCCTTTTTCACCTCTGATTATAGCCCAGTGTAATGGAATACGGCCATCGCAGTCTCTGACTCTCCAGTGAGCATCGAATTTCCCTGGCTGTGCTTTGCGACCCTGGCGTCTCATCCACCAAAGGACCCTCTTGACTATATCAACTCTTCCCCAACGGGCTGCTAAATGCATGGGGTACATCCCATCAGACGCTTGAATGTCGAGCTTCGCGCCGGCTTCCAGTAATTTGTCCACGGATTTATCAATCCCGTACTTGAAGGAATAGTGTAAAGGTGTGTATCCATGGTAGTCCTTAGCGTTCGTGTCCAGAAGTGCGGAAATTGGTCTGTTAGGTACGTTGCGCTTGGCCAAATCGAATAACTCGGACACTTTGCCATTGATTGCAGCATAGTGAAGTATGACACGGCCACACATGTCCCTTTTGTTCAATTTGCTCTTTAGCTCCAACACACTTGGCGATAGTCCCTTAGGCAACCAAGAAGCGTCGAGGTCGACTTCTGGACTTGCGAAGCGTGTCTCGAGGTCAATGAAGGCAATGGTCTCTGGGATTGGGTAATCAAGGCAACCCTCAAGAGCATCCTGGAGCGCATGTAGGGTTGTGGCATACGTAAGAGCCTTGTATTTTAGCTCTTCAAGTTGGCTCTCGACATTCTTCCGCAGGCCCCTGAGAAGCGCGAAAGCGCATTCCCAAATACCTGTTTCCCCTGATTTATAATCATTTACTTTTTCCAAGAGTGTTTTGTAGATCCTGAATGTACCGTCCCTATCTCCTTCTCCTAATCGTTCTGCAGCCCTCTCACGCACTGAGTCGAACAAAGCGTGTGGAAACGGGAGAATCTGAGCCATGCTGAGGGGCGAGATGATGCTACTGAGGGCTTCACGATCAGATCCAAAACCGAGAGAGCTAAAGGCCTCGGACAGATTTGACAAGTCTTGATTCTAGAGGAACTCGGATTCTTGATTCCGTCGATCAGTTGCAGTAGTTGTTCGTAACTCGGCTTTCCCCGTGATGGATGCACCGGACTCTTTCAATGTTGTAGCGGCTGAACACATGAAAGAGTAGAGCATGTCCTTTGCAAAAAGATTCTCTATCGAGTCGTAGGTCTCAATCGCCAGAATGGTGTCTTCGCTTTCCGTGCTAGCGTCGGAGGCTTGATCCCTTGTAGTACTCAAGATTTCGAAATTGCGAAACTCGGACACACCACCGTTGCCCCCGGCGGAATTTCTAAGTAAAGAGGGCTTGCAGCCAACCACTCTACTTTTGTGAATTCGCCTGGAATTGGCTTGTGGCCTTTCTTGAGAAGGTTCTTTAACCTCCAAGAGAGATTCAGAGCTCCCTGGCACCCACAAGCTGAGGTCGCGAAGAAGCTGCCCTTTCATCTCATTCTTTTCCGGACCAAACAATCGTAGGCTGGGCTTCTCAATCGTGCGGCGAAGCCACGCGTCCTCGTCGTTTTCCCGATCCACGTGCTTGGAATCTCGCTTCTCACTCTTGAACTGTTGTTCCTTTTCTTGCTGTCGAATGGTGTACACCCAAAGCGACAAGGCTGCATCAAGTTCGTGTGCCAATATCTTCCAGGATCCGTCTTTGTAGCGTAAATTGAAATACACATCTGCTCTCTGCTCTGTGAAAGACGGCGACGCGATGGTGACGTTTACGGGCCATACCCAGTACCCATCCCTCTCTTCGCTGGGGCCACGTGGGAACAAAACCTCCAGAGCCTTCTCAATCGCAAGTGCGAGGTTGATGGCCTCCCGAGATGTTTTGCTTTGGAACTTGGCAAGCTTAGCAAGCTCTCCCCGTGCGGTCAGAATACCTTGAGCCTTTGAGATTGGACCTTGAACGTTTTCTCTCCCGATAACCCACTTGAACCTCTTGCGCTCGGTTTCATGGCCAGTGACAACAGTCCAAAACCTTGGAGTCGCGTGTTGCTCCTCGGCGTCTCCCGTGCTCGGTGGTTGGTTAGATGCCGAAGCCGGGTTGTTGTCGGAGTTTGGCAAGTCAGATCCGCCTTGATTGCCGGGTCCCTTTTTTTCTGCCCTGCCTAGGGTCATCAGCTTCCAGGCAAACCAGTCTAGCTCAAAGTCCGGTGGAAGCCTGTCTTTCTTGAAGGAACTGGCAAACCCCGGCCGAACTAGTGCTCGCCATGCGGTCATAATCCCGACTGCAGCCAGCTGTGCTAGCGCCGCAGCCGAGTTCATGGCTCTGAGACCAACAAACTGGATGATGAAGCCAAGAAGGCTGATGGCGACACCAGCTATTGTTGTCATTTCTAACCCTCCCCTTTTTTGTGATGGTGAGTCTCGCTTAGACTTGGTGATGCTTTTGAGGCATACATATTTGGACGGCGATATCGCAAATGATTGGAAAACTTGATCGCTGACGGTTTGACTTTGCTGAAGCCAATAAATGTGAATTTCGTAGCCCTTCCTTGCCTCATAGGTTGTTTCGATCGTGCTGCTTTCGACAACGAGAGCGCAAGCAAACATACCGAACACCAGTAACACAGTACCACTAGTTGCGAGGGGGAAAGCATAAGGTGCAACAGGCTGGTCATCCTTCTGGAAGATCGTTTGGGCTTTGGGGTGATGGGTCATGATGCCGAAAAACACTAGGACAGCTGTCTGTAGGATCACGCCAACAAGTGCGGCGAATCTGATTCCCGTTCGACTCTGGGTATCCTGCAAATTCAGTGATATGTTGGGGGCTTCTGGGCTGGCGTCACAAATGACTGTAAGATACGAGTCTTCGATCCCGGCTCCGACTCCATGAGATTGTTGGGTTCCTGACGGTTGTTGATGCTCTGGTTGTTGACGCTCTGATGAGTGATCATTCAGATCCCCAAGCTCTACATCGCCTCTGTTGGATGGGGATCGAGTCTCCTCTATAATAATCAGTCATTGATACTGTCGCAGTAAAAAGTCATTAGGAAAAGGGCAGTTGATGACGTACCGGTAACAAGGAACGATCTGGATCTTCTTGGTTGAGGGTCCGGTCTGTTGGCGACATGAGCAGTCGCAGGTGTACTGGTCTCCCCACCCGCTGTTGATGTAGATCCCTTCTTATCAACTTGGTCAGGTGAATTCCAGCACCAGGTTGATTCTGCCCATGCTTTGAATTGCTTCCAAGCAGTTAAGAATGGGGGGCGGTTTTGCCGTTCAGATAGTAACGACTTGGTCCTGTTGATCCCCTTGGTGGCATCTTCAAGAGTCATATACCGCAACAACTCCTCTTCCTGGCGGTCGTAGTCTTCAGGGATCAAACAGATGTATTCCCAGACAGGTGCCGTGCCTTGGCACCGAATGATGCTCTCGCCATTGTAGAGCTCACATACTTCCTGAGATGTCGATGACATTACTTCCATCTCTGCGGCGGCTGTATTCTCCTTTGCGCGACCGACAACCGCTTTCAGCCACATTGGCCCGCCTACTCTGATGGCACTGACCAAGATTGTGATGATACCTAGAGGAGCTACGGCGAGTACGAGACAGTCGGACCAGCCCAGAGATTGGCTCATGAATTGCATGGTGACGCGCTCTCCAAGGAGTGTAAGGATTCTAAAAACCACTTTGTAAGTGTCTGGGCGAGAGAGGTATTCTCATTACTTACGGGGCTAAGTCAGTGAAAAGATTGTTGGTAAAATCATCCAAAGAGTCCGCATGAACGTTAGCAAACAGCATTACGACGATGGCCCAACGCCATTGCATGGACTGGACCATTGCTGAATAGGCCGAAGGGAGGTCTTTTGTCGCACAATGATTCGTAAAACAATGAAGGGTGGGTTCCCATTCATAAGGAGGAGGTTTCTGCTAGAGGATATCTGAGTAGAAAATATATTGAAGATCGTCCTCTCGAACAGCTGTCAGTAGAAATCCGGGCTTTAAATATTTCATCTAGGTAGCCTGTTTGACAAACATGGGTATCAAGCACTTTGCTGTGGCAGGCATTGGCTCTGCCGACATATTTCTCCCTACTGAAGGAGGGGTAAATGTCTGAATGTGTGCTGCTGGTTGAAAATGGCATGCTGCATCTGCCAAGCGTGCGTGTCACTTGCAGCCACCGACACGGCGTCAGCTGGTCGGTCGTTCAGGCTAAGAAGAGGGAGGGTCAGCACAACTCGCAGGAGCAATTCTTATCTGCGTGGGACTTATCGCGAAGTAATTAGTTACACTGATTAGCTGGGGCCAATAGAAGAATGATGTGGCATTTGATGGACACGTTGATTAATATGTATCCGAGCCGGGCGATTTGCCAAGTGTGGTTGATAAATGACAAGCCTGCCTACCTCACAGGAATGTAATGGATCCGTGCCGATTTCAATGTTTTCTTTGAATTGTAAACGAGAAACATCAGTTGGGCCAATCCTGGTCCGCCGATTGAGCCAATAGTCATGTTCTCATAGCTTTCTTCAAGGCGACTGCAGTCTGCCTTTGTAGACCGAGCCAATGAAGACAAATGCCGAGAAATGGCTTTCTTGGTGGCTACATCCCGGCCACTCTTAACCATTCACTTGCGTTAATTTACTTGAATGGCTGCAGCCGATCAAAGACCTTGCAACGAAACGAGGCCACCCATGGCAACCAAGAATAGACATACATCTGCGCCATTCCCTATTTCCCCGCGTGAGGCTTTTCAGGGTCTATCGTCATCCCCGCTCGATATAGCACCAGAAGCACGAAAGTTACGGCGGCGATAGACCTCGGAAGAAGAAAGCATGCTAAGCGATATGAAGACTATAATGGATACAAGGTTGACTTCTAGATATTGGTCAAACAGTGCCAAGGCTGGCTGAAACGGAATCTTTGAAGCCAAGAACGTCATTGTGGGTTTGGACGTCATATTGTCTGACTGGATGTATAGATCAACAACCAATATGGGGGACAAACGCGTCAGTCAGCCGTATTAAGGAAATTGGAGCGCCCAGCAGTCATGTAAGAGCATTGGGCGCCTTGTGTTTCAGGTAAGCTTATAATAAATTAACCCGGGGACCGACTGCAGTAATGATCTTCTAATTTGCGTTCAGGCTTGGCTCTAGGTAAGGCAGAGAAATGCTAGAGACAGATAAACGCGGCGCCATGCATGCCGTAGATCCAGGTAACTCAAGCGCACTGTGATTAATGAGCCCGGCCATTGGCTGCCCAAAATGAGCACATGAAGAACTGGTGAGTTCATGATCGCCAGTGCCAAGCCAACAGAAAGCTGAGACAGCCTTACTCTTTCGCAGCTGAAGGGCCGTTTGGAGGCCGGGCCATCGGTCATGAATGGATATCGGCGTTCTACCCAAGGGCACATGTGAATGATGTAGCTGAAAGAGACATCTTCTGTGAAGTCTTTGCACAGCCTCTTTTGAATCCAAATATCTATTTAAGAGATGGCTTTCTCTCACTTGAACACCTCATTCTTCCATCTCAAGCAGCACTTCCAAACTGACCGAGCACTGCATCTTTACCCAAAACCACTCAACACTACACACCTTATCAAAATGAAGTTTTTCAACGCCTTCCTCGCTGCTTTTGCTGCCACCAGCGCCAACGCCGCTTGCGGTGTCGACATTTGTGAGGGCGGCATCGAAGTCAGGAACTTTCCCTGCTACCTCGACTGTCAGAAAGGTCCCTGCTTCATGAACAGGTGCAATGATGCTTTCACCTCAGTAAGGCGTCCATAATTCCTTACTGTGTTAGAGTCAACGAGGCTAACATCTTGGTTAGATGATTTGCGAGAAGGGACAGAAGAACTGCGCCGAATTCTCCTAGATAAAGACCAAGGCCACATCTGGGACAACAAGATTCTGGATATATGAGAAATGAGTAGCTGCGGCTAGACCATTGGCTCCAGTTCCCGGCTGCATTCTCGGCGAAGCGTCGCAGGATGGAATCCCTGGCGAGGGATTGGAGGCCTTGAGACATAACGGATCAAGTTGCGCACAACTGAATACAGTCGTTACAAACTTAAGTTGAATTCAATATAAAGAAGCTAGCTGAAATGTTTCAAAACCGTCCTCGTGTGTCTAAATTATAGTATTAATCTCCGTACTTGGAGTTCGTGGACTCGGATCCTGTCTTAATGTGTGACAAGGACCACGGGGTTTTAACATTCTAGAGCTATCTTGACACTTTAAATACTTGAACCACAGATAGTATAATGACTATTTTCATTTCCACACAAAAAAGCAGCCAACTGTTTGTTTCTGTGCTGCCATATGGGTACGCGTTCCCCTGCGATCCAGCCAAGTTCTTTTAGCAGACTGTCGGAGGCAGCGTGCGTATGAAAGGCCAATAATAGTATTATCGATGGCTCATACCGGGCACCGGAGAGTGCGAGGCCGAGAGTTAGTGGCTCGCGCGGCTATGGTCGCCAGCAATGGAATCATGAATCGCAATACAATCGTCGCAGGGCCTAGTTAGCTCCCTAAGAAGCATATTCTTCCTCTTTGGGTCGCATCGAACTGGGACTCTAATTAGAAGCACTTTTATACCAACAGATCAGCCGCCTCGCGCAATCTAACTATTTGTGGTGGCGCGAACAAGCCTCGGACCAGCACGGCGCTTTCTCCGCCGAAGCAAGTAGATAGGAGAGAGCCTCTCGCAGCATGAACCCCCCTCTCTAATCATCTATATATATATGGCCTGTCGAACAATTCTGTACCTCGTCAAGCTCAAGGCCATCAGAGACTATCTAATGGCCAAACATGTTTACCCTTTTCCCCCAACTGCCAGCCGAACTGCGACTAAAGATCTGGGGCGCGGGCTTACCTAGACATGGCATTCACATCTTCGACGTCTGCTTCCAAGACATCTCTAGTTCGGATAAACCCTCTTCTGGAGAGGGAGCAGATGAGGATACACATACCGAGCGCACATTTCTCAGCAGCCTCGACGTCACACCCACACACTGTCTTGGAGCTGCCTCAACAACTTTCAGAAGCGACCCCTCCATCTACAAGATAGCAAATGCCTTATCGACAACAATGGTCGACTCATCGAGTGTGGTCAAAGCCAGAGTCGGCGGCGATCAAGCAGGAAGGCCTAGTATCGTTCATCTGCCTTTGCAAAGAGAGCGAGTGTCTTATAACAACAACGCCGACGTTCTTTGTTTGCGTTTTGGTCTCAGTCATGATATGAGACAAGACGATGGACCTCTCTTCCGAAACAACGTTTCGAGAGTTCTTGAAGCCGAATGGTCTGGCGAAATGGCATCGTCCCTCTTTTCTGCTCGGCGGCTAGCTATCGATATTGCCGAGATATGGTCGCCGGGTGGACTCGACCCCATGTCGATAGCTTACTTTTGCTGTTGCATACAGAATGACCTCGAAGTGCTTTATTTGGTTGATTACTGCGTTGGTAGATGTCAAAGGTGCTTCAAGGGGAGTCTGACGTCGAAGGAACTGTTGACGAGCAAGTGTGGGCTCGCCGATGAACTGGACGCAGAGGATCGGGAGATGGATGTCATTCATGGTTCAACTATAATATATCGAGAGATTTCGAATCTTGAGAAATTGGGATGGGATTCTGATCACCCCGCATTTGGCATCGCCCAGATTATGGGTGATACGATACGGGAGCAGCAGGGAGTGGAGGGACCATTCCGCTCAGTTCGGATATTGGTGTGTGAGGAGGAGATTGCTGGTGCTGTATGTTCAAGTTGCGTCGAGAGTTATTGATTGATAATTAAAAATGAAGGATATAATCTGAACGGGCTCTATACTGAAGGAAGGGTGCTATGCTTAATCACTGTTCAACAGCAGCCGTCAAATACTGTTTCCATGTCGACCGTCATTCTACCAGGTGTTGCTCCAGCTCAACTCATCCACCATTTGGCAACTCATCAGGCTATCAAAGAAGGCGGTATCCACTCCTTGGAATGCCCAATCACCTGTATCAGCCATGAGATCTGGCATGGGAATATCGAATACATCCAGCTCCGTCTGTTGGACCATTGAACCCTCATCACCGGCGAGGATGTGCTCAGGTAGTTGTATAGGCTCCTCGGAAGATGTGTAAGAGGCCAATCCACTGGATATAGCCGACGATATTGTATGTGAGCTCTCTGTTTGGGCTGTGCTGGCAGTGGCTTCGAGACACGGCGAAGCAAATGAGGTTTGGGGCGCCATCTTGACAGTCCCGAAATATGGAACTTTGAGGTAAAAAGAACGTTGCTCTTGCCCATTTTCCTTGTCGTTTTGAGCTTCATCCACGACGCCGCATGTATAAGTGTCGCCGCTCTTCGCAGAATCCGCCTCGAGAACCAACAACCGCCTCGAGAACCAACAACCGCCTCGAGAACCAACAACCGCCTCGAGAACCAACAACCGCCTCGCTAGCTTCGCCATCTCTCTTGTCAACTCGTCCCCATTTAACCGGTTGAGTTCATACAGGGTTTCTATCGTCCTTTCTACCAATGCCCGGTCTCCAAGGCGCTGGTGCTTCAGAAGCCATGACGAGTCCCGGCTATCACGGCTGAGGTGAGCAAGGAGGATAGTCAGGGAGGCTGTCAAGGCACAAAAGTCGACAATACGGCAGCAAAAGACGATTTTGACAATGGACCTGAAGGCGATGTACCTGTTTAGGACCTCGCGGCTGGCGTATGTGCAGACCGTCTTGTTGTAGTCGTACTGATGACTGGGCGTCTTACGGAGGAGATATGGTAGATGAAGAACCGTGAGTAGATTGTAGTGAACAATTTGCATTTGTGCATTCACCACAAGTGCCATCAAGTCGTCACCAGTCATGCCCGGGCGAAGTTCCAGCGGTGCCCACCAGTTGCTTGGGATTCTATCGGCAATCCTGTTCATGATCTCGTCGATCTTTTGGGTGGCGGCGAGATCGTCATGGTTGCCACGCTGATTGTTGTTGATGATTTGCTCACAAATATCGACCTGGAATCTCTCGAACCACTCTGCGTCTGTCTCGTTGACCTTCTTCTCTTCGGACCCAAACTTCGCATTAGTGATGGAGCTAGACATTCCGAGGAGAAGAGATATATAGCGCTCTAGATAAGCAATGTGTGCCCAAGCCACATCTCCCGAGACACGAGTGGCTGGATCATGCTGCTTCGGCGCGGCATGAGGGACTTTGCGATGCATCCCCATGAACTGAGCCAGTGTTGCGGCGCGGCGTAGGGTTACCAAAGCTCGTCGAAGGTTACCGCAGTTGACAAGGTAAACTCCTTCATAGATGAGGCACTCGAGCCCTTCAAGAGAGTCCAAGAGATCGTCGTGGCAGGTCACCTTGCTCGAGGCAAGAGAGTGGTACTTGTGCATAGCTTCGCTAGTACTCATACCCAAACAAAGAGAAGCGTGGTTGAACAAAGGGTCTAGTTGCTGTACGCATAGAGCAAGTTGCAAGAGTTTTCTTGCGAGAACCACTGGGTGGGCGGTGACTGGAGGGAGGATCGACAGCTTGGCAGCTGATACAGAGTTGCCTTCTTCGAACAGCTCTCTATATGAATTACAGAGTGCTTGGAGATAAATGGCAGCTCTCCCGGAACAGAAGAGAAGATTGACATCATGTTGAGACGGTAATGCCCTATGGAGGACTTGGCATGTATCGGCAAATTCTGGCAGGGTATAATGACTTGATACCGTGGTGTTGTTTGACGTTCTCTATATTCATGTTAGTTCACCGGGACAAGACTAGCCCTGCATGGGATGACCTCTTACCAGTGCTATTTCGGTGACTACATAATGAATAGAGTCTTCATGGCTAGTGTCACTGATGTCCTGCCAGTCGTCTCTGGCACTCCGGTATTCCGCCGTTGCTTTCGGAACATGCAACTGGCTGACCGATACGTCATGATCGTCTTCTAGACCGTTAGTGAGGAATTTCTCAGTGAGCTTCGCAAGCATCTGCTCTATCCTCTCCAGCCGCTCCGCCGTCTTCAGGTCTTGTTCCGGTTTAGATGCAGCGATGTCAACAAACTCCTGGCCCACGCAACGTGTGCCCCGGCGTTGGCATCCCACACAGGTGGCAGATGAGAGATTGTCAAAGAAACATCTCGTCTTTCGCCTCTTGCCTACGGAAACGGTCAACACTATTTAGAGATGTCGAATCTGGCTTGTACATTCAACGCAGCTATGAGTGCCCTTACGCAAGAGCCGCCTTGGCGTAGAAGACCCAGCGGTCTCGCTAGAACGCGTATTCTCTTGATCCATTAGGCCTCGGCAATGGGAATAGTCGATGGAAAAATCTCCGTGTAGGTACGTTGTGTAAAGGTGGAAGAGAGGAAACAGATCTTTTCCGCCGTTGCTCCGCCGAAAGGAAGATCAAATTGATAGCTAGCGTCTTACTCAGATTTTAGCTCTGCGACAGTTTCGTGGCAGGATCAATATGCTTCCGAATTGCCTTAGCTTGGGCTGGGACGCCACCTAATGTTACGCTGGTCTTTGCATAGCGTTGGGTCAGGGCTTACTAGCTGGAGGCGGGCCGGAACCTCGTCCGCCGGTGTAAGTCAGTAAAGATGTATATAGATAGAATGGAATGGGTTGGGATATTCAGTATCAATAAACTCCAATCCACACTTTGCAGAGATATCTACATCATACATACAATTTCCATTCCTCCACAATGTCTTCCACCGGCCCCTCACCAGTTGAGCTTCGTCTTCATCCCTCAGGATGGAGATCAGCCCCAGAGTCAGAGCGATATCCCCTCTCCCTCATGGGCCACATCATGCCCAAGATCTACGTCGCCGTTGCCGAAGTGTTTGCTCTTCCAGATGACATCAGTATCGAAACGACAGTCCGCAACATGACTGCCGGATTGGAGTTTACACTATCGCAGTTCCCAATCCTGAGCGGTGTCATGGAGATGGATATGGCTACTGGGGCCATGTGGGTGGCCAGGAAGCGGGATTCGACAGCCAGCTTGCACGTCAAGCATATGCTAGTCGAAGGGGAGTTCCCCAGTTACAAGGAACTGGCTGAAAAACATGTGAGACCATCCTGACATCTTATGGAGAGACATAATACTGACGAGAAATAGTTCCCAGCGAGTGCCCTCAAAGGCAGCCAGGTCCTCCCCGAGTTTGTCACAGCCAAACCGCTCCACTCTCCCCTGGGTGATAACAATGAGGAAGGAATCGCTGTTGCTGCTTTTCAGCTCAACTTCATTAGAGGCGGTCTTATCATTGGCCTGGCTGTCCATCATTCTGTATCCGATGGGCCAGGCTGTGATGGATTCTTGACCTCCTGGGCAGAAAACACGGTTGCAGCGACAAGGGGCGCCCCATTCATCCCCACGAAGCATCAGTTTAGCATTCACGGAACTCCCTTGGACATTGAAAGCCCAACCAAGGCTCGAGTTGAGGAGCTTGACAAGATGCTTCCTGTTGTTCGTGATGCTGGTGGCCCGATGCCACCACCTCCGGCCGGCTTCGTGATGCCTTCCTTGGTCGCACAGATGTGGCACTTTCCCAAGAGCAAGGCTGACTTGTTGAAGAGCAAAGCTTCGAATCAGGATGGAGGTAGCTGGATCTCTACTTATGATGCAATCATGGCTCTCCTGTGGAGCAGCATCACCCGTGCAAAGTTGGAGATGCTCAAGCCAGACCTAGAGTCCAAGGCAATCTTGGTCCACGCCGTCGACACCAGAAAGGTCTGGAGCCCGCCACTGCCTGATCGCTTCTTGGGCGTTGGCGCTGCAGCGGCTCGCTGCGAGCCGTTGACAGTCAGGGACATTATCGCAGGGAACCTATCCCACCTTGCGAAAGCAGTACGAGGATCTATCAACGCCATCAACCCAGAATACCTTTCGAATCTGCTTCAGTGGGTAGCAGGACACGAGGATCAGCGATATCTCGAGACCAGCATCAACTCGTTCCTGGGCATCGATCTCGGGGCGTCCAGCTGGCAGGGCATGACTGCCTACGAGGCGCACGACTTTGGCTTTGGACTTCCCAAGGCGCTGAGGTGGCCGAGCCCAGGCTTTGAAGGCTTTGTGTTGCTGTATCCCAGCCGAGCGGCGTCTGTTGATGCGGCTGAAGATGAAGGAATTGAAGTGTGTGTTTGCTTAGAGCAGGGTTGCCACAAGAGGTTGTTGGAGGATCGAGTGCTATTGGAGTATGCCCAACCTAGGGGAGACTAAAGGCAGTGTGCTGGCTGTGAAGGTTTTGCGTACAGCAGTCGAGGAGGGGTAACTTGAAGGTGCACAAGGGGTGAGAATATGGTAATAAATTGAAGAACAAGGAGATTTAATAGGCTCGCATTAGAAACAAAGATGCCATAGCCTTTCGCACCCCCGAAATCCGCTAGACTTTAGTAACAGCGACAATGGCACCTCCAGCACCGCCCTCTTGGAGAACAACAACAGCTTCCTCGCCTGGCTTCATTGAGTCCCTAGATGCAGGCAATGGAACGGTCAAATTTCCCCCAACCCACTCTCCAATCTTGATGACATTGGTCACCGCGTTGCGGTGGTTGAGCTTCTTGCCCTTGTTTGGACCCTTCCCAATCTTGGCCTTTTCATCACTGGCTCGGTAAGAGATGACAAGAATCTCGTGTCTGTCGACTGTCTCGGCGGTTGAGTCAATTCTCACATCGGTGTCGTTGGCGTCAAGGTAGATGTTCCATCCCATTCCTCCTCGAGCAGTCCTGGCCTGCTGAACAAGCTGTGGGACATCTCCTGCTGAAGAGCCATCGGCTATGCCATTGATGACGATCTGAGGAGTAAAAATGCTCTTGCGCTGCCACTTCATGGCATAGGCCCTCTGGCGCTGATCTGAAGTGCTGTTTGCAAACGTGTCTTTCCAGCCAGTGTGGTCAAACAAGGTGACATTGTAGGTAAGGAGAACAAGGTTGGGGTCCTTTGTCGCGTCAAGAATGTCAGGGACAGCGGGAGGGCAGGATTGGCAGCCTTGAGACTGAAAGAGCTCAATGACTGAGAGGGGTTCAAAGTCGACAAAGCAAGCGGCTGTGTGCTTGTGGTTTGGGTCTTCGCCAATGGGATGACCGTGGTCATCGAGAGAGACGGCGCAGACCATGGGGGGCTGCTTCTTCCGACGGAAGAGTTTGGCAAGGAGGGAGGCCATTGTGTGGTAGATGGATGTCTGGGAAGGAGGGGGAAATGTTGAGAAAGGTTTGGGGTGTTGATGAAGATGGAGAATATGAAGATCAGGAGCGTGAGGAATCGAGTTTATATAGAGGAATTTCCAGGAAGGAGCCATGAAAATTGAATATCTTGTTTTTGAACCCCTCCTAAAGTTCTCCGTGCCCTCTCAGAGGCCAAAAGAAGAACCTCATGCTGAAAAGATGGCTGTCCACCCAATATGCAGGTTGGGTTGCAGGTACACCATATCAGCCCCATCCTTGAGGTGGATAAGCTGGTATTGTGAAGCCCGCAATCTGCCGGACGAGGCATCCCATCCTATCACGAAGCTATAATGATTCCAATAGCTCCCACCATCCCAATGAGCTGAAAAGCAGGTTGTCAGCCCTGTCAGGCCAAGACAGGGGTCTGCTGCGGAGGAAGCGGAGCCGTCAACACAGCCACGCCGAGGCAGCTCGCATTCTCCTTCCGAAAGGGGTATAGCATCGATATGCAGTGCCGTTTGAATTGATTCCATATCTGAAGAAGGATATGATTGGTTTTGGCATTTTGCATCGTCATCAGCAGAAGCAATGTTTGGATTCTACATGCTGCGCCCGTGGCTACCTCTGAGTCTGCCTTGGGCTCGATGCGTCATGGCCAGCTATGCCATTATACTTTCAAGGGCCATGCTAGTCTCTTTGAGACCTCCTCCAATGATATGGCCGACTTTTGTATCTAGTATTTGAGTTTATCTCGGCTGCTCGAGGCCTCTTGCTGAAATTGGTCGAGACATAGGGTGCGCCTCTGGATAGGCAGTAAGCAGCCTTGTAGGCCTCGGTCGCTCGCAATTCCTCAACGTTCAAGGTCTGCGCCGCGTAGAGGGAGAGTCAGGAAGAAGACAATTGAACGTATCTGGGCGAGTATTAAAGGTCTATAGCGAACAATCCCACTTGATGAAATCAATGAGAATCCAAACCAGTCTCAAAAGTGACAATTCGATTCAGACCTGACCAACGAGCTGAGGATTTATAAAACCCATCAAATAGTCATCAGGATGAGTCCAAGCGGTATGTCATATCCTGACAAAGTTGATACTGAGCTCTTCTCTGATACGATATAGACACATCGAGCGGATCCTCGGGGTCCTCAGAAAGCACGCATGCTGGAGATAATAACCGTCCACTTGCTGAATACCAGGTGAGAGAGTATCTATCAAACTGGAAGAGGAACCTTGTTCTTGCTAACTGCAACTTATCTAGGGTCAACAGGATGGCGGATCGACGGCAAACTCATCCGAGAAACCGCATAATCCAAACACGACGCCCGTCATTTACGGTCTCGTTCCTACAGACTTCTTCTCTTTTGTAAATACGAGCGACGGGGGAAGCAAAAAGAGTAGCTCTTAGAGCTTAAATGTTTTGCGGAAACTCATTGTGGACTTGGGGCATTTGAGAAGCCGTGTATAAGCTGTGGGTTGATATGTATCTCTTGCAAGGGAGACCGAGTTATTTGCTAGGCTAGCGGGTCTCAGAGTGTTAGATTTCGGTTTCATTTTTATTTTAATGTGCATGATGCTTGCTCTTGTTTGCCATTCTCTCTTGTTTTTGTGAAAATGGAAGTGAACATATCAACAATGGCAGATAAGTCACCACAACTTGGGGACGTCACCAAGACTTACGAAAATGCCTGCAATGGAACCGTCCTCGCTTATTCAAAAATACCCTTTATTGACTCGAATTATATAAAACTCTCCATTCGAACTACAGCTGAAGAAAGGTAAAAAGAATGAAAACCCTATCCTACAGAACCTCTCCTTTCAGTCCCATCACAATCACCAACACGATATGTGCTCTACTTAGTGGGGAGGTTTTCAAAGACCGTTAGACTCCAAAAACTCAGTAATAACCTTGTAGGCCCCAGTGGCGTTGTGGTGGAAGTTGAAGTTGTGGCTGGCGTGAGGGTGGAGGTAGGGCTGGAACTTGGCATTCTTCCAGATGGTGCGGGCAGGCTCCTCGAAGATACCCTCGCATTCTCCATCACAGATGATGTAATCTGTCTTTCCAGTGATGGCCTATAGCGTGTTAGTACGGGGCGGAAGCAAATGGTGAAGAACCTACGAGAGCTGCGCCGGTGAAACGACTGGCATCAAAGTCGCCGTCGGTGATTGTCAGAAACTCTCCGATGCCGAATGCCTGTTTGTATTCTTCGCAGTAGGAGGCTGTAGGCAGATCGTAGTAGGGATATTTAAAGTACCTATTTGCCTGTCAGTGGATGGGTATGGTAAAGTCGCTTGTAATGCCTACGTGTTAATCTGTGCAACGCTATCGACCCAGGTCAGATATCCAGGGTCAAGGAGCCCAAAGTGCCCAGGGCTCTGAAGAGACGCGACCCGAGGAACGAAAGAGCGAACCAATCCGTTTGCGTTCAGTCCAGTTGTGTTGTAGTTGATGGCAGTCAAGATAGCAGCATCAGCAATGTCTGGGTTTTCAGCCACGGCAAAGTGGGTGACAAAAGACCCAAAAGAGAAGCCCATGACGGCGAGCTTGTTGGGCTTGCCAAAGGTTCCGGTGTATTGGCCATCTTTGACTAGCTTGGCGAGCTCAACCAGGATAGCCTTTTGCTTGCGAAGCTGGTTGGTGAAGCCAGAGACCCTGGATACCTGGTTAACGCTTGCCTAGCAAGTAGTGGATACATGTGCAGCGTACTTCTCAGATTCACCCGTGCCCAGGCGATCATAAAACCAGACCGAGTAACCCTGGCTGATGGCGTGCTGAACAAAGTTGTACTTGCCAGGCTCATAGGCAGAGTTCCAGTGAGTGCGAGCCTGTCCAATGCCATGGGTGGCAAGGATAACAGTCTTCTTCTTGTTAGACTTCTTTGGAGTGCAGAAGGAGGCAGCCAGGATGAATGTCTCAGTCTCATTCTTGGTACCGGTGATGGGACTGGGGTAGCCAGCGCTAGCTCTGGTTGTCGCAGCCGTCAGAAAGTCCTGGAGAGCGTAGTCATCCTTCCAGTCGGGAAAGTCAAAGATGAGGTTCTCAGATGTGATAGTGACGGGGACCTTGTACTCCCAGCAATCGGCGGTTGGTGGATAGTATGGCTGGGTCAAGGCCTGGGCATCAGAGGGATCAGAAGGGTAGGCCTTGCTAGAAGCAAGGCTATGGGCGAAGAGGGAGGTGACAATGAGATGAGTAGACCGCATTTTGAAGTATTGAAAGAAAGCACTGAAGAAAGGCGAGAGCGAGGAGTTGAATATGGCGGATGTGAGTGGAGGACAGTATTATTGAAAGCTGCATGAGCTGCTCGACTCTTTATACCTGAATTTGCAACCGTTGGGCTTCATCACTGTCCATGAGGACGGCGGAGCATGCTGTCACTCCTCAGACCCAGTATACCTCAATCTCGCCTATTGTATCTACATACAGTTTGTATCGATACTGGTACCTCGGCGGAAGAAATCCATGTGGAACCGCGTCACCATCAGCTCTCGACATGTTGATATTCAGCCCTAATGATGACAGTTTCCCTGTGCCAATCAAACCTGTCAATCAGCACCGTTGTATCGGACCTTCCGGACCACAGTCAGCGCTAATGCCAGCGGTTAGAGCGTGGCGTAGTTAGCTCCCACCAGCTGTAACGCTGGCATGAGATATAAGAACAGGGCAGCCGATTGGGAACCATTGCGCGAGCTGCCGAGGAGCATCAGCATCTCGCGAAATTCGACTTTACCATGGTTGGTGTTCCTGGCCGCAGCAAAGGCTGCAATACTTGCAGAAAGCGGCGAGTCAAGTGTGGTAAGATGGGATCCGCTCTCAACACACAATACGTACGCGCTAATTGCATTGCTCAGACGAAACGAAGCCTGTATGCGTTCGCTGCACTAAAGGAGGCTTTGAGTGCCTGGGATACATTCGGGACCGTGTTTGGCGACACACCTCGACCGCTGCATTTCCGACCATGGATTCCATGGAAGTGACCTCAACGGGGCAAAACACAGCCCCTACCAATACTCGAGTCGCCTCTCCACCACCCGAGATGAGCCTGATTGCATTCCAGGGAGACTTTTGCTTCTCATTCATGTTTTCCAATTTCGTCTGGCGAAGCTACGGAGCCCCTTGGCTTGATCATGCTGCCGCAGGGAAACTCGGTCGTCTCTCGCTGGATGCTACCAAGGCACTCTCGCAGGCCAACTTTGGCAAGTCAAATCACCAGTCAGATATTGAACTAAAGGGAGTCATACAGTACGGAAAGTGCCTTGAGAGTTTGGCTCAAGAACTGGGGAGTAGCTGCGGGCGAGAATTACTCGTGCCCATTCTTGTGCTGATGATGCACGCTGTGAGTACTCAAGGCATTGATCAAGATATTTAAGTCGCTGATATCTATAGGCATCTCATGCCGACAAAAATGGGGCCATGTCTCACCTACGAGGACTTGCGAGGCTACTACACATCTGTGGACCAGAAGCCTTCCAACAACAGCCTCTGCTCAATGCCTTTGAGGCAGCAAGAGCAACACTGGTAAGAACCTCAGACTGATGAACAAGATTGCCAAGCTAACACTGTGACTCCAGCTTGTTGCTAGCTTGTACGGAAAACAGCAATTGTTTCTGGAAGAAGAGCGCTGGAGAGCAGTGCCCTTCGCGGCCAATGCTGCGTCCAAGACGCCCCAAAGCTACCTATTGGATATCCTAGTTGCTGTTCCAAGGATACTCCACGACCACGCCGCGTATGAATCTTCAGACGATACTCAGCACACGCCGTACGGAGAACTGTTGAGAAGGACCGAGGCACTGCTTGTGTCGCTTTATCGTTGGCGTTGGCAGTGGCAAGCTCGCTCGGGTGACCAGGTTGAAGTTGATGCCGGTATCACTTCGCAACTCAACGGTCGGGCAGCCGAAACTCTAGGTTCTATCGGTACTTCACGGCAATCGGGACGCCTGAGGTTCGGCAAATTCACTCTTGCGACAGAGCTTATGCTCTACAACGCAACCTTGATGTGGCTGCTTGCCCTTTTATGGAAGATGGACCCTCTTGGTGCGAGTCGACGTATTGAAGCCTGTGCTACAACTGCCACGCCCGCTGAAGTCTCTGTCAGATACCTAGGCTTCGAACCGCTCCGGAGACCGGGTGCTTCAGTCTCGGTTCGAGATCCCGCTATGGAGATCCTCCGCGCTTTCGAGTGGGTGACCCGCCATCACAGTCGAAGCAAGGAACCCACGTTCCTATACCTCTTCCCAGTCGGGATGGCACTGAGCGTCATAGAGACGGAACCTGAGGCCAAGAATTGGGCTATTGGTCTGCTGAATAGAAGCCCCATCACGACGAATTATGCTCAAGGGCAGAATCCGGCTGGGTTTGGCTTTTACGTCACTCACGAGGCACTTCATCCGGAGACGGTGGAAGCAGAGCTCCAACTCTTCTCGAAGCAGGATCTACAGCAACTCGCAATATGAGGCATGGTATTGGAAATACTAGGCTTTAAACAAAGGCCAAGTCAAGATACAGCCCTCGATCAACACATGCTGGACATAGGTCAAGGGAATGGAAGAATTACCAACTGGAAGCTGGTGTTTGGTAAGCGTGGCTGAGCCAAGACCAGAGCCAAGACTGGGCTGAGACTGAATAATGACTGAATAATGATCCATATGCAGACAATCGATGCGCTCCCTGTATGGTTCATGTTTATTGAATTAGTAAGGCAGGCTGATTACCAATCCCAGTTGGTGTCACCTCATTCTCGTTACAAGATAAATAGATGTTGCAAGACTCTGAATTCCTACTCCAAATAGATTCGAAGAGTATCACTACACTCAAGTCTTAACCCTTCAACACCATCAACCATGACGCCGACATCCAATAAATCTTTCATCTACAAGAAGATCCCAGACATCTATCTGGTTCCTGGGGAGCATACAGTCGTCGAAGACCGGCCCTTGGATCTTGATTCTGCCCCGCTTGAGGGTGGCATCCTCGTCAAGGTGTTTTATGCATCTTTCGACCCTACCATCCGTGATCGCACGCGAGATCCCTCCATCGAGGACTTTGCTCCGGCTTTCGAGGTCGATACTCCCATTGTCAGCGCCACCGTCGGTCGCGTCATTCGGTCCGAGTCTGACAAGTACCAAACCGGAGACCTTGTCATGGCCTTTAACGGCGACCTGGTAGAGTATGCTCTTATCAAGGGAGATAAACTCGAAGACGCTGGCTTGTGGAAGATCTCCAACCCGCACGGGCTGGACATTACGTACTTCCTAGGCGTGCTGGGAATGACAGGTGCCACGGCAGTCCAAGGGCTGTACAACATTGGTAAGCCCAAGAAGGGAGAGACCATATTTGTCAGCGCGGCCTCTGGTGCAGTCGGGCAGCTTGTTGGGCAACTCGCCAAGGCTGAGGGACTCAAAGTCATTGGCTCGGCGGGAAGCCAAGCCAAGATTGACTTTGTGGTCAATGAACTCGGCTTCGACGGGGCATTCAACTACAAGACGGAGGAACCTGGAGAGGCGCTGAAGAGACTGGCACCTGAGGGGATCGACATTTACTGGGACGGCGTTGGTGGACCACAGTTGGATGCCGCCTTGTTAGCCTTGAAGCCATACGGACGTATAGTTTCATGCGGAACAGTGAGTACAATGACCCAGAAGTTGGAACATAGCTAACCAAACTACAGATGGCCATGTACCATGACAAACCTGAGGACTTGTACGGCGTCAAAAATCTCTGGGTGGTCACCAACAAGTACCTCAAGATGGAAGGCTTCATCGTGGACCTCTCGATCGACAAGTACGAGGCCATGATCGGAAAGGTCGCACCGCTGCTCGCTTCCGGACAGTTCAAGGTCCTCCAGGACATCACCGTCGGCATCGAAAATGCGCCTGAAGGCCTGGCGGGCATCTTCACGGGCAAGAACTTTGGAAAGGGTGTTCTCAAGATTGCGGAGCCTGATATTTAGCGATTAAAAGTCTGGAATATGTTATGGTGTTTTGCAGCATTGGATTTTGATGCTGTCATGTGTTTATCAGTCTGTTCTTTGATATTGTGATCAACAAGTCCTCTTGGAGGCGACATTGAAGTTGACAAAAAAGAGTCCAGATCTTGTTCCTGCCTGAGATTTATACGCTTCAAGCTTCAATAAAGATCCGTTGAAATACCACTATTACAATATCGTGATGGTTTCGGTACGGAATTCGCATGGTGTCTGAGCATGCTTGTCCACAAACCCGATTCTCCCAGCCCACTGGCCTGTCCGAGCATAATTCCCGTCCTCAAGTCTCTCCACGACAAGACCATACGTCTCTGGGAGTTCATCATCTGTTCTAACGTACTGGGACTCTCCGATGGCAAGAAGAAACATGCCTTTGTTGGTTGAGAGCCACTCATCAACAATATTCGTATCCCAAATCATGCTGTCGGGGTTTAGCTTGAAATGATGTCCAAGGGCAGACGTAGCATTTTCCCAGCCGATTCTTGGGGCTAGGTCTCCCTGGGCAGTCGGGCAATCCGAAAATACTAATGCGTCTATCGAGACTAGAGGTCCCGTCAAAGTCAGTGAGGCAGACTTGACCTGGCCAAACTGGTTATTGGGGTCGACTAGTTCCAACGAAACATCCACCATCTTGGCCAAGTCCGTCTTCTGCAGGTTCGGAACAAGGTCACCCCTTACGCGACAGTCCATGCTTGCCCAACTCCAAGATGGGGCTCGCCAGGTCTGGGGCCTTGTACCACCCTCAGGTGTGGCTACCTGCCAGAGGAGCCCCCAAGGCATGGTGTCACGAAAGATGCCGGCGCAGTAGTCACCCTTGAACCAAGATGCACACCTTTTGGCGACAGCCGCGAATGCAACGAGCTTGTCCGCGCCTGGGAACGTGAGCTCACGGTCCGTGTACTCATCCACAAGCTCTTGGTAGAAGTGCCAAAGGGTGCCATCTTCCCGAATGTTGTACTGGGCGACAAAGTTGACGTCGAATCCTCGCCCTCGGGCATCGGCATCGCCAGAGGGGAGATATTCTGACATTGATCTTTTGAATCCACACTCCCAAGAGATACGATCTGAAGAAAAGTACAAGGTCCTGGGGGAAAGGAGTCTCTCCTGAAAGATCCATGCTCTGTTCGAGAGGGGAGCCTCCTCTCGTGCCCAGGCAAAGTCGTCTACTGTGTATACCTCGCAGAGATTTATTCCATCTACACGAGCAGTTAGTCAAGCATACGAGTTGTCCGGGATCGTGACTACCTGGACTCTTGAACTCATCTTCGCCAGGAGAAAACGTAGTATTGCGGCGTAGAGGTGTGAAGAAAGGAGTCCATACGCAGCAGTCTTGCAAGTAAGTGGGATCCCGTTCACGGAAGGCTCCCTCGTTGGGATTTGCAGAAGCGTCAATGGCAATGTTGAGCTCGCAGTTGAGATAAACCTTGAACATTTCTTCCGACTGAGAGAGCCAATCAGAGTGGGAGTCTTGTATGATGCAAAGAGAGTCAATCCAGAGATATGGGATGCCTAATCGACGGCAAGTGATGACGATGTCGTGGAAGCTAGCAGGAAGTCTTTCCATTGGGACTCCTCTTCGAAACTCGCTCTCTCTGTCGGCTTTAAGCATCAAGAAGTTGGGATTCGATCCCCAACAATGGCTCAAGGCGACGTAGCGGCCCTCGAGTCGGTCGTCGTCTCGAGTGACTAGTCGTGGCGATTGATGAGAGGCCCCAACCTCAATCAGACGCTTGGGATGCCAGTCTTTATCCTGTTGCCCGCATTCTCGTTCGCACTCGTGATGGGCTTTGCAGTTCTCCAACCACTGCTTAGCCAGCTTAGCAACGTCCTCGTGGCCCGAGTTATCCGGGATGTCTCTGAGAGGAGGGAACTCGCTCCTAACCCTACATGGGTCTGATTCTAGGTCGGCAGTGACCAAACTGACAAACTCGTCGTATCCAGGCGGCGTTTTAGCGTCTGCTGAAGTATCAACAAAGAATTCCCAATTAGGCCACCTAGACCAGTCTTTATCTGTTGAGTTGATCACAATTGAGTAGTGCCTATCATTAGCCACACCCCAATTGATGGTGTATTCGAAAGGTGATGTGAAGTCGCCGTGGGGTGTCGAGTTGATGTAGAGGCATATTCTGCAGCCATTTTCGGCAGCCGCGGCTATGCTTTCTTCGTCTGCATGATGAGGACCATTCAAGGTGCCCCTGAAGAAGATAGACATACACGTGGCACAAAGCATGATGAAGGCTTGGACGAAGCTTGAGGTCGAGAGGACGGGAGATTGAGATTGAGATGCGCATGCGAGCTTATGCTTATGTGCCTCAGCTGACAACGGATTACGGCGGGGTTTTGAGGGGCCAAGAAGCACCCTTGTCAACCTGGGAAGCCGTGCCACAAGAGGATCCTGATCCCTGGCATGGGTATTGAGACATTTCCAAGCATGGAGTATCGGTCGACTTGCGGAACTTGGGGGATAGGGATGCATACTACCAAGTATTTAAAGCACAATAGTAGGGACACATTAAAATATTTCATATGAAACTGTTGTCCAAAACATACGCCGCATGATCCGATCCCCCTACAGGCAAATTTCTCGATGTCAACTTTGGTTGAAGGTAGATAACCCGCCTACCATGCCGCGCCAAGCATACCTCATTTGCTTGCTTCTATGATGATTTATATAGGCTTACAAAACCTGGTTCGAAAACTAGAACCAGTACATACAGAATGCCCTTTTATAATGCCCAACTGAAATCCAGAGCGGAGGCCGTGATACAGGACCGGAGAATGTGCGTGAGCAGTTCCGCCATTGACGTCAGGTTTCAACGTCGGGGCAATATCGGCTTTCGTTCACTATGAGAACAACTAGAACCAGAGTGTGGAGTAGGAATGCCCAAATATATCCATGACGGCATCATGATGTCAACCAAGTAGGTTCACTCAAGTATAATCGTTGCCTTTGCTGCTCATTTCAACATTCACAACTTGCATCTGTGAGGACTTTCGAGCAGTAGAATCTCTCGCAAACGCAAATCTGCAGTATACCTTGCACCAAACTTCGTTTGTCAACTATCGCACTATTTCTCACCCACCTGACTCATTGCACACGCTACTACCACCATGGTGCACAACGTGAGGACGTAGGTTTCCCGGGCATCTACAATGTTGATGGTCCTTTACAAGATCCTAACAACGAATAGAAATGAAGAATTCAAGGAAGCCCTTGAGAAGTACGACATTGTCGTCGTCGACTTCTTCGCCACGTGGTGCGAGCCATGCAAAGCCATTGCTCCCGTCTACGCCCAGTAAGTTTACCATGTAGGCTCTGTCTGCCAGTCACTAATATTACCGCCAGTTGCCACGAGTTGGACAAGTTCAAGGATTTTCGGTTTCTCAAGATCAATGTGGATGAACTGACAGAGCTGTGCGATGAGTTGAAAGTGTCGACAATGCCGACTTTTCAGCTGTACAAGAAGGGCGAGAAGATTGGTGAACTACAGGGTGCTGACCGTGAGGGCTTGATTAAGCTACTAGAGAAGGGTCTGGAATAGTTGCTCGGCACTGTCTAGGGGATCTTTTTGACAAGTTCATCTTCAACAGTGAGGGCATCAGAAAACCCTAAGAGAAGAGAGCAAGAAAGCACATGAACTCACAGAGAAACACCTCGAAGAGTGAATACAAGTACAACTAAACTCTTTCAGAGAAAGACAGGGCGTCTTGACCATGTTGGGTCCGTAAACGTTGGTGCCCTACCCGGACTTGCGTCGTCGATTAGCCTCCTTGTCCATAGTGATTGTTGCGCACTCTCTGGCATGAAGAAGTGAATCACCTAGAACAAGTTAGGATGGAGAGCCCAAAGATATGAGTAGAGAGCTGATTGTGCCTGTACAGCACCGCCGAAAGTGAGCTGGATACAGAAGTTCTAGTACCAAGGGAGGAGGATTGGTCCTCCGCCACAAGCCTAATCGAGGTTCCACCGAAGATAGTGTTCTTTGTTATTACTGAAGCCCAGCCCTTGATGGGATGACTGGGTTAAGTAAATAGAGGCTCCACTGACAGAAGATAGGATGACGAAGATAGCCCATTGTAGCTCTTCTGGTTGGTAGAGATCGGCTACCATGCCAAGCGTGACACTGCCTCCAGCAGAGCTGAGATCACACTGGGTGAGTTAGAAACATGCCCAGGTTTGACGAGTTTAACCATGCGGACCAGTGCTTCGGTTCTTTACAGAAAGGATTCTTCGAACACACTGATTGTGATACTTACTCGCTCATCAAAATCGTTTTTGAGGACTGATATCATAGCCAGAACCAACAACGGCGGGTCAACGGTGGAACAGGACGGTGACTACGTGGGGATGGCCACAAACTCGGGTTTCCTCTTTGGGAACACTGGATTTGACGACTCTGTTGTCGCCAGAAGTCAGTTATCTGCTGTAAAAGAACCAGGAGAGGGGATTCCTGTAATAAGTGACGTTATTTTGTCAATATTCCTCTCAAGAAGACCGGTATGCGCCGCTCTATACCTGTGGCAGTCAGTGCCAACGCCCCAGTCCACCTCCAGCAGGTTTCGAACAGGCCCAGAATTACATCCAATTTCACAACACATCTAAGACCACGTTATTCAGATAAAGGCCTCTAGATGAAAGTCCAGTCATTCGCACAAAGCGTATTCACATCACATGACTAGATCGAAGTCTGCTACGGTAATGGCGTACAGTGATGGTGTCTCTTGTAACGAGAGGCCCCCAAAGAGCCTTGGCTCAGTACCTACCTAAAGACAAGCAAAGTCGCGTAAGAATTGCATGAGAAACAGCCAGCTTGGTTTTGCGGCTTGGCCAGTCTAACTTTTGGTTTCTCAAAACTCTCCCCCTTGAGTTTTCCCGAGACATGAGATCCGCCAATCTGACGCTCACTTAATCATCAACTAACTGCATTGCCTGACATCCTCTTCTGGTCACTCTGATGAGAATATTGATGGTGGCATTACTGTTCCATTACTTGGCTTACAGCCAACAACAATTAGCTTTGCTTGAATCACCTTGTTGAGCTGGTGATAGCATCCCGTAACAGTGCAACCTTAACATCAAATTCTGATACCTCGGCGAAAAGCGTGACATCTATGCTACCTCTTCCACCAATAGCAAAGTAAAGACTTGGAAGTAGCCATATTGTATGGCTAGCAGGTATGAGACGAGTTTGTTTGTCTTTCACAGTGTGGGCAGTACTCAGCCTGAACCTTGTCATTGACTCACTTAAATCCTCTTCTCGTCAGCCTGACTCTCATGATCTCTCTGAGTTTGCTACGATCCACATCGAGACTCTCGGTGGTTCTCTCGGGCTTGATCATGGCGGAGGTTTCAAACTCGGCAAAGGTCATACTCGTTTTGTCTCTGAGTCCCAGCCTCAGCCTTCCCACATTCTATTGCATTCCATTCAGAATTTCTTGTTGGGTTGCTCGCGTTGGGTTTTTGAAAATCGAGAGTTGGTGGCAGTGCAATGCGGAGGCACAGAGATCAGAGTTTTGCTCCATTCACCCGACCATGTTGAGCACTTCTTGAGCTGAGTGGATATGAGTAGGTAGGATTGATTTCCATGAGGCTAGAGGTGTTATTTATGAATCTTATGAGTATTTCTTCTCAGCTCTAGCATACAAATGAGATTATATTATTCAACCTAGGTCATTGGGAAGAGGTTCAGTGCCGTAATCGTCCTTATCTACGACCCTTCAGCAGATCATGGACACCAGCAACATGTGCTCGTACCTGAGTAGGAAAAGTATAGGCGACTGCTAAACTTTGAAAACTGAAATCACCCGATCCTCTGCATACTTTTCAAACTCTCTCTCTCAAAAGTTTTGACTGTCGGGCTTGGGGATAAATACTCTGTTGCTTCCTCTGTGTTCACTTCTTCTCTCCAGCTCAGATTTGTGCCTTGGTCTACCACTTCCTGCTTCTCAACTCACAGTTATACACACTCAGCACAGAAAAATCACATCAACCCTCCAGAGGCATCTGCGTTAAGACTCCTTCTTTTACCAGAATACCTTTTACGTCTTTTTACCGCCACATTTCCGACTTCCGAGTATACCTGTTGATACCTTCTCTTATCCTCTACCGACGTCCGTCAATAGCATACCCGTTGCTATTCTCTGTCAACAAAGCTGCCACTCCTCTTTGAGGACATCACCTTTCCTTCTTCACGACCATGCTACGCGCCATTCTCCGCGCCACCCTGACTGCCGGGTTGGACATCGCTCCAGAAGAGATGGACGCTGTTGCAGAGGACATGTATTCTGTTTCTCCTGGTTGCAGACGCGTCCAACTCGCAACGGCCACCATCCGCAGCGCCATCGCCTATCTTGGCAATACCAGCGCTGTAGTGGGACCCGAGCTGGAGTCGTTGCACAAGCTCTGGGAAAAGATGCATATCTTGGACATGGTCATTCACAGGGTTGAAGAATGGTTTAGGGGCGATACAACACCACCGGAGTTGGGATCCCCTAAAGATGATATTTTTGGGCATATAAATGTCTGCCTGCATATTGTGAGCAGTATTGCCTCGGCCTTGCGTGAGTACGGCCAAATGTCAAAGAGGGAAACGGCACGGCAGAATCTCGCAACCCAGAGTCTCCGCCTTCACAACTCAATCGCCCTCATGTTGGAGATCATGCCGGATCTAGATCCGCTCCTGAAGGTTGAGGATTGCCACGAGGGCATGAAATTGTCGTCCGACCCGGCGTCATCTGTCCAGCCATCGCAGGCAGAAGAGGGACTGGAGGATGAGAAGTTGTCTGAATCACCAGCACAGGTATCAAAATCCGACCAGTCACCGCCTACCAATTCATTTCAGGCGGAAGAGGGACCGGAGGACGTTTATCCCTCATCACCATCTCAGTCAGAGGCTCACGATGACACATGGACGTTGCGCATGGTCTAAACATGGCCTCCCAACATCTCTCTGGGGGAGAGTCAGGTTTTGAAGACCATGCCTACGGGGGATGATGTCCAGTGGTTGGTGCTGGTAACATGGAATGGCATACGGGCGTTGATAGCGAGAGGTTGCAGACATGATACCCTTGGCAGTTGTTGTTCAAGTTTTCGGCAAGGCGTTTCTTTAGTTGGCCCAAGTATTTCAATAGCATTACGAAACAAGTTTCCATACCTACCTATGATGCAGTATTCTCCCCGTGACTCGATGCTAGGATGATGGGTCCATAGATCGGCGCTTGATCTTGCGACGAGCCTTGGTTTTCCTGGCAGCCCGACGTAGTAACATCGGATCTCTTCTTCGCTTGGCTCTCTGGGCATCGCTGAAGGTGTGGTCATCTTATTTATCCCCAAAGGAAGATTCTTGCTGCGGCGGTATGCTCGAATAGTCGTAACAGGGAACTCGACTGGGGTATGGGAGGGGGTGGGATTGACTCTAAATTCGACCAGAAGCCTCGTTGTGAAGGATCTTCTCCACTTCTCTCTTGTGCCTTGAATTCCTGTTAGGGTTATCCTTCATAAACGACAAAGACTCGTTCAACAACTCTGGTTCCCGATAGTCTTGACAGTAGGTATTAAGTAGCCATCACTACTTGACGTCTGAAAATAGTCTTTGACAATGCGCTCTTATTCCCGTTGCTTTTCCAAGCTCGGTAGTCGCGGCTATTGACTGACACGTCGTATTACTTCCTGTCTTGATCCGGCAGTTAACTGTTGTGTTGGTTGAGGCCTGCATTTGCATGCCGCACCGTCTCACTGGCTCCGGTTAAAGCGGATCAATATACCTTGCTTATATGCTCATCTTATGAAACAAGGAAGGGACAGATCGTACGGCGTCAAGGTAAAGACGACCTGACGGTGCTGTGGTGCTATTTAAATATCCATCCAACAGAGCCTGCAGCCAAGTTGTCATGTCAATTAAGCTCAACAGACCAATCTCAACGCCATGTCTCAAAATTAGCGTCCAGTAGGGCGTGTGCATCTGTCACTGACGTGGCGACTCAGCCTCGTGATGGATAGCTTCGGCCGGCGGGTGGACCCCGATGTTTCTGGTACCATGACAGCTGTACAACATCTTGAAACCCTGCCTATAAATAGAAGGGGTACGCCAGGGATGTTTTACTATTATGTTGGTCGTGTGTTGGTTGAGTGCCGTGTTGGCCGAACGTCTGGTTTCAACATGTTTGAGATGGAGCAGAGTGTCCACCTGGAATCATGCATGGAATCCTCGAGGACCGGCTGTTTGAGTGGCAAATGGGAAAAACGACGCATTTTCCTTCTAGGTTTGGGACAGTAGTTACAATCAAGGAACTCGTGATCATATCGTTCGACGGGGAGTCAAGAAGCCGTGGGTATATTATTTGATGTTTACAATTTATACAAGTAAATGGATCTTCATGTCCATTCTGAGACTGAATAGTCTCCTCCCACAGTGTCTATGATTTCTATGCTGATACAATTTACACCTACGCGTTGGCGTTGGCAACGACAAAATCAAGAATGGTGAGGTTGGGACCGCTCCAGTGCTTTCTGGCACGGGCGAACCACAGGCCAACAGCAATAACCAGGACGGCGACCATGACGGGGCCGCAGTAGTTCATGTTATCAGCAGTGACGGGGACCGTCGAGGGGAAGGGGAGGAAGATGATGACGTAGAGTGTGTAGAGGAGGGCGAAGGAGTTGACGTAGATGCCGTATCGGCCAAGGTTCCACTCGCCCAGCTTGATGGTGTTGCCGCTGAAGCGGACATAAAGCATGCTGCTGATGGCAATGGCGTACGAGATGTAAAGGGCCATGGAGGAGAGGGAGGTGATGGCACCGAAGGCAACGTAAGAGGAGCTGCCAATGTTGAGGAGGTTGAGGGCGCAGACGAGGAAGACGGTGAAGATGATGGATCGAGTAGGCACTCGGTGGTCAGGGCTGACGTAGGCAAAGTAGGCGGGCATACCACCGTCACGAGCCCAAGCCCAGGTAAGTCGAGACACGGAAGCAATGTTGGCCAGGTTGACACTGAAGGAGATGACAAAGAGGCCGGTGATCATGGCAGTGGTGGCCTTCTTGGAGCCGGTAACGGAGCTGAGGATGGCGAGGATGGGGCTGGCCTCGTTGAGCATGTCCTCGACGGAGCCCATGGCGGAGATGAGGACGTTGACCATAATGAAGCCGAGGACACCGTTCATGAAGATGGACCAGAACATGGCGCGGGGGACAGCCGACTTGGCCTTTCGGGTCTCTTCACTCATGTGAATGGCACTGTCGAAACCTGGGGTTGTTAGATATGGCAATGAGGAGTAGGCCAAAGAAGCTTACCAGTGAAACTCCAGACACAGGTGAGCATGCCGAGGTTCCAGGCAACGTAGGTGTTTTCCCATCCAGACGAGATGTTTCGCGACAGCCAGAAGGACGAGGGATTGCGGGGGCCCATGACGACAAGGACAACGACAAAGATGACGAAGAGGCAGACGTGGAGGACACCAGCGACAAGCTCAATCCAAGGAATCAGCTTGAAGGCGTAGATGTTGAGGAATCCGTGGACAAGGCACATGGCGATGACCAGGACAGAGGTGTGCCATCCACCGGCGGCGTAGTTGGGGTGGTTGAGGGCAATCATGGACTCGAGCAGGATGATGGTGACATTGGCGATGGCGGCAAGCAGAGAGACGTAACCAAACCATGTGGCCCATCCCTGAACCCATGTCGCAAATCTCTTGACGGATGAGGGGGCGAGGTGGTATGTCCAATGGTACTGCGCACCAGCAACTTTGCGGCACATTAGCATTGCACGCGTCCGCAAAGGGCAAAGAGTGTAGACGCACCAGGCTGGATCGAGGCCATCTCTCCGAGGGAAGCAGCCTGGGAGATGGCGCCGAAAAAGACAATGATGAAGCTAAAGATGAAGGTCTGGGGGCCGCCATTGAAGAGGGCAAAGTACATGTTTCTGCGAGGTCAGCCATCACGACGACGCGACTCTGTGAGAGTAGAGACGTACGAGCACATGCCCTCCCATAGTGCCATGTAGGTCAGGGAAAAAGCAAACAGCTGCGAGAAGGAAAAGACCTTGCGCGTCCGGGTCTGGTTGTAGACGGAGCTGTTGTCGTTCTCGGTCGTGACGCCATGATCGACCGTGACGGGAGCCTTGTTGGCCTGCCCGAGCTCGAGACTCTCGTTTCTAGAGGCGACAGACATGACTGTAGGTATTAGATTGCGAGGCCAGTGCAGGAACCAACAGTTCGCATGGGGTGTGTGAAGGGAAGGGGGGGAGAAATCAATGTGAGGGAACGAGAGAAGATGTATGGAAGATCCGGGGGCACTTTATTAAAAAAGAAAGATGACGGGCAGCCAAGCAAGCAAGTAAGCAAAGTAGACAAGCCAAGGGGTGTGTGAGAGAATGTGTACGTCTGTGTCCATCCCAGGACCGGGAATTCTGCGGCTCTAGGCCTTGTCTTGCCTCGAGGGTTGCCACAAGCGATGTGACTTCGTTTCGAGCCCACCCACCAGCAGCTGAAATCGATTTTCAGGCCAGGTTTAGCTTGGCAAATCCCCGGTGACTGACGTAGGAAATAACAAGCCCGGGCCAGCCCCAGGGAAGGGGGGAGGAAAGGGAAGACAAAGGGCGAAGAAGGAAGGGGAGGGGCGCTTCGCCCCGTCGCGGAATGCAACGACTTTGTTCTTGGGTCTTGCCGGGCACAGACAACATCCTCCGATTGGCAAGGATCAGGGGTCATGGTCCCCTCTTTACTGCAGAAGGGGACTAAGCATGCATGGGTAGCCTCAGCGTTGGACTGCATCACTAGTCTACAAGGACCGGTCCCGGGGTTGGTTGAAAAAGTGGATGACAAGTGTGAAAAGGGCTTGCAGGCGTTGAAACTACAAAGTCGGGTTGGTCGAGTGTGTCCTCGAGGCGTGCGTATTTACAAGCCCCCTATGGAGACGGGACCATCCATGGCCCTCGAAAGATGCACCTCGTGGAACCCTCCAGGGATTCATGCCACCTGAAATCAGGTACAGCACAGGCGAGGTGGTCAGAAGCCACGCAGAAGCAATATATCAGCCAACACCTTTTTCGTCCAAGTGTGGGAGAAAAAACCATGCAACCGAACTAGGAGGGCGTCGAGGCCTTCCGTCTTGACTTTCACTCTTCATCTCTCACGTTCAGCTAGGGGGGCATGTTAGTTAGCGAATGACAGGAACAAGCCCCAAACAACACAAGTGCAAACTTTCTTCACCGGCATACGATGTGATATGCGTGTGTGTGCGCCCGAGGCGACCTTTGACTGCCGCCCCCATTCTTTTTTTCCCCTTCTCGCCTCCAGCCTCCCTATCACTTTGCACGCCTTGCCTTGCTCATCTCTCGCCCGCCTGCTGATGCATGAGGTCCCGACCCTGCTCACTCACGATTTCGCAAGAGGGAAAAAAAAAAGCTCGGTCTTTTTCCATGTTAAAGGCCAACGGGCCCCCGTCTCCCGCCATCGTCTCGTAGATCGAGCTGCTGCTAAAAAGGATCGTCGCTCCCTGACAGCTACACGATCCTACGCAAGACACATTCAAAGCAGAGCCTATCCCAGGCGTTTGCATCTTGCAACCATGGCAGTCGTCGACTCGGATCAGTCTCCGCCATTCTACCCTCTCACAAAGGACAACCATGGGGCTCTCGTCGTCGTCACGGCCATCATCTTCTTCATCTATGCCCTCCTCGGCATCGTGGGCAAGCTCATCATCCGCCTCAACATCACCTCCATGAAGGATTTTGACCTTTTGCTCCTGGGATCCGCCGCCATCTACTTTTGCCAGACGGCCTGCGTCGTCGCCGCCTGCAACCACGGACTGGGAGAGCATCGCAAGGACGTGTCCGATGACGATTTTGCAAGTTTCAGCAAGGTTGGTTTCTCGGTGGAGTTTTCGTATTCCCCGCTGCTTCAGGCTGCTGACATCAGTTGATACTAGTTGATCTATGCCGCCCGAATACTCGCATTGCTCGTCGATGCAACGACAAAGATATCGTTATGCCTTCTCATCAGGCAGATCAGCAACATCGGAGGCTTGAACCTTGCCAACCTGATATTAGCCGGCGTTGTAGTCGCATACACCGTGGCAGGTATCTTTGCGACGGCCTTCCAATGTCCTCTTCCTGAGCCGTGGGAGTCGCAAAGCAACGACCAATGTCCCAGCCAAGGGCCCATCTTCATCTTCAACGGCGTTATGAACATCTTGACTGATCTTGCGCTGTGCGCTCTTCCCGTGGCCATGATGTGGGACGTTCAGACTTCGCTTAGGCGTAAGCTTATCGTCATGGCTCTATTCGGCAGCCGTTTCATGTTTGTCTCCCCACGCCATCGTATCGTATCGGCCGATACAATGCTGACCATGATGCTACAGTGTGCCCATCGTGACGATCCCCGCCATGTCGCAGGCGAGCTACCTCTTTGGCGACTCTGACGATTCGACATGGAAGTCGGTCTCTACTACGATCTGGACACAAATATCACTTGGTCTCTCGGTGCTCACTGTCTGCATCCCCAGTCTCAAAGGTGTCATCGACAGTTTGTTAGGCCACACAGCCGTCGCCGCCATCGGAGCCCCGTACGAACTCAAGGACAGCGGCAACGGAACAGGTCTAGAGATGACCGCCATGGGAGAGTCGGGCGGCTCGAGGGGCAACACCAACAGGACCACCACCAGACAGGGTAGCCACGCCTTGAGCAGCGCCTTGAGAATGGGGTCAAGAGCAAGGGGAAATGAGCAGCCTACATGGCGGAGGGATGTGACGGCGCAGATTGACACAAAAGCAGAGACTGGAAGTGAGAGCGTGCGCAAGCTGACAGAGGGGGTGCTGGTGCACACAGATTTCGAGGTGCAGTATGACGACAGAGGTACATCAGAGGCCTCGCGGGCGGACTCAAGAGGGTCGTACGAAGCTAGATACAACATGTAGATGTAGATATAATTCACTCAATTATCGCCATTTACAGACATGCATCTTCAACGGTCGTCCCGAGGATCTGGTATGTGGCGGCCAGCAAGGGCTTCAAAGTTTGCTAGAGCCAACACATCTCGAAGCCACACACACACACGTCGTCACCCATGGCACCGACATGACAGCGGCACAGCACAATAGAGTTTCGCTAACACCCCACGCACTGGGTCAATAGCCCCCCGGTCTGTCTATACGTAGTCTGTTCTGCCAATACTTCTTATCCTCCAGGCTATTATCTAGCTCGGCGTCCAGGCGGCCTCTATTGCTATCCGGCCCGTGACGCTTGAGGCAAAGAGGCAAGGTGATGGCGAGCTTCAATCGAAGTTTTCTCCCTCGTTCTCGCGAAGCTCAGACCATTCAGGGGCACTAGCAAGCCCTGGCACGCCATCGTCTTGAATCGCGGCCGAACTAAGATGGATGCTACCCACTTGGTATGCAACGGAAGAGGGAGGGGGTCTCAGGCTGGACGGGCCGTACCCTGAGCCGGAATCGAGCCACTGGGGAGCGGGAGAAGAGGGTGTGGGTGGAGGATCGTCGCGGCACTCGCGGAGACATTGTCAAAGCCGGAGTGTCGTGATGGGTAGAGTGAGAAGAGACCCCCACCCCTGTATCCCTGAACCCTCCGCGTTATTTCTTTTTCGTCTTTATTTTTCCTTTTTTTCTTCTTCTCACCATGCTTATCTGAGCAAATCCTGCGAGAATGGTACGAGTTCTAGAACCCCTCAACCCTGGCGGGCCAGCCAGAAGGCTCCAAGCAGTGTTCCTTGCGGAGTCGGGCTCCTCGCCTGCAGAGCTGTGCTTTCGGCCAACTGACAGATCCCTGCACGATATTCGGGACCACATCCAGGCGAGGGCATCTCTTTGGTAATGGTTCGCGTGGCAGCTTCCCAGAATCAGTCGTTTGTACATGTTGTTGCTGTTGGTTCAGGGTTGGTTGGCTCAACTCTACCGTAATCATTCCATGTTGGTCGTTGCTTTTGGCCTTCGTTTGCGTTTCCCTTCAGGGTCAAGCCTGTCCCGAGGTCATATCTGTAGGCTCATCTCTCCTCTTTGTCCGGGCTCATGACGCAGAAGTCATCATCAGTATGCATCGTGCATCTTTCCACCATGGACGACGTCGACGACGACAGCACTCATTGTGAGGCAAGCCCCTTGCTGCCCTCAAACGACAACGATGCCTCGAGATGGCCCATCCGCAGCCGGTGGACCGAGCTGTCGCTTATCTCGCGATACTCACTGCCCCTCGTGGCAACCTACCTGCTCCAATATTCCTTCAGCGCCATCACCACGTCCGCGGCGGGTCATCTGGGTCAGGATGATCTCGCCGCTGCAGCAATTGGCGTCACCACCATGAACATCTGCGGTCTGGCATTCTTTGAGGGCATGGCTACGGCTCTGGATACTCTCTGCGCCCAGGCATACGGCGCTGGAAACAAGTTGGGCGTCGGGTTGCACGTCCAGCGGATGCTCCTCCTCATGGCCCTCGCCACCATCCCTGTGGGCGCCCTCTGGTTGAGTTCTCCGGCGCTCCTGTCGCTCGTTCTGAAGCAGAAGAATCTGGCAGTAAAAGCGGGCTCGTTCCTGCGCGTCAGCTTGATCGGCCTGCCGGGCTACGCGTCCTTCGAGGCAGGCAAGCGCTTCTTGCAGTCGCAGGGGGACTTTGACACTGGAATGCTCATCCTCGTCGTGTGTGCCCCCGTTAACGCGCTCCTGGCCTGGCTCTTTGCGTTCCGTCTCGGCATGGGCCTCGAGGGCGCCGCTCTCGGCGCCGCCCTGGCCAACGACCTCCGCCCGGTGCTTCTCCTGATGTGCATCGCCTTCAAGAGGTCCTCTCACCAGTGCTGGCCTGGGCTCTCGTGTCGCGCGTTTCGCGGCTGGGGCCCCATGGTTCGACTGTCCGCCGCTGGATCAGCAGTCACCCTTGCAGAGTGGGCTGCGTTCGAGATTCTCACCTTTAGCACCTCCTACCTGAGCACCATGCACCTCGGTGCACAGACGATCTTGACGACCACGTCGGTTGTAATGTGGCATATTCCTTTTTCCTTTAGCGTCGGTGTCAGTACGAGAATCGGTCATCTCATTGGAGCAGGCCTCGTGTCTGCTGCTAGGAGAGTCGCCGTCTTATACTCGATGCTTTTTGTGGGAATTGGACTCTTGGATGCCATTGTCCTCTTGTCGCTGAGGAACTACATTCCCTACGTCTACTCGACAGACCCTGAAATCCGCGACCTGGTCTCGAGAACCATGGTCTCAGTCGCCTGCTTTCAGGTGTTTGACGCCATCATCTGCGGATGCAACGGTGTACTCCGCGGCCTGGCAAGAACCTCATTCGCCGCCTGGGTCGTCTTCTTTGTCAACTATCTAGGCGCTGTGCCTCTTGCCATGTGGCTCGAACTGGGTCCTGCGGGCATGGGTTTGGACGGCGTGTGGGCAGGCCTAGGGACAGGGCTCGTCGTTATTGCTTGCATAGAAGTGACCTACATGATCAGCATTGATTGGCGGAGGTGTGTCGATAATGTCAAATGTAGAGAAGAATAATAGACAGCCACCCGGCTGATTTCAGATCGATCAATATAACCCCCATGAACCGTCTACACTAACAGTTGTTTCGATTTTCTTAGGCTCTCACAGGCCTCTAGAAACAGATCCACGTATATGCGGTCCGTCTATGCGCTGAGTGACTGGTTGAGTGACTGGTTGGGGCTCTGACCGTTGAGAATGCCATGGCTTGTTGGTCGTCACCCATGTCGTGTCATTTTGTTGGAAGGACAACACCCAGCCATACATCGTGTCCAAACGTCTTTTCAGCTTCCACAAATCAGATGACATATAACATGCAAAGCCCCCTTTTTCATGCTTCAACCAGTGCAGGGATCTCGCACGATTTTTCTCCCTTGCAAGTAATTTTGCCTCAGCTGGCGTTTGCGCATCCTTCGGGCCTTGGCCCATCTTACTCCAGATCTTATCACGGATTTTATTTCGCCTCGTGCACTACCCCTTGATTCGGAACGCCATGACCGAATAAGGCCAAATGGCCTTGTCCCTTTCTCGGCACGGCACGGTGGAGCACCGTCTTGTCGGTAAATCCACACGACAATCGGAACAGGGCAGATACTGCTGGTCTGGACTGTCATATCGTACCTTGATGGCATTTTTCAACGACCGCGATCGCTCCGAGCCAAGATTACGTGATGTGACGCCAACTTGTTCTGGTTAGGAGTTATAGTTCCCACACTATTAAGCCGGCCTTCCTGCCGACAAGCGAGCATACGTAAGGATTCGTAATGATAGGTGCGGCAGCAGCAAAGAGTCCACGTTAGCGGGGAGCAGTAGAGGCAGGCAGAGACCAAAATAAGTAACTCTGTCAAAGAAACATCATCAAAAGTTCGTTGTTGATGGGAGCAGATGGCATACCGCTTAGGTATTGAGCTGTTTGGCAGACGTGGCGATTACAAGGGTCAGATGAATAACTGAAAGAGATTTAACGAAAGTTCGGCATCATCTTGAATTGTTTTTATGTAATCCAATATTACTATTAGGCAAAATTGGGGATGAAGGCTATAACTGAAGGTTTGTTAAGACACGTTGTCCATGATGCCACGCCAACTCGGTGTGCCAAATAACCATCTCATTTTAACCATAGCCGAGACACCATTCCGAAGAGAAGCCGGATAATTAATACTAGAAATCATGGATCATGACCAATCTTGTCTCGAGTGCGGGAAAGGGAAAACCTCGCAGGTTTAGGTCGACTTGTATAGGGTTGGGGGAGCCCATTGGGATACACTACCACACATTTCAAACGCAGTCAGACAGCACCGGCAATAACAACGACGAGCCAAGACCCCATTGACTGTACATACCATCGTGCAGATACTGGGACAGTACCGGGTAAAACGTCGAGACTCGTCATTCATATCATCGTTGTTGGGGTCATCTCTCAGTAGGTAGTCAGTTCATCGCGGTCTTGAATCCCTTCTCAGTCAGCTTTTACCCTGGCTCCAACAAGCAGTCTGCATGGTACTTAGATAGAGGTAGATTCAAGAGGCAGCCTCAACGAGAACAGGGAGGACTCCGCCCCTTCCAGCACAACTACACCACGCATATGCGGGATACTGCAAGCAAAGACGGCTGTGATGACCTGAATGATGTGAAAATAGGCCTATAGATACCTGAGGTAGATATTAAGCTTCTGAATTGTGTAAAGGTACTTTATGTTAGTTTAGGGATTAAGAACCGCATCTAGGATGAATCCTTCTTCAATGCATTCAGGTAGACGGCCCCGAGTACAACCTAACTAGACTTGCTTTCGATCGGGTACGAACACATGGGGATGCGAATCCAAACATGGCACACAGGGAAAGACAGAGAAGATGACCATACGGTAGCTGCGCCTTGGGGGTCTCGACTCGCTCAGCATGTTGTGGGATCCGGCTTGATTGATGTTGTCACATTCGAGCTGGAGGATGAAGGCACTGGACAAGCCAACAGACAAATCTCGAAGTTACAATGTTAACTAAGTGGAATTTTTGCGGGCAGAAGTGAAACAATTCTTGGGTGAGCTTCTCTTTCAGGCTTCAACAGCATTCGGATCATGGCGATGACGATCTTCACACTCCACAGCAGGTTCTTACAACTCCGGTGAGCCTTCCATCATGCACACCCGAGCCGCATGGTTCTGATCAGGCTCTCACTCGGAACTTGCCGATACACTACTGGGTTGACGCCCTTTTGCTCAGACCCTGAAGTCGAACTCGGTGGAGTTGATGTACCAGGCATGATTCGTTCCCAGCAGTTCGCAGAAATACGAAGGACTGCATGAAAAACAAAGCTGCTCCATATCTTGTACTACACATCATCAACGTTGCTTTAAGTACTTGCTTCTTTGTACAACGAATCAGATCCGTGGGGTGTTGTTTAAACCCACAACATGGGTGATTGACTTTACCTCGTAGTATTCTCCATTGGGTAAGACATCTCCGGGACAAGGTGTTGAACCCTAACATGGTGGAGACGCTACCACGGCACCGAAGCCGTGCGTGACGTTTGACAGGCAGCCCACGACTTGAAGGATCGCCGTGTAGCATCACTAGTGGTTTAGATCCTGTCAACCGAAACTTTGTTGAATGGTAGGACAGCATGTTGGCATGATATACTTTTGTATGCATATCAAGAAGCCAACAGTGATTCCAATACGGCAATTTTAACCACGAGATTCGAGTAATAGCCCCAGATCTTGTGAGTACGTGGACCTTCCTTCAGGTTGCCCATCTCCCGCCTTCAAATACAAGTATCATCCCGGCTCCTACGGCAAGCACTTGGCCGGGGAACCGGGTTCAAGGGAGCGGAGCGCTCCGCTTCCAATCTCACCTCGACACGCTCATCTCGTAACGAGATTCCTGAAATTAAGTGGCTCAGGCTTCCAGTAAAGTTTGCACCATCAATGGTGCGACTGCTACAAACGGCCCTGTGTGCCGAGGACGTCGAGAAGGCCTTGGCAGAGCCCAACTATGGGCCCTCGGAAGAGTTTTCGGGAGTTTGCTTAGCTCCTGCAGGTTGGCACTGATCATTATAAGCTTTCTCACTTTGTCCGTGTAACTCTGTCGCGTGGGTTTTGTTTGATACCAGGATCACTCGCTTCTGGAAGTTCAGGCTATTCTGCTAGCTGTACCACGAAGAACGATAGAGTTTAATATTCCTACCCCCACGCATCTATTACGTCAAAATCACTATAAATTTTGACGTGGGTATTGAGATCTGGGGTATCTTGAAAAGAATTCACGTGTTTTCCCCGGCTATGATGGACAACTTCCCTCTTGGACGACTGAACTCAAGCGAGTACAAATGAGGCTTTGTAGGTCACCAGGCTCAAGGCCAAAAGAAGCATCTCAAGAAAAAAAAGGATGGCGACAACCGGCCATTGTATCGACTGAATAAGTTGCCAACGAAGAAGGCGAAACAGCTCAGCTAAAAGAGAAAACAACACCAGACCAAGCACACACATATAAATATAAAACACCATCTGAATAAGGCCTCGAGAATATTAAGCATGGCCATAGCCCGGCTTAGCACCAAGTCCGTCAATGACAAAGTGAGGCCGAGTGCCAGCACATCACACCCAAGCTCGCTCCTTATCACCTGCCAAGGTACCCATTGGAACCGTGATAGCAATTGACCTAGAGAACCGAAACGAATGAAATGATATGTACCAGGATTGGATCTTCCCCAAGCCATCCCCATTCAGGAACTTCATCTTGAAACTCACGCTCTGGTTCATAGACGCACCTGTCTATGACCTCCCAGGCCAGGCCGCCGAATCGTTCATAACCTCTGTTTGGTGGCTTGTGAAGGAATCGGCTGTCTTTCTTGCAGTTTTCACATCACTAGAAGCTGTATGGAGAGCGTTGTATTCATTTTGGAGAAGCTCCTCCTGGACTTTGGGTCCTACTGTTGTAACAAGTCATCTACAAAGAGTTTAAACAGGCAGGTTGATCGCAGGCTTCGCAGCTCACCAAGGCTAACTGTCCTGAATTAGTGACTTCTAAACTAGAACAGAAAGCGTGCTACGTGTCCGGATCTGAATATCACGAGCGCCCATGGCTTTTAAATGTCAAAGTCGCGATTACTTCTTCTCTCCGATATTCTCATTCTTAGTTGTCAACCTCCTGTCCCTTCCATTCCTCCCGAGCCTCGCGCTTCCTTGTTCGCTGCAAAATATTCTTTAATTTTCCTCCTAAGTTCGCTTTCAATGGAGACCTTCTCTACAATCCAGATGTTGAGGTTATTAATTCAACGAGTTCCGCTCGCTGGGCCTGACCAAATCCGGTACTCTAGTCACTTGTGGTTCCCGGCATCGGTCTCGCTGGATATCAGAGCTTGGCTGGCTCATAAGACTCGAAACTCTGCTGTGTGGCAGATGCTTAAACCCTTAAAGAACTCCTTCTATGCCATGAGCTGGCGGGGCTGCTTGAAGCACACCTCTCCAGGAGTTTCAAGCATATTCCTCTATTGCTGGAAGTATGAGCGTTCGTAGCCAACCACCAACCTCACTTCGTCCCACTGTGGCTGAACGTGCAGCTTTTGGTCACCGCAATTTGAGCTCACAGGCTGTGGCCAATGGCTATTTGGGGGCCTTGACCGCCTGATATACAAAGCTACATTTTCCACAGTGACGCCCAAGACTGCAATACGGCTTGCTCAATCATGATAATAAGTTTCTATCTACTTCACTCAGCTATCCCATCAATGGCCGGGCCTCAACAATAGCAAACAACACGATAATGATAATGGATTCGTCCATTAGAGTACAGAAGTCGAGATCAAATTGAGTTCCCTCAAAGCCGCCCTTCAAGGAATAAGCGCATCTTCATTTCCCAAGCTGTTTTAAGCTGTCCGCATTTTGACGGCTGAAATCAGTCAAATTCTCCCTATATTACTCTGTAGACCGATCAATACGAGTCAAAGTGCAAGACCTCATGCGGATCCAGTCCAGCTGAGACGCCACCCAAGCATGCCAAGTCGGTGGTGCTTTGAAGCAGTGCAACAACGGTGAGTTAGCTGAGGGAATTTGGTGACCCTGGTTGGCTGTCGCACTGGGCTTCTGCAAGTGCTTTCACATTCACACTAATGACCCAGCTAGCCAACCGTCCCCAGACATGCATGCATCCACCCAAGGTTGCGGTACTTCTCATGTCTATAGGTACTGCCGCCGTGAGTATCCATGCCCTTAACACTGCCAGAGGTCATTCTCTCACCCTTGTTGATGCGCCCGGTTCCGACGACACTTCGCGCTCTGACACCAAGGCCTTCACAGACGTGGCCTGCTTTCTCGCTAAGGTATATTCCAGCAATATGAAGCTGGCAGACATCGTATACCTCCATAGGACCTTAGACAACCGCATGACTAGATCAGCCTTGAAGTATCTCCACATGTTCCAGGCACTCTGTGGCAAAAGGGTAGCCATGTCTCACGCCGTCCTCCGCCGTCCTCAAAACTTCCATGTGGGACACACTCCACGATGACCAAAGTGAGATATTGTGTTTTTTGTTATTGTTGAAGCCTGGCCCTTGATGGGATAACCGCGTACGATAGATAGACCAAAGAGAGGGTTTCAAAGTGAGGACGAGCTCCGTTCTACCTTCTGGGCGGACATGCTTGGATTCGGCAGCCAGATGGTCTGGCACTATAACTCTGTCGAATCGGCGTAGCGGATCGTGGATCATATTCTGTCCTTATCCAGCAACATGACCCTCGGAATTTAGCACGAGATGGTTGTCGAGGAGCGGCCCCTTCATAAGACGTTGGCCGGCGCAGAGCTCCTAGGAGGCTTGATAGCCGAGAAGGAAACGCGCGGGAAGGATGTTGCCGAGATCAAAAAGGGCCATAAAGAGGAAATGCGGAACGGCAGCGAACAGGTGTAGATGGTCCTCGCCGACAGGGAACGAGAGTACCAGGGCAGATTAGACCAGCTGGACCGTGACAAGGAGGAAGGAACCCACGCTCTTGAGCAGGACTATGCAAAGACGCAGGAAGATCAGTAGAAGAAGTGAAAGAGTGCTTTGGAGGATCTTGAGAGGAAGGGGAAGGAATTGGGGGGGGTGAGACAAGAAAACGCTCAGCTTCAAGTCTGACGGGAGATTTTCGACGCAAAGATGATGAAAATGCAGCACGATCATGAGCAGAAGGGTGCCGATAGGGAGGCGAAGATCTCTGGGCACGAAAAAAAAAAAAAAGGTGGAATCAGCCGCCAAGAAGAATAGTGGCTTGGTTGCGTCGTTGATGTAGGTTCTTACGGGGAAGAGGTCCTGTTAGCTGGTTTCAAGACTTGGAGCGGGCAGTTGATGATATCTGGCACAAGCATGTTGGCAAACACCATGTCGGCTGCTAAGGACTTTGGCCGGTAGCTGTAGAACAAAGCGCTTGAAAATATCATACGGGAGATTTCAGAACACTGCAGAAGTATTGGGTGAGGGGCCAGGTCTCTTTTGGCTTGCACTCCTACGACTTGGGAGCAGGTCATGGCCGAGGCAGCTAACAAGAGCCACATCCGCCTCTTCCGAGACTCCCTAAGCTGACCTGATTTATGCCTGGCATGTTTCAGTACGCCGCTAGAAGACACTCCTTTCCGAGCCAGGGGATGGGCCAGGCACTCAGGGGCTCTTCCACTCGGGGATGTTAATAAAATCCTGCTTGTGTGGGCCAGGAAAGCTGTTGTGCTAAGTATGATTCGGTAGAGAGTGCTCTCAATTATAATGGTTTGGCAAATCATCACTCAGGAATCTGTAGAAAGCTCTACCGGCACCTGTGACGGCGTAAAGATTCCATCATGCAAGGGCAGAATTGAAACTTGAGCTCAATTCTAGGTGAACAGGGCTAGCGGAAGCTTGAGGATAGGCTTGAGAGGTTAGTAAATATGGAATTGTGAGTTTGTTGTGACGCTCTCCGACTTCCAGGCGAGAGGCAACATCGGAGCTTCAGATTGGCCACCAAATGTCGCAGGTAAATAGGCAGTGAGTTAGAATCGTTGAGAACTAAATTTCATGCCATCAAGCAAAAAGAGGGAATCTTGACTTGAAACCAACTTGTCAGCTAACCTACCATGTAGTACTAGTAGCGGTGATGTCTTAAGCGCTTCGTAGCATGACGATGTCTATACGAGGACCGAGGTACACGTGAAAAATGACGCAAAGAATCAAGATGTACGGGGATGTACGGGGATGATAGCATGCCGTACGAGGTGAAACCGAAAAAAAAGGTCCAAATGGCAAAATAATAAAGATGGCAGAAGATATATGGCAGGAATTGAACCTCGAACATGATGGATATAGAACCTTATTTTCTCACAATTTTCTTTTTTTTTACGTGTGTGCCACCGTCCGCCCGGTGCAATAGGGGAAGGATTAAACTGAATGATAACCCTTTACTCGTTTGTTCTGTTGTTGTGCTTCCATCAAAGTGGAAAGGGAAAGTTTATTGGCGTTGCCGGCGCAACGCGGGAACAACATTGTACTCGGTGGTAGGTCAAGTGTGAGTTTGGCGACACTGCACACCTGCTTCTATGATGAAAGGGCGGAATGTAGGACCACAGTGTTGGCATTGGGATATGATACCATGGGATGTTGATATTATGTTCTGGCATTATTGAAGCCCGGCCCTTGATGGGATGACTGAGTGAGATAGATAGTACAATGAAGGCCATGCCGGATGAATGCAATTCGTACCTGTGACACGGCTCTTGTTCCTGTTAGAGGAAGTTCCGAGGAGCATCCCCTGCCATGGAAACACGGGGACGATTTTGGAACAAATGGCTAACAATAACATGACCGGGAGACTCTAATCCCATCTTAAGAAAGGGGCACGCTCTATTCTTCTACTGGAAGGCTCGGAGCCATGCAGACGCAGCCGTAAGGCAACACGATGGGGACGACCAGCAAGACGAGCACAAGTTCAAGGGAAAGAGTGGGCTAGCCGCAAGATGGGACCCTTTAGACCAGGAACACAACTCCCATGTGGACCTCCTGTTCGCATCGGAGCTTGAGCACGTTTTCCGAGCCTGGTGGCATGGCGCGCCTCTCGTATAGCATAGCCCCTTCCCCTGGCGTGAGCTGGACTGTGGGGAAGATCCCATCACGATCGTCGGGATGAGATTGATTCAAGGCCCGGGGTACTTCGGCATGTGTTGAAAGTGATGCTTCATCCCTTTGTGGCAAACGGCTTTTTACGATGCGGTGGCGGTAGGGTTGGAGTCCTTTGCAGAGTCGAGAACTCTTACAGACAACTGACAGTATGCGGAAAAGAAAGGATTCAGGGGAGCATATGCAGGATGTGTTGCTGCTTCATGAGTGGGGTGGTTCTCCGGCAGATGGTGGCTTTGGGTGACCCTCTACAGCCTCTGGGGACTGAAGCTCGTCGACCCATTCCAAGACAGCAATCCCAAGGCACGGGTCATACTTGGCCTTCGGATTAGGTCCCAGGAGAAGCTTAAAGCAACGACCTAGGGTAGTCTCTGATGGAACAGAGATACATGGCAAGTGTAAGGAAGCCGTCGCACTTTGGTTCCAAAAATGGATTGTTGTCTCCCTTTCCATAGACCCAGTTGAGTGTGTCAGTGGGATACGACGTTCTCTCCTTTCTCCGTCATGTTTTGTTGGAGTGTTGGTGTCACACAAAGTGCGCTTACAAGCCAACAAACTTGGCGGTGTGATGCGGTGGCTGACCGGAAGTAAGAGCTGCAGCAATATCAACCAACAAAGCGTCTCAATCTCGATCAAATGATGATTCTCGTTATTTGAGACATGGCAACTCCCGTCATTTTGCGGAGTAAAGGTGACGCGTGGTACAGGGTACGTGTGCCTAATGTGAGACTTTTTCGTCCAACCCTCGACCAGGCTGCCACGGAGTCTATTGGGCATGTCGTAGGGGAACGGGCCAGTAGAATGAGATTGGCAGATGCAGCCATCTCCAGGTTAATATGGCATGGATTTCTGATAATTGACAGAAACACAGTCAACTCCTCTTTTGTCGAGTCCCACTTTGTGAAAATCGCGGGTGAGCGGAGGCGACATGATCAAACGAGAGGGGCATTAAGGAGTAAAGTTCCAAAGTTTCAGCGCTTGTTTCATTCCGTGATTCGCAAAAAGGAGAAGATCTCTTGCGTTTGAACCCAGGGGCAGCACGTATCCCTTTTCTATGAAGATGGCATTTGGTGATTGAACGGATGGACGCGTAAAAGTCTCTGTTAGCGCCTGGGACGGCGTCATCATTAATAGCCGTATTCCCGTCTAAACGGCGCAGCCAATGCCACGGTCACCTTGAGCGCTCGCTAGCGGTCCTTTTGTTGCTGGTGGGGTGCTGTCGAAACGGGGTGCATTCTGCGCTGTCATCTCGGCCAGGTGAAACGGTCGCACAGGGAGCCTGAATGGGACGGCTCGGACGGGATTTGTTACGGTCGCTTTTGGAGTGACCGGCAGATTGATGGATGGCTATGGCGGAGGTGTTGGTCGAGGAGCGCAGCAATTTAATGCAGGAGCCGACTGTCTCGGCAAGGCGAGTCAGTTGGTGGCTTCAAAACGCTAACGATGGCGTTTTTTTGACAATCTGCATCGGAGCATTGTCTTTATCCGCAACTCCGATTGTTGGTTGTTAGGAGTCGGCAGTAGTTTCAGCGCTAGCAGAGTGCTGTGAGTGTCAAGGCCAGATGAAACAGCACATAGCCTTGTGGAGCTATCGCCGGGGTCTTTATAGGTGATGAACATGGGAGGTCCTCGCAGATGGGCAGCCAATGGACTATAGACAGGGAGTCTACATCCAACGTTTCGTGCTTCAGTCTCGTGGTGGGTGGTGCAACGTTGATTATGGGCAAATTAATTTTAGGCACTCACTCGTCTTGTTGTATTTTGTGGCTGCGGCTTAGTTAGCTAGCTCCTAGATGGAGAGCCCGTAGTCTAGCTGAATCCGGCCTTTTTGTGGCTGTCTGATCTGATGGGCCCAGGCGTAAAAGGTCGTGTTGATGGGTCAGTCGAGTCAAGTCGAGCTGATTGATGGGCAAATAGCGACACTATTAATAGCCCCTACTATCACGTGCACCCCTTGCCATGTTTTCCAAGTAGGTATCCATAGATAAGCATTTGCCAAGTTTTTAGCACAGGCTGCACAGCGGAAGATAAGCATTGGAGAATCGAGGAGTGAACCGACATCCTGGAACCCTCCCTCTTCCTGGCCTGCATCCAGAGTGGAAATGAAGTGATAAACTCACAAAAAAGATCTTCAAGAAAAAAAAGCCAATTTTTCAAGGCTGCAGGCAGCGGGTACTTGGTCCGTATCAAGAGGGGCCCCCATCAAGCATTTTGCTAGACGAATCTAGCGTCAGAAAGACGGATCGGGAGTCCGGGAATCAGAAGATTTGGCCAGGGACGGGGTCTAGGCCATCTCGCATGTGAAGAGAGTCTCTACGGACCATCCAATCCCTGCATGGCAACAGACCTGCCAGACCCACCTCGTATACGGTCGACGCGGTGGTGCCATGACATGGTGGTGAGCCACCCATTCGTTGTGTTTGATTCAAGCCCGTGTGCGTGCGCCTGGGACACACGCTGTTGGTCCTTTTTTTTTCCTGCTGAAGCCGAGCTCGATTGCCAATCTCCTGCATGATGTGACATTTATACAAAAAGCTTGTCGGTCGCCCAGCTCTTGTCCCATCTTTTCTGGAACCTCCCTCGCACACACACTCGTTCGTTTTTTAGCCATCACGCATTTAATACACCCATTCTTTTTCTTTTCGACATTTTCTCCGACACGCTCCCTTCGACTAGTACAGTACCACTTGTAGACGCCTTCAAGCCACCCCCAGTCGTCGAGATGAAGATAATGATGGATGAGGTGTTCCTCAGCCGGCTCAATCGGCGGAAAGGCGTCTTCATCGCCATGGGTCTGCTGGTTCTCTTCGGCTTGGCGATTCACATGTGGGGTTTCTACTTTGCCGAAGCCATCGAGGCTCTACCGTAAGGCGACCCCATCCCCAATCACGTCAATGCACCCATTGACAGCTTCATCCGCAGAACATTTAAGGAGCCAGTCTCAGAGCAGGCACCTCAAAAGACCAACCCGGTCCCAGCCGCAGATGACATGTCGGGCTTGATGCACGCCCTTTGGAAGCCTCTTCTCCACGATCTTAATGAGACAAAGTTTGTTTCCAAGGAGGGGTACAACTACGAGATTGCCAAGGATAACTACCGATGGAATAAGCCCCTCGGCAAGAAGCTGCTCATTCTCGATGTCGACACTCGCGTGGATGAGGGAGCCGGTGCTATGATGAACACGTCCAGGCTGAACCCCAAGGAGATGAAGGGACGAACTGGTGGCATGATGAATCACTACCTCTATGGTATGTCGCCACAATTCCCTCCAAGTACCATCGCTAACAGTATCAAGCATTGATTCATGGCTACGACTACCGATTCATTCGAGCCCCCAACTACTCTGACCGACACGGCACATGGGTCAAGGTGCCCATGATCCAGGAAGCCCTCAAGACGCACGAGTTTGTCGTCTTCCTCGACGCCGACGCCGTCTTCATGTACCCCCACATGCCCTTCGAGTGGCTCATGTCCCTCTGGAACATCACCGACAACACCCTCGTCGCCATGGCCAGCGACCCCGACTCACCCCGCAACCGCGACGCAAAGGGCAAGCCCATGTGGAACACTGGCTTTGTCGTCGCCCATCAGAGCGAGCGCACCCAGGAACTCTTCACCAACTGGGAGGCCTGTCCCACCGAGGCAAAATACGAGGGATGCAAGAAGTGGGCAAAGGACTGGGCCCACGAGCAGGCTGCGTTTGCAAACTACGTCCGCTACGATTACAACTCTGACGAGGAGCTTCGACCTATTCCCTGCATGGACGGCAACGGTGCCCCGTACATTGGCGACAAAACCTGCGGAGGTGTGTTCGTGAGGCATCACTGGTTCCACAAGGATTACCCCGTAGGTGACCTTAACGACGCCATCCTCGAGGCGTTTGTGAACCGCCTGCACGACGGTTTCCACCAGGACAAGAAGAAGACGTTCCTCGATGCGAGCAAGAAGAGCTACCCTCTGAACCGGTTACAGGTCTGAGGGCTCGGTGTGAATTTTTCAAAGCGAACAAATAGATATAGAGAGCGTATGTACAATAATGATAGATTAATGAATATTGGAAGCCATGATGATTTGGATTGGCACATAATTTACTGCTTCCTTGAATCGAACCGTGGTTGTTATTTTCCGATGCGTGGCTTAAGCCTCGCGCACGCGCCGATTGCATCATCACCTCCCGCCATGTCTCGTCTCGTCTAGCATCATGTCTGGTTACGTAAGGGGTGTTTCTGGAACTTCTGTCTGACAAGAAAGGATCGACAGATATCATAATCACTCAAGAATCCTCCTGAGTGGCGCCTCACTCGTTGATCCTGTGCAGCCAAACCTCCTGCTCAGCACGGGCGCTGTACGTGCTCGCCCCCAGAATGTCCCTCATCTGCTGCACGCCCGTAAACATGATCTGTCTGGCCACGAACCACCGGATCCCCTCGTGGCAGGGGGGACTGGTCAGGCTACCCTGGTAGGTCCAAAACTCGTTAAAGTACAGCACGCTCTCGAGGGCCAGCCGATGGTTGAGCTCTGCCGGTTCCGTGACATCCGTCTCGTTGAAGCCGATCATGGACGGCAGCTGGGACAGAAACTGATTGTCCCGATTACCCGGGTCGAGGCGGATGGCTAGGACGGCACGCTCGTGGCCTTCGGCGTCGACGTGGACGAGATGGAGCTCCGCCTTGGACCGATCCCCTCCCACGGAATGATCTGCCGGGGCATGGATGTGCCAACCCGCCAGATAGACAGTCTCGTTGTCGAATGAGAAGGACGGGTTCTGGTCCCATACGCCCTCCTCGTGCGTCACAGTAAAGGCCGGGCCGTAACCCCAGTTGTAAAAGTTACCCGCCACGCGATCAGGATAGTTGAACTCGGGGATGTGGTTCAGCGACAGCCCATTGTTGAGGCTCAGGGCAATGGGCGACTGCTGTGTGCCAGTCTGGCAGAGGGCATAATCTGTGTCAGGGGGCTGTCAGAAAACCACGCTTGCTAGCCGAGCTGCCGAGGGGAGGAAGAAGGGGTCTACCAACCAGGATTGAGACGGCCCCAGTTAAAGGACGCCTCGTATGCCCAATCCGTGTCCCCTGTTGCCCGGGGACTGACGTGCCGTTTCCTGTTGACGAGCTGTTGGTGATTCTCGTGTAGGGCGCATGAGAGGGTTCCAGTGACATGCACCGCTGTCGCAATGAGGTGGAGGCCGCGCATCTCTGTTGGGCGTTTATTAATTAGGTTTGTGTTGAAAGTGGATTCTAGATGGAAATGATGATGTCCACTTCTCCTCGTCCCCAGGAAACAACGAGGTTTATAAGTTTTCCTCTACGTAGCAGCTCTAGCAAGAAACAATCTCTATTCAACCAGCATAATGTCACTGCCAAGACAGAGGCGCAGTTGGAGCGTCGTCGGCAGAGGCTTTGAGGCTTCCAAGAGAATGGGATCGACAAGTGCTTCGCTCGTGGCTGCGAGCCAAGGTTTCAGGGGGTTTTCGCACCGAGTCGTCACCCCACAAGGCGACCTGCCCTTGACAAGCCAAGAGTGCCTGCGCATGAAGTAGCTCCATTGTACCCCTGGCTAAGCAAGACATTTTACTCGACCACGTGCTCCCTTTTGTTCAGTTCTCGGAAAGCTCGGCCTGTTTCTCAATCGTCTGCTTGGAGAGGGTAAACATTGTCTTGGCCCTGTCAGGGGCTCGTATCGCAAATGAGTCGCTGTAACGGTCAAGTCTGGATCGTCTTGAGTCTTTAATTACGCCCCGATGGTAAATGCCCTCTGCTGATTCGCTGACACGGAGAAAAAAGGGGCCTGGGTAAAATGAGATTGGAGCGAGATCTGCCCAGTCCAAGCTCTCTCTCGCCGAGCTAGCCTAACCTGTTTACCCACTCGTGCTCGGCGATACCCAACACAACGGGCGCAGTGCTTCCTCTAGGGGATGACGATGCTGCGAAGGCTTGGCAACAACTCTATCGTCTCGTTTCCAACCATCAAAGCCACCGGGGAAACGTCAGCTCTCCAACTAGATCGGTCACGTTTACAACGGTCGAGCGTCTTGGTGCGTTACATAGACGTGTCTTGGCGGTCCCCGAAGGTTAAAAACTAGGCGGACCAAGGCACGGCAGTTGAATCCAGATGCCGTGTCGGGACTGGCTGCTCAACACACGAGAGACTAATCTACCGTTGCCAAGCATCTAGATAGTCAAACTTCAACAGGAAGGTGTCGACTCTTCCTGGCTCAGCCTGGCTTGGCAGGGAATTTCCAAGGCTTTGGTCGTGGCGGAGTCACGAGAGTTCAACCCGTTGTTGTTTAACATTCAACTGAATTTCTAGCTTGATAAGGACTCTTTTGCCTTGCTGTATCGCTTGGCACACTCGACACGGTAGCCAGATTATGGCCTACGAAGCCATGAGCCACCGACTTGCGCAACTTTTCCTGCTTGGCCTCATTTACTCTTGACGGCGTCGGCGAGAGTACTACACTGGGTAAGTTGATCAGGCGACTAGCCTCGGCAGTTGAAATCCCAGGAATCAAGATTTGGAATATCGGGCGGAGCATGGGGAGACAAGCTGAACTCTGTGTTAGCGCTCACTCCAGGCAGAGTCTATGACTTTGCTTACCAGAAAAGACTGCCACGTTGACCTCGACGCCTCCCCAAATCATGCTAAGGGCAATTTCTTTGGGAAATCCCTTTGTTTCGGGTTCATAGCGAATGGCCTCGATCAGTAGAAAGACCGAGGCTATGCAGACTCTTTGCGGCAGTCAGTAGAGGCAGGCAGCAACAAGAAGAGTGGAAGCATACATGATTCCAGAGGTAAAAAGACCAACCACAGCAAGCTTTTTGCTCCATGGCAGGTGCATCTTTGCTACTTCAATGACAGGCAGGATCAAGATGATGCAGTCCATTAGGCAGTGTATTAGAATCGTGCAAAAGAAAAACGTTGGCGCATTTACCAAACAACGATCGTGCGGGATAGTCTTGTTCCAGTATGCCTGGACTGGAACGCAGTGGAATATCACCATGAATGTCCGGATGGCGACCCAGATAGACACGGCGGTGATCAAGACGAGAATAGGGATGCGTATCGAAGTATAGCGGAAAACACGCCAGTAGAAGGACAGGATCGCCAACTTTGATACCGCTATCGATCCGGCGTAGAGGAGCTCGGTAACCCAAAGGAGGAATCTCGACTTTTCCCGTATCTCATCTGCGTGAGCTTGGTCTTGTATTCCACTGAGTGACTGACCAAGCATGTAACGAGCGGCCCCTACTAATAACAACAACAAGCATATAATTGGTTCGTTAGCTCATACAGAAGACGGTGACGGAATTGTAGCCCAAAACCAGTGCCTACATATGTTAACCACCAGAAGCAAGTTCTCAACATGCCTACATACCCATGCCACGCACGCCAGGTGATCATCAAACCATAACTTCATCCTCGTCATCCTTCGGGCCTTGAGACGGAGCAGCAACGCCATGGTTGCTGCAGTCCACGTGACCGAGATGGCGATGTAAACGTTGACGTGTAACCCAGCCATGGGGAAGCGAATAGTTGTGAGGCTCCCACGAGCCCGGAACTCATCATAGAGGCATTGTGCAGGGGTGGGTCGTAGTGGGAAGAGCCCGGCAACATGACGACAGAATTATCAAGAGAGCACAAGGTTACACAGTGGGGGGAAAGCTGGGGTTAGAGGGAGAAGATGAGCTATACTCTGTTGAGGGTAGTGAGTGACCAGCCACTGGCCACCATACCGGAGCGGATCATCTATGTGCGGTGCCAGGGACAAGAGTTGTGATTATTATGTTTTCAATGTTTTGCCGCTAGGCAAGGTGAGATTGACAACTCCGTATCTGGGGTCCCATTCAAACTCAAAATGCTCGGTGACATTCCGAGTCTTGACGCTGATAGGCTTCAGGATCTGAGCTGCGGCAAGCTCAGGCACCAATGGGTGGACATCATCGTCCGGCCCTATCAGTTTTCTTTCAACAGTCTGCATCAAAGCTGTTGCTGTTATGAGCTTCATCATAGAGGCAGTCTAGCCAGAAGAATCTAAAGCAAAGCCAGGCAAGCCGACCGCCATACCAGTTCGACCTGCCACACCTTCGTACATACAGTGGGTCTCAAAAAGTAACGACACATTTTCCCGTACCCCGCTTTCACTTTGACCTCCACCAAAATCATCACTAACTTTAATCATTCATCATATAGTTAATTTATGTCTAAATGGCCCTAAAAAGATATTATTCTCCTCATACGTGAACGAGGATTATTTAGAGGTATAATTTGGGCGTGTTGGCGGCCTGGATCGCGCGGGAAGAAGGCGTCTCTCGGCATGTAATTTATGGTATAGTACGAAGATATCGAGACCAAGAGAGTGCCGCGGACTAACCTAAGTGCGGCCAGCCGCGTATTATTAGAGCGAGAGAAAGGAGGAGAATTTTGAGGGTTATTGCCTAAGACCCTTATCTTTAGATATGTGAATTAATCGAGGAAGCTGGGTTAAGCTACTGCAGGGCGACTTTAATCTTATACCTATAGAAAGAAAGAATTATATATTATAAGTCTCTTTTTTGACCTTTCTTTAGTAAGAATAATGCTAAAAAGTATCTATGCTTTACCTAGCGGTATATTCATATGGCTAAGGACTTTTAGGAGAAATAGACCTTCTTTAATAAGGTTATTATTACTCGAGGAAAGGGCCAGCGGCGTACGTGGGTCTTCTATAAACCGATCTATATCCTTTATATCACTATGACTTTTCTAATTATTTCTAGCATGAGAGACTCTTTAGATAAAATATCTAGATATGCATATGACTGATAAAGTACTTATAGATATTCTTTAGTACTTTTAATCATCGCAGGCGCCTCCTAATAGTCCCCCTAGCCAGTGATCTAGAAAGCCCTCGCGACGGAGTAACTACGCGGATTATCCTTGCCTACTTATAGTAATACCTTCCCCGAATTATAACTCGGAATAATTACTTTTAATATAATAACGCAAGTATATTTATAGCCTATATTATATGAGACTAGATCTATGAGTAGTATGATAATTAAAGGGCCAAGGTTATAGACTAGCTGCCTTATAGCCTAGATCTTAACCTTATAGAAAACCTCTAGGCGATCCTGAAAGAGAGGATTTATAAGTGATATCTAGAGCTCATATATATGCCTAAGACCGACGAAGCAAAGCAGGCTCTTATTATAGCTGCGATTAAGCTATGGTAAGAGATTAAACCAGAAGTCATCTATAACCTAGTCCACTTAATAAAGCGAAGGATATAGGCTATTATATGGGCCTATGGCTGGTATACTAAGTATTAGATATACTAAAAGATATAGCTCTTAATTATCTATAGATTAATATAGAATATGATGCAATTGGCCTTTATTTGGCTGCGCAATAAGGCACTGAAGATGTGGCCTCATTTGGTGGTGGTACTGATATAGCGGGGAAACCCGGAATGTGTCGTTACTTTTTGAGACCCACTGTAGTTCCCAGCAACCCCTGATTAGCCGACATCACTTATCTATCTTTCGAGGAGATAGGCACCTTTCAGACTCAAAACAATGAAGGATGCGCCAAGAACACACATCGCCGTCAGCGACGTAACTGTCGAGGATTCGTCCGATTTTATCTACTGGAACAAGGTTTGGGGGGTAAAAGAATTCAAACTTGACTCGGAGACGTCAACTCACGACTTCAAGACACAAAATGTTCTCCTTCCCTTATATATCTACGGTGAGACATCGTTGCCTTGGACGTAGCACGAGCTCCCACACCGCTATCGCTGGGTGAACTCCCCTGGCAAGCAATGCGGATGGGAGCCCCTGGATGTGACAGGATGGCTTCCTAGTTCGGCCAAGGGTAGGGACTAGGTTGTGCTATACATCGATTTCGGACTTTCGGGTAATTTGAACTCACCGGCCAACGAGTTCACGTTGCATCCAAGGCCGATAGCGGCTTAGACTCGCTCGTATTTCAGTAAACGATTAATTTGAATCTAATCCAGAATATTAACTTTTCCACATGATCAACGTCGTGTTTCGCTCTATTAGCGGATCGAAACTTGAAGACTGTGCTCGTAATGGCTGTTGTTGCTATCGAGTGGCGACGAGATACGGATGCGGACCCAACACCTCCCGGAATAGCACCGCTACCCTGTTTCAGTGTTACTTGCGGTGATGGATGGACATATTTCGGGACATATGGTTACAAATGCTCTTTCAAAATCTCTGTGAAGGATCCCACTAAGCCCGGTGAGGTCTGCATTATAATATTACTCCAAACCCGAGAAGGATATGATCACAGAACTATATATGCAGATTTGACTGTTGTCATCAATCACATAGGTTCCAGGATCGATTCTTAAAAGTCAATTTAATTCTCAGATGGAGTAAGCAGTGTTCTATGATATGCTAGCAAATAATCACCCTCTTCTAATAACCCTGCCCTTTCTATAACCCTCTACATTATGTATCCTTATGAACAACAATGTCCGCCAAATAAGTGATAAATACATGCGATGAATGAAAACAAGTGTCTCGAACGTAAACAGCATCTCCAATCCCACTTGCAGAAACTCAACACACCCCCCCTAGGTCTATTCGCTCACCCTCTTCAACACCTGCTGCGTTATCGCATTCTCTACGCTCACAACCTTCCCGTCAACAACCTCAAAGACAAACTCATCCAGTGAATCCCAGAATCCAACATCGAACCATGTCTGGCATCCGTTATCGAACATGCCCTCGCCTCCTTCGACTTCGGCTCTTGGGCTGATGGGCTTGATCTGGGTAACGGCTCGGAATGATATGCGTCGTACATCATCATCAGAAGACTTCTCCTCTGTCTCGGCACCGATGGGGTAGAGACGGATTGTCTGACTGGCTGAAAGGATCGGATCAGCGCCAGGCAGGGACAGGTTCGCTCGCCAGTCTACACCGTTGACGTTCCAAGACTCCAAGCCAAGTCCCGGGTGGCCCTTGTCAATAGTCAAGGTGAGGTTCGAAGTCTCATCCGAGGCATCAGCAAAGACACCCGCGTAGTTGACGGCCGCGTTCTCAACGGCCGCGTGTTCGGCGGCTGGCACGAATACCGTTCCCACAATGTCGCGAAGGGGGATCCGGTCAGAAACAGCAGTGGGACCAGCCACAAGGACGGAGAATCCAATCTCATGGTCGGGCGACAGCGCAAATACAGCAGCGTAGCCAGCATTGCCACCCAGCTTGGTGTACAGATCAGAAACTCGGGTGCGGTTCGAGCCGGGAGTGACTGGGACTGTGAGGCGGTTGATCTCCCAGGGCGCGCCGACGGCATATGTCAGAGATGCAGTGCCACCGAGGGGCTTCATCCACTGTCGGGTCGTACGCGGGGAGAGGAGCTGGGATTCGAGGATGGAGACGCCGAGCCTTCGCAAATCGGCTGCGTTGGCGTAGATGCCGCCTGAACTGTGTAATATATTAGCATCAACTCAAAGGGAAGATATGAGGGAGCATACGGGGCGGTGATTTGGTTATCAAACCCCCACGAAGACACGCTCGGGTCGCCCGGGAGAATCAGAGCATTAACATCATGGTCGTTCGGCTCGAATGTGGTGGAACTGTTGAGTCCGAGAGGAGCAGCAAGGGCAGCCTGAATTGCATCATTGTATTTGAGTCCAGTGATGCGTTGCAACACAACTCCGAGAAGGGCGAATCCGGCATCTGAATACATGGAGGCCCGGAATGGAAGCGCCACGGGGCGCTTCTTGTCCTTCATAATGGCGAGAAAGTCTGATCGTGTTATCATTCGTGGATCGAGTAATAAGAGCATGAAACATACCTTCAGTGGTGCAACCCTTGGATGAAGCGTAACAGGTAACAGCATCTAGAGCTATACGATATTAGTTGTGTTGGAATGACTCAGTAGGAGGTTGGATAACTTACGAACTCCTCCAGTGCCTCCTTGCTGAGCAGCAAGAGCACCGACAGTGACATCCTCCCACTTGATCTTGCTCAGGGGGTCGCTTCCAGCGTTTCCTAGAAGTTCAGGCACGTAGAAGGTGACGGGGTGGTTGAAAATCTCCAGACCAGCGTGGGCCAGAATGGAGTAGACGGTATAGATCTTGGAAACACTTCCGATGCGAAAGATTGTTCCATCATCGAGCTCGCCCGTGGTCAGAGTACTCTTCAGTTCCTTGCCAGTGTGGTAGTAGCTATAGAGGGACTCGTTGGTTGCAGTTGAGAAGACATCGATGGCGAAGGCAGTTTGGGTGTCGTTCAACACGCCCATTTCGAAAAGAGCTTCGATAGCCTTGGGGAATCTGGACTTGGCATCTTTAAAGGCTTTGCTGCTTGAAAGATCAAAGCCAGAGGGAAGGACAGGGCCGAGGATGGGACATTCTTCAGTCGGGAGGCTCTGCCCAAGAGAGCTTAGAGCAAGGGAGAGTAGTGACAAGGAAAAGGTTCTCATGATGGCGACACCAAGAATAGTAAGAAGAGAAGTTTTTCGGTTGTGAACCTCTGTAGATTAATGGAGACCATCTTGAATGAACCAGCGGTGGCGCTCTACTTATATCCAAAGATTTATGCTGTGTCAATTGAAGTTGTTGATGACGATGGCCTGCCCTTGCCCCCTTGTCTTGGCATTGCTGACAGCAGTTGCTGAGAAGTTGGCGCTTGTCCCTTTCTGGAGCATTGTGCCGCTGGGAATTATTCCGAACTCCGGACTCCGGGCTTCGGATTTATTTTGGGAGCAGTTGAACAGGCAGTTCTCTATGTAATTTGGCACCTATTGATGCTAGTTGTTGATCATCCAGGGAATTTCCTAAACCGAGTGCCCCCAGTCATCCTTTTCTGGTCCATATCTATTCGAGCAATGCTGTTGTTGCTCTACAACTACGCCGGGCGAGTATGAACAGTCCTGCTACCGAAGTGGGCTGGTCACGTGAATAGCTGTTGAACTCACCCTCCCCAAGTAACTAGCGATAGAGTACCAACTAAAACGCGTTCAAATAAGACAATACGTAAAAGCCAAGTCCATTCCAGAGTCATGCCTCTGGTAACCTGGGGAAATGCCGGGGCTGTCGATCGCCCTACGTCATGAGCGCTCCGATAGTCCAGATTGGGAAAAGTGCGGACTTGAAGACCCTTCATTTCCGTGACTGCGCCGCGAGACAATGCAACTATGAGCTCAGCCCAGTTTCTGTGGCACAGGGCTGGGGCTGTGCAAGGATGGCCCTGAATGCCAACTTGGTTGTTTCGCCTGAATTCCGTTCTGCCGCCGAGGAATGAAGCTTGTCATGGTGATGCAGAGGTGCTTGGTCTCGAAATCAATGTTGCTGTAAAACCCGGAGCTCACGATATGTAAGTACGTCTCTTAAGTACCGTGTCCTATGAGTGTTTGAGTAAGGTCATGTCAGGTTTGCAATTGAGTGAGCGTGATTGCGCTCGTCCGCCAAAGCACCAAGAGGCAGGTCCGCTTTCTAGGTTCAAAGATGAGAAAAGCCCTTGCTTGTTGATTTGAGAATAGACACCTGCCCAAACCCAGTCATTTAACTTTATGGGCCTTTACATATTCTACCCACCACCTTTCAGGGTTGTCAATTGGGGTTGACCGTGACATCTTCAAGTGAGTTGTCCTACCCTGCACCACCAACAGGGGAAAGAAAAAGCAACACGTTATTCAGGGCAATAGAGCGACGATAAGGGCAAGAATAAAAATATAATGAAAAGTTAAAATATACATAAGAGGCTTCTAATATTACTTCTTCTTGCGCTATTTATTTTATTATTCTAGGTATATCCTTATAAACTCGCGTAATAATCATTGGGAAGAGTTGGTATTCTGTCACCTTCTTGCCGCGTCGCGCTTTGCGTTGAGAGAGCAAATATCTTGACGTCATCATATCAACCCAAGCTTTTATCAACCGTTGTAAAGTCGTGATTCTTTATTCATTCAGAATCTAGTACCTGAATATTCTTCATCTACAATGCTAATCTCACTTCTGCGCGGTATCCTCATCTGCGAATACATCCTGGGAGGACTACCTCGCCTCACCTCATGGCCACTCACCTCCCTCCACGCCAAAATTCATCGCAAGTCACAGCTTACGGCGCCTCACCTCTACCCCGTCTTTCCGTTTTGCCAGCAAAATCAGATTAAATGGCACAGGTCTTATGTGGGAGCTCTCATGCTCTTGGAAGCTTTCCTCCTCTCCCTTCCGCAAACCCGACACAGCCTTGCAACACTCTTTATGAACACCTTTCTCACGGGAGCTGGATGGTAGAGCCAAATGAAAGCCGGACTGCCGTACTGGCTTCCTATCACCAATTTATTCTTAGGAAGCACCATATCTATACTGGGTTTGTGAGAATCAACAACAACGCCTTATTATTCTACAATATCCAGCCCTTTGCTGGGCTTGAGAAGAAGAGAGTGGGGATGGTATTAAGATGGTAGACCTCAAGGAACATGTCAGACTAGGGAATTAATCGCGCATATCAACTTGAAAAGAATTCCACCGGGCCGCGGACTCAGCACAGAGCCGCTCCCTGCTTCCAGTGGGTGACGTCAAAGTCGGGGTAAGGGAAGGCAGTGATGTTGATGAGCTCAGACAGGGGAGCGACCTTGCCGTGAGCGGGAAATACACTGAGGAAACGGTCAGTTTTACACATCTAATAATGCCTTGTATAATACTCACATAGCATCATGGCTCAGCCATCAGCTAGGACCTGGTTCAACCACTGTCGCATCAGACCTTGGTTGGAAACCTCGGCGTCCAATCCTGCCTCCCAAGCATCGGCTTCAAAGGCGACCATGGTAGAGTTGGCGGTAGGACATCTCTCGGTGATGGCGACATATGACCAATCTGCAGCATGGACGGCTTGCTGCTCCCAGTTAAACCATGCTTGGATCTTGCTGTCACGGTGGACGTATGGGTGGGTTTGGCCATGTCGCATTAGTTGTGGTTCCTTTTTGAGTGGCATCTCACTCACTTGAAGGTGACGAAAGCAGCACCGGGGATGCTGGACCAGTAGTCAACGGCTACCTCGGGCACGATGAGCTTGGCGCCAGCAGCGACGTAATCGGCGGTTCCTCCGGCATGATCGCCGTGATGGTGAGTAGGCTAGGAATCGTCAAAGGACTGGCCCATGATAATTAGGCTTGCCATAACTTACGGCGACGTGGGTGATGGGCTTCTTGAGGTTCTCGGCAACCCACTGCATCACAGCCTTGCTCCACTGAGGAGGTGCATCGCACACAATGACCTCGTTCTCGAACTCAATAACCAGTTGCTTGACACCCATCTCATCACCATCGTCGACAATGACCCAGTGAACGTAAGGAAGGTCCTTCAGAGGGGTCTCAACCTTGAGGTTCTCTATGCTGGCATTCTTGAAAGCTGTCCCAAGCATGTTGGTGTTGAACTCGGTAACAACCCCATCCAACACACCAGGAATCTTATTCGTTCCGCTCTTGGGGGCGAAGCTCTTCTCCTCATCAATGCCGTCAAAGAAGCCCTTTGGAAATTTGGGGTTGAGCTTGACCTCGTCAATGATAAAGTCCTCAAGCACCTGGTCGAGGTTCTGGGTGGTCGAGTTATAGATGGTCTGCACAAGGCGGGGGAACTGAATGCCCTTGACCTTCTTGTAGTCGGAGAGGTAGAGGTCCTTGGTGGACTCGCCGTAGATGGGGTGCTGCTCGGTCGTGCGGATGATGTAAGGGACCTTTGACTTGGGGTCGAGAATGACGGTGATCTCGCGGCTGGGATCATGGACTGTTGATTGTTAGTATTGCCGATGTTGGAGCATGACATTATCCTACCAGCTGGGAACTCGATTCCGTTGATATCCACCTTGATAGCTGAAATCGACTTGGTATCCCTCATCTGCGAGTGGTTAGGGGCCCATTCGACTGGAAGTGTTGTGAAACTTACCCGATAGATCAAATGGGGCGAGAGCATCTGAGCCTGCAAGTTAAGATTGTAGGTCAGGGCAGCTTTGACAATTAGCCATCATGCACACAAGTAGACAGAAGAGCCATACAATCAGTGTAGCCGGGAGCAAGCCCTTGGGGGAGGTAAATCTGGTTGTTCCCCTTGACATAACAAGCAAACCCATCCTTGCCTTCATTAACAACCAGTGAAAAGTCAAGAGGCTTGAGCTCCTGCGATCCCCAATACCAATGGTCTAGAACGGTTAGCGTGTAAAAGACTGGGCGGGTGCAGGACTCACTCGAGGGAATAAGATGGCGGTCGATCCGCTGCTCCAGGAACCCCTGGTCGAGCCTAAAGGAAACGTTCTGCGATCCAGACGTTGCGACATAGGTGTCGGCTCGCGTGAGCTCGTAGCTCTGCATAAGGCTACGGGAGCGGAAGATTCTAAACTAGTTAGTGCAGGGTCGGCGGTTTCAGGGATGAGTGGCGTACCGCGGGGAGTGGTAGGTCAACCCTTTGATTTCTCCAATCTTGTCTTCGCCTCCAAGTGCTTCAAGTGCTTCGTTGAGAAGATCCTGAGGGGAGGATGATGCCTTGGGTAAGGCGGATGCGCTCACGGCAGAGGCGAGGCCTAGGAGAGTTGTCAGGAGTTGCCTGACAGCCATGGTTGAAGTTGAGAGACAATAGAGTGAGTCGAAGGTACAAGATGCCGATCAATGTCGATTGAAGTACTGATTGACATTCTTCTATAACGTCTTATATACTAGCAACGATTGATTCTATTTCGGGGTTTGACGAATTTACGTTGCATCACATCTGGTTTCGACTCGTCCATCTTACGAGCGGTAGTTGTCTCGTCCCTTTCCCGTGCATATATGATGACAAACTCTTCATCAGATTACCAACGTCTCTCCTCGAGCATAAAAAAAAAGTCCAACTCAGGGCTCAGCCTCATCCTGATGACGTCTATTATCACAACACAATCACAGACTGATCATGTTGCGCGTCTTGGGTGGTCAGCACTACGGGAGATTGATCGACGTATCCACTAGCCTTTTTTTAAGGTTACCATACTTAGTAATCTTTGCGGCTAGTCCACCGTGGCGTATATTAGCATCGGTGGGCGGCTCGTTATTAAAGGCCGCGCTCCGTTCTGAAAAAGCGTGTCTGGGACCTCCAGAGCGGCCCTGATTCCTTGGCCGCTACCGCATTTTCTTGTCCCATCATAACAAAATCCGATTACATACCATGAGCCCTTCAGGAGAGAGCGCGGTGGAGACGCGCCTTAACCGCACCTGCGAGGTACTCTCCTCTTCCCTGCAGTGAAAGTCGTCAGCTAATGCATATGCCAGGGGTGTAGGAGGAGGAAGATTAAGTGCATTCCAGACCCGTCCGAGACAGACCTGGTGTCGAAAAGGTGTACTCGATGCACCAAACTGGATCTTGACTGCGTGTTCCACGCTCCTGCGACAAAGAGGAGGCGAAGACGCAATGAGACGCGGATTCGTGAGCTTGAACAGAAGCTCGAGGAGGTTCAGCGATCTGTCGCGAGAGAACAGAGAGCAGAGCTTTGGACTCCTTCGACGTCGGAAGCTTCGACGACTCCGGCAAGCGCCAACGAGCAACTGCTGGCTCCCAGTCGAATCGTGGCCATGTCCCCAGGACGCCCTGTCTCCCGAGAGATGCCCAACCAACTGCCCGCCAAGGAGGATCCTGTGGCCAGGGGAGTTATCGAAGAATCCCTTGCCGAAGAGCTGTGCGTTCAATTCTGCACTGAGCTCCTCCCGCGGTACCCCCTGATTCTACCCCCGGTTCCCCTCTCTTGGCGTGCCCTTCAGCGGCATCGTCCGGCGCTCTTCCGGGCGATGCTTGCGACGGCTTCAAGCAGTTTCAAGCCGAGTCTATGGAAATCGCTGTTCCGAGATGCTGAGAGATATGTAATGGAGCAGGCCATGATCTCTGGTCAGAAATCACTCGATCTCATCCAGGCGGCGTTGGTTCTCGCGACCTGGAGTCACCCCCCGGACAGGTTTCAAGACTTGAACTTTGGCCAATTCATCAACATTGCGGCGACCATGGTGATAGACTTGCGGTCTTCTAATGATAAGCGGTATCAGATTCCGTCTTCTGATAGTGAGGCTGCGCAAACTGGAGAGTATCTTGAGGCGGCGAGAACCTTTTCTGCTTGCTACTTGCTCTGTTCCAGGTACGGCTTGTTCAGAACTCACGAATGAGTTGACGACTAATTACCATCTTTCAGCATTGCAATGGCATTTCGACGGCCGAACACCCTTCGCTGGGGTTCTTGGGTGAGGGACTGCACAAACATCCTGGACCCTCGATCGATTGCCCACATTGGGGACCGGCGCCTTGCAGCATGGATTCGTCTGCAGAGACTCGCTGAAGAGAGCCTCACAATGGTTGGGCTAGACGAGGGCTCATCAATCAACTTTTCAGACGCACGCACTCGCTTGATTCTCAAGGGCGGTTTCGAGCGAGTCAAGGAATGGAGACAAAACCTCTCTGACGACATTATGACTGGTAGGATGTCCCGCTCACTCTTTTACTCTTACTAACGGGTGTAGAAACCCTCGAAATACATCACTACATGATCCTCCTCAACTTTTGTGAACCCGGTCTCTACGACAACCACGAACTTCAAGACTTTCGCCCCCCCTACGCCATTCACACGTTGCCCTCCACAGACGTCTTTACACGAGACTCGCCGCAGTTTGTCGATGCGCGAATAGAGTGTCTAGAAATTGCGCACAACCTCATCAACATGTTCCTTCGTCTCGCGGGCGATGGTCTACGGCAAGTACCCGTGATTGTCTTTACGAGAATGATGTACGCAGTTGTTGTCATCATCAAGCTAGAGGTGTTTAACAGACCCTCTTCCGAGGTGGGATACATGTCCAAGGGGGACCAAATGTCTGCTATAGACATGCTTCGTCGCATACTCGCGTGTCTTGCAACTGCAGCTGATGGCTCACGGTTTCGTGTCCCCGCTACGTTTCATGCCGTGCTGCAGAGGTTACTGAGTCGATGTGGGGAGAGTTTCTCGCGGCTTCACATGGGGCAGGATGAAATCATTGAACCTTTGATGAACTTGCAAGTTGATGGGTCAAGAGACGAGAGATCTGTCACTCCACCAGCCATCTCAAGGGAACCACTGGCCCTAGATCACCAGGCATTTGCCATTGAGCCTGTACCTCACCATGTGGAGGTCCCTTCGTTTCAGGATCTATCTATCCCGTTCAACGACCTGTTTCAGAGTGCGCCGGATGATGCTGCGGCTATGATGTTTTGGAATAGTTTCCTTGGGGACGGGTATTTCCCGATGAACCCCGAGCAGGGTGGATGTGATAATGGCATGATACACTATTAGCACATAGACTAAGGAGAAACACAAGTCTTTAATATTGATTATCAGATTGTAACGAGAACAAAGTAAATAAAACACAGCATACAGACTCTTATCACACTATAGCCCAAGTTGAAGTGCTTGTGGCATTGAACGGGCCTGGCTTTTTCTCTACTCTCTCGTCTCTTGCCATGAGCGAAGTACTGCCACTGTACATAGATCGATTGTATCCCTGTCAACTCATTCAGCCTATAGGGCTGCCTCGCCTTGACCACCCCGCTTCAATGAGGAGTGGCGTGATCCATGAGAGCGGGCCTAGTGGCCAAGTCGCCCCCGCCTGGATGAGCAAGCACCATAATGGGCCTTTAATGAGGAGTTCAATATTGATTCCTAGACCTAGGAAGGAAAGGTAGTGAGTGGCTAAGTGCAGTATCGCCTGTATCGGCCCTGCCTCACATCGGCTGGGCTGATCTTCCCGTCTTGGCCGCCTAGGAGGTGGTTTGTTCCCCGGAGCCAACCTCGGACATTTTCAACCCCCATGGAGATAAAGCGGGATCTGCTTGTTCCGGCCCGAGCTCCGGCATTTTGCCGCTCGTACCCTGGCCTATCTCTGTATGTCCCTCAGCCCTCATGCTGACGACCTGGGGTGAAATCAGGCTCTGCTTGGGAATTGCTTCAACTACAACTTACGAGTACCTGGATGTCTAGGAGTCGTGAATATAAGCAAGGAAAGCATCTCTATACCGTTCAGAGTTGAGAAACCCTACAAAGTCCCGTCACAAACGCCTGGTAACCATCATGGCTGAGCCAAGATACGGCCGCATCCACCTCCGCCCCACGCCATCAGGACCCGAGTTCCTCCCAGTTCCACCCCAACACCCTCCTGAAAGGGGTGAATACCATTCAGATGATGAAGGATATTTCGTTCCAAGAGAACGCCGTCCCCGGCACAGATCGACAACCCACCAGATCCCCTCGCCCCCACCAGTCCGCCGTCAGCGAGCTGCTTCTGGAGACCCTCCCCAACACACATACGTCAAAACTATCCGTGATAGCGGCGACGTGGGGGAATCTGGAATCAGTATGGACCCTCGAGTTCCTTCCCCCCCTCAACCTAATCGGCGCCGTGAGAAGCGGCCCAAGGAGGAGCGCAACCCGGATGAGACACTCAACCCTATGATGCCACCTCCCCAGTTACCACCACCAATCGGGGGTCGGAAGAGATCTTCAATAAGCTACAGACCTCGGCCGATTACGCCAGAGGTATCAAGCCCAAGCAGTGACGAGTTCCTTTCTCCTCCCACCAACGTCCGGAATGTATCCCCTCTTGGCAGTGCTTCTACACAGCTGCAACGTTCAAAGAGCGAGAGACTTCCCAATTCATCTAGGCCAAGTCTAGCTCCAGCTTACAGCGATTGGGCGAAACGTTCCTGGTCTAATATATCCGGGTCGTCATTCCTTGGCGACAAGACATATCAGTACCGACCGCTTGAGGAGCAGTCCATCAGACTGATCAGAATCTCCCCGGAAAGAAAGACAATGATCAAGTGTGAGATCATCCACGTGTCCCTTGAAGACCCCCCTCGATACATCGCCGTCTCGTACGCGTGGGGAGACCCGGGAGATACGCGTAAGATCGAGATTGAAGGATGTCCCATCTCTGTCTCGGCTAGCCTTCACGGCGCCTTTCAAGCACTGCGTCAGAGAGTAGAGTCGGTACTGGTGTGGGTGGATGCTCTATCTATTGATCAGCAAAATCGAGATGAGCGAGCTCAGCAAGTTCAACTCATGCCCGACATCTACTCGAATGCCGAATCTGTGGCGATCTGGCTGGGACCCGAGGAAGACGATAGCTCGAGTGCCGTGGATTTCCTTGGTCTAGTCGCTGCCCAGGCTAAATACCCAGACAAGGTCTCCCGAATTTTGACAGCTGGAGCGAGAAACGGCGACCTCGCGGCTGTGGTGTCTCTGTTCGAAAGAGACTACTGGAGACGACTGTGGGTTGTCCAGGAGGTTTTCAACGCCAGGGAGATCCATGTCTACTGCGGGTCTACCAAGCTTCCATGGGACTCATATCAACTCGCTTCGGATGCCTTCAGCCGACACCGTGGCGATATGGCCTTCCGAAATGATCAAATCGAAGGGAGGCGCGCCGTCATCTCACCGGATCAGTTTAGCTACGCCCAGGTTCTGATATACCAAGGCCCGGCGAGCCTTCCTGACCTCAGAGCTTATATGGGAGACGGAGAAGGTGCTCTACTTGAGATCCTCCGGGCGTGCCGAAGAAAGCTTGCCTCGGATCCAAGAGATAAGCTGTTTGGACTACTTGGCGTCTTGCCCGACGAGATTCGCAACGAGTTCCGAGCGGATTACAATCTCCCGGTCAAGGATGTCTACACTGAAGTTGTCGACTATCTACTCAATACGACTCAATGCCTTGACGTTATCTGCGAAGCTATACACTTTCCGGTGCACACGAGTTCAGCAAACCTACCCTCATTCGTTCCGGACTGGTCACATATTCCACAGACGACATCCTTGGCCTGTAAGTTCGGCTTCTCGGCGGCAGGTTCTACAAAGGCTCGTTGTGCATTCCTGGATGAGCGGTTGAACAAGCTGGAAATCTCGGCGATTCCACTGGATACGATCAAGAGTAAAGGTGTCGCGGTCGGTACACTCTGCAACTTGGGAGATTATCTCATGGCCTTTCTGCACTGGAGAGCATTGCTCCTTGACAGCTTTAGCGAGGAGGACGATGAGTCGAGTCAGATGGCTGAGGAGAATTTGGCCACAACCTTGTCCCTCGGGCAGATCCCACCGCCATATAGTGGGCCAAGTGAGTGGTTAACGGCCTGTTACAGCATCTTCGCCAACCTCATCCGGGACCGACTGCCGTATTTACCCCTGGATCGGACATTGTACGATTACCTCAACGTGAAAGTACCGGTACAGCCCGAAGCGAGGAGGGAGTATCTACAGAGACACTTTGGTGACCGGATGATGGGGCGGTGTTTTTGCATTACACAAGCGCATCGGGTCGGGATGGGCACAGGATTCATGCTCCCCGGGGACCAAGTTGTCGTGCCCTTGGGTTGCTCGACACCTATCCTGCTGAGGCCTGAAGGCACCCGTGGCGAGTATCGCTTTGTGGGAGATGTGTATATTAGCGGGTACATGAATGGGAGGGCTGTTGAGCAGTGGAAGGCAGGGAAAAGGGTCTTGAAGAAGTATGTGCTTCACTGAACAATGAACATAGTTGTTGTCATTGTTAGTGGGATATTGGGAAGACTATACGAGCCTCCCATTCCTTGTGAGAGAAATTCTTGGTCTTTTGGAGTATTAGGACAGTTTTATGCTGGGCAAGATTGACGAGCGATACGAGGAGGTCGAAGGGGGCCACGAACTGAGGACCGATGCTTGTTTGGTGGACAATGCCGAGACTATGATATAATAAAATGTGAGACACGCCAACAGCTCTGGAACATATACAGCTAAGAGCAATGGAAATTCAGCCTTGGAAACGAAAATTGGTGCCGACTGAATACCCAAAGGCCCTGCGACGAGGAAGACAAGGCTGTGCTCATGCACATGTACCTTGGCTTAGCTTTCTCTCCAATCATAGAAGAAAACGGGTAGGCTGCGTATGTAGAAGCGCCTTGGGCATCAATATTGAGGGGAAATGGTTTCTTGAATGGTTCTGCATGCCTAACGTAGACCCCTCATCTTCTCCTGCAACGGAGCCACCCTCAGTCGCAGCATACCCCAGCCCCAATCCTCTATTACCCCAGAATGCTCTGCCTCGAATGTTCTAGGCATTTCGAACACGAGCGCCAGGGTGTGCCTCTCAAAGACCAGATAGGATTGTCACATTTATGTGGGCATTGAGCGATAATGAAAAGAGACCGGACGATAGCACAACTCTCACTTATCATCCAATCAGTCTATAATAATACCGGGCTGGTTCCTCGTGTTTTCACTCTTATGGAGATATAACCAGCATTGGTGAATGAGTAGGAGGATATCTCTGGTGAGCTAATGCCCCTTTCGGGTTCGAAGTAACCACCAGAAAACTCGAAAGCCGCCGGAGCAGGGGCTAGCATGCTGGCCCAATCTAGGGCTGTCGCCATAGAAGCTTATATTATGGTCCTGGTGTTTTACAGCATTGGGTTTTGATGCTGTCTTGTGTATCTCAGCGTGTCCTTTCATATCGTGCACGATATATCCTCTTGGCTGCGTCATAGAAGCAAACAACAGTGATACCTTGGAGTTCTCTTTTGCTGTCTGGGGTGGGGATGGGGGTTTAAGTGGGAACTGAGCGAGAAAGAATATTGCTGTACATCCCATGGCTAGAGTTACTAGACACTGGGGATCTGAAAGAAGGGTAAGTATTGTTGCTAGGTGTCTCCTAGGGGGTGAAGTGACGTCTTTTTCCTGGCGGGATGAGACAAGGGGGCTTTGGGGGTCAAGACTGCTATGAAGCCATGAATAGGAGAAAGAAGCGTAGTATTCAAACAGCAGTTAGCAACTTGTGAGTTTAGGCACTAGTTTGTTTACGAAAGCAGTTTGATACGCTGTGAGTTGCGAGAGACGCTTCTATTAGATTGGCCACATATGTTGGACGCAGTTCAGCCAGCTTGTTCTAGTTGAACTAAGAACCCCTAGATAATAATATATCTACACTAGGAACATAAATAGTAATTAAATCCTCGCCCGAGTGGGCTGGTCGTCACTATCGAAACAAAGTCTCAACATTCACCCAAGTAAGAGCTGCGACATTGTTGGGTGACATTAAGTTCCCCTTAATTCGTCTATGTCTATTTTAATGTTTTTTTGGCTACTTACAGTCCGAGGAAGTTGCCAAGGTAGTCGGCCTTTCCAACGGGGACTCCCTTGACTCGGAGGATTGAGTAGCCGGTGACAAGGTGGAAGAAGAAGTTGGTCTGGCCGTGGGTGAGGACGGCGTGCTTGACTGTGACTTGGTGGGTCTTGCCAGCCCAAGGACTGTGATGTATTAGCTTCAATCCAATAACAAAGGTTGAGAAAACTCACAGATCGATCAGGGCTTCCTCTCGAGAGTTAACATCCTCAGGCTTGACGGCCTTCACCAGCTCCAGCGTCTTCTGTACTCGGGTACGGAGTTCCTCGACAGTCTTCTCGGTGTTCTCAAACAGCGTGGGCTCAACGCCAGTGAGACGGCCAACAGTAATCTGAACAACCTTGCTGGTGTTCTGGACCTGGAAGCTCAGAGGAAGCTGGTCCTCGATGAGGCGGGCCTCAAGGAAGTCATCAACGTTGATTCCCTTCTCCTTGGCGTACTCCTGGGCCTTGGCGAGGACGTGGTCGTAGGTCGTAAGACCCTTGATGAAGGTAGGAATGATGAGATCGTAGAGAGATGTGCCGGCCATTGTGATGGTTTGTGTGTTTTGGTGAGTTGTTTAGTGAGTTGTGTGGTTGTGGAAGCTGAGGAGTCGGCTGGTGTCGATTATTGTATGAGGAGTTGAGAGGTAAGCTAGAGTTGTCCTTATATACACATTTCTAGATCTACTATGCCCCATAAACATGAGACAATTCCAATCCATAATTACTAATTCTCATGATTGTGTAATCGTGGCATTGGATCTCGTAGCCGACGAGCCGATGCCGGACAATGGCGGTGAGCTCCAAACTGGACCGGAAGAGCGAATAAACGAAAATAGCGGTTGCAATTGCTGCGGGATATGGCGAATACCACGTCCTTTTCCGTATCTAGTGCCCAGGTGAGGCATGTCGTGATCATGTCGTGATGTGGGGTTGACGCAGATGTCATCACGCCATCCGCAGGTACGTGGTGTAATGATGCCCCTGGAGATTCGTATTTCTAGATTTTTCTCCCGTTTATCGGATTGCTTCCTAATCAAGAGTGGGACTTCTAAAAGAGTTCTCACCAGTCCGTAAGTATCTTCCACAGGGTGTTGGCATGCAGCTTTGAAGGGCCCTTATTCGCCTGTCCTTCAATCCAAACTCATTAACCTGGCGATGTTATTGATAAAATAGCTGCGCATTGATAAGAAGTAATGACGCCATCGGAGATCCACAAGTTATCTAAAATATCAAAGACATCTCTCATCTGTTCAAAGACTGTTGTTGCGCTTTGTTCAGAGACAATGTTCGGACCAACTCGGCTATGCTGTCTCGCTTATTAATGGATTTGGTTTGAAGATGCCCCTGTGAATCAATTGAGATGGGAAAGTAGTCAGTAGCCGAGAAAAAGGCGTGGAAGAGGACATCGCATTTGTGACATAGGAAGCTCCCGTGTTCTTTACCAAGGCCAATGTCTAGTTACTTTCTCATCAACCAAACCGGACTATATCTATGAGTGACGTGTTATAGATGTCTGCGATACTTCTTGGACTTGAGAGAGAATCTTAGATAACTTAGGTATTGATATTAATTACGTGGAGTGCTATTGTTGACTTCGATGACGGCTCCAAGAGGAGTTATCGGGCACAATATAAAAGAACACATTGTTGAACACATGGCATTATTAAAGCCCAATGCTATAAAACACCGTAATTAAGATAAAATTAAGATTCTACGGCGGCAGCATGGTTGACATACTGCTAGAGGCAACGCATTCGGCCCAAACTAGTGTACATAGCCAGAGGAACGTCTAAGCGCTAGATATAGGCTCCAAGAAGGATCTAGCATCTTTGCCAGCTCCGTAAGCAACAAGGCACGACAGATAGAGAATACTTGGTTCTCGTCTGCTAATTGGTGGAAACAATGCTTAAGTTGATTAACAATACCTATGATCAAGTGGTTTTTACTCTTGGCATCGGTTATAACGTCGGCCGCATCGTTGATGCCCCCCGACCGCCATTAGATCTCCCTACTTGTTTACGTTGGGTACGTCTGCAATCTCAAGGGGTCATCGATAATCATGAAAGTGGAATTCACCATGTGCTTTGTTACTTTCACAGATGGCTACTGATACAGACATCACGAAGTTTAGAGTAATGACATACACAGAGGCTACGACGAAAACGCTGGACAGGTTGCCATCCATGACCTGGCTCTTGCGGGAGATTTGGACGCCATTGACCCTTGTGTCAGCTGGGCACCGCCGCATCGTCACTTGTCACCCATGTCGCAGCCGGGCCGTCGCCAGCCCTGGCAGCGGCTCATCGCTCCAATCGTGGACAGTCCAGATCGATCCCCCGCATTGTTTAACAGCCGCTTATTCTTTCGATATGTATTCAGTATGCAGCCATGGTCTGAGGAGAAACGGGACAACTTTATAATAGAGATATAAGCGCCGCGAGGAATCTTGGCATTGCGTCGATGCCCGTCGATCGTGGGGTCGCGATACTCAAAGGGGAAGGCAATAAGACTTTCAACAATGACAACTAACAAATGATAGTATAACGTATGCTATTGCCTGCCGTCCTAGAGGATTAATCTCGTACTATTCGTGGAAATGAAAAAGGTTGTGGGGAATCGACGTGGGTTCTATGGAGAGATCAGCGTACGACAGACAGAGGAAGGACGTCATAGAATCCCATGCACAAGAATATCCATGGAAGATCTTCAACGAAGTTACAGTTAACGAAGTCCTAGTCAAGGTAGCCCAAGGCCCAGATGGAGGTCATTGTCCAAGTATGAAGATGGGCAGTCTTCCAGTCCGGGGATGCTGGAGATATTTGGGATTTTGTTGAAAGGTTCGGTCACAGGCGGCTCAGCTGGCTGTCCAAGAGGATTTTCTATTCGATTTGAATTGTATTTATTCGTGCTGAGTCAAGTACGAGACGCCACATTAGAATGAGGAGATAAACAAGAAGGAGCTGCATGCTTCTCTTCGATGCTGTTCGTCGCTACCTTTGATAAGAAGCCATCCATCTTGCCGTGCGCTCTACGTAGATACTTGGAGTCATGATTCTTAAGGAAACCACGAATAGTAAATCGACAATAGCTTTCGAGGCTATTAGAAGTAATATGGACCCGTCAGGTGAAAAATTCAAGAAAATATTAAGGCGGCTATCTACACAAGTGCGTTCGCTTGACTCGAAATACAGGGAATCAACACATTAACCATATCAAGGTCCGCCCCGACTATGTCGCCGCTCAGATGAATGAGCAGTCACATCCAACTCCTCAAGAGGAACATCAGATGGACCTGTCCCGAAGGACTCTGTCTCCATGATACACTCCTGCGAACTGTGTCTCCGAGTGGTTATCCTCGACTCATACACGGCTTCCTCGTTTCCCTTTCTGTCAATAGTGATGACCCTGGCCGACGCTTCCTGTCGGTTCCTGGACTGGGTCTTTGGATTTGCTCCAGTGTAGGATAATGATCCGTTGTTGCCCGACTTGAGTTTAGATGCCAGCAAATCGATACTTCACCACGGTTAGTTCATGGACAAGTCGAAAACGAGACAGATACTCACTATAAGACGACAGGAAAGAGGCATAGGAGAGCGTAGGCAAACCTATCGAGCTGGCTTCCAATGTTGCTCACTTTCTGTCCCGGGGTCTTGATGGCATGCGTGACCGTTCGGAAAACACCTTGGACTGCCAGAAGAGCCACCCGTATTTCTGTGCTTCGCGCCAGGTATCTGAAAAGACCAACTCGAAGCGCAGCCTGGAGAGATGCACGCTCAGCGGCGACCAGAGTCGTGATGAGGAAGTATGCGCTGATGCACTCAAGAATGGCGATGGAGCCAAAGTATCCAATGTGGACATAGTTGACAGTTACGCGATGCGTCTCGTCGCCGTGTAGAATGTACTGCACCCTGAAGACGATGATGACCACACGGACCACGACGATGACTCCGATGAAGCTCCAGAACAATCCTTGGAATACTCGTCGACGGCTTCCTGTGAGAAGCTGCTGAAGGATCATGTAGCTGTACCCGAGCAATCCCACTTCTTGAATCTGATGACGAGACAATTGTCAGTTCATTATATCCTATCCAAGCGTCGATAGCAATTTTCATACCGGCCAGAGAATATCTCCGAGAGTCGAGGTCACGGCTGTGGGAATGGGAGGATGGTTGCCATAGTTGGCGTAGTAACAGAGGCCATTTGCTATTGCTCCGGCCGCAGATGTGATGATGGGCACGAGTGCCAGAGGGGTGAACCTGGTAATACCACAAACGAGAAAGCCAAAGAAGACATTTCCCATGCAGACGGTGAAAAGAATCGACCAGCTGAGCTCAAAGAACTCGGGCGTTACCGTGGTTGTCGACATTTTTTGCTGGCCGTTCCGTTCTGTTCTGCAAAGGATTGAGGCAAAACCGCTCGAGCCAAGACAGTGGGCGGACCCGTCAAATACAAATATCCGTGTCCAGGATCATACACTTCCCCTTCAGGGGCATCCTGAGCTGTGCCAGTAGTCAACTGCCCGATTATCCCCCGGTCTGGACTCTAAATGCATCAAGTTAGACGGGGAAGTTCCGGGGTGGGCCAAACAAGCTCCCTCTCTGACGCCGGATCCAGAACGTTGGGCCTGGGGAAAGGATGTGGAGGGGAGGCTATTTCGATTGCCGGTTCAGCTCTGGACTGGACCCCTGGATCGAAGCTTGGCTATTGGCTGTGCCCCCTAGTCATAACGACTGTGGCTTTAGTCTTGAGTCGTTTACCGTGTCGGCGAAGTCTGCTAGAGCCTACGAGTTGGCCGAAAAGCTTCAGAAAATGACGAATCTAGCTATGCAGTCATTAGGATTTTCAAGTACCAAATGCATGGTTCTGTTGATAAGGCTGAACCGGATTCCCGTCAGACTTCAAGTACGACATGATCTTTGCTTTTCTACCACCTGGGGATCAGTGGAGAGCCTGGGGAAAGCATGATGATGATCAGTGGAGAGGTCGGGGAAGGGCTTGGACCATCTGGGGTAAGAAAATCCACGGGCAAGATTTAGCTGTGGCTCACAGCACACGATTCCCGTGTTATTTTGGCCCCCTAGGACCATCTTCGGAGGTGGTCGAGTTCAGTTTAGCCTGCGGAACCGTGAGTACTGTATGTAACCCACTTCACGATGGTAAACGCGCATTGGACAATAAGTTATCAATGCCATGCTCTAGCGGTCGTTAGCTGGGCGAGAACGGGCGCAACACTAAAATACTAGACGAGCACTAGGCCCAATCTCGAACATTCGCCGGAAGGTTAACTGCTCCTGTCACGGAAATTCCGCCTGTGACTGACTCGGGACCGATCCGAGACAGATCTCTTGCCACAGAATAGCCGTTTCTTTGCATTTACCGTCGAGAAGGCTATTATCACACGTCTCATGGGTGTTTAGACTTGCCCAAGTGGGGATATAGAGGCGCCGGCGAACTGAACGAACGCAACCCTCCTCGCCACAAGCAGACCAAGTCTGCTGCAGGTGTCGGACAGTGGCTTGCGCTAGCTCGTACGCCAAAGGCTTGTCCCTGCCTCGAAAGAGCCGCTCTTTCCGCACCCGGCCCTCGAAGAGAAGCTTGAACCCGTCAGGTGAACTTGACAACATGCCACATGCCACCCACACACGTGTGTCAACCAACTCGTCGGATTGTGAACGGCTACCTCCGTAATTATACTCTAGCTTGGCAGGGGTCTTGTCTCGAGTGCCGCTTGATAATTTAGTACACGCTCGGTTTCTGAATCCGTTATCTCTTTAGCGTGGTCTGGGCCGGTTAGTACCAGACTTATTGAGGCTTGACGATGACTGGCGTTCCAGAGCTCAAATAGTCGATGCACCGGCCAAGTTTCCAAGTGGTTCACGTTTATGGGTCTTATCTAGTGGACTTGCTCTGAGCTTTCGGGAGAGATGGAGATGGAAAAAAACAGTCCACTTGTTGAGGTGATTGGAATGAGTGAGTGGGTTGTGTCTAAGCAACGACTTGTTCGCCCTCATCCTCCACTTAACCCCATGTTTATGTCTGGATCCGGCCGTGGATACACTCTAGGGGAAGACGGAAGAGGAGATGGTCGATTCTTATACATAAGGCTCCGGAGCAGTCTCTCATGTGGCAAATTCTCTCTGGCAGGGATTTTCTTCAAGGGGCGCTGACGCCGGATGCTCCTACATATTTCTTCCAGCTTGATTAAACACTGCTTTAAGTCATCATCGCTTCTAAAGCTATCATTTCTCAACTAGAGTAAGAACTGTGAGGTCCAATCACGAGTAACCCATGCCTTGCGAATGAAGGACTTTGAGGCAATTACCATGCCATTAGTGAGTGCTAGAGAAATTAGAGTTCCATTGTTGTCATGGTCCGAAACTCTCAAGTTAATCATGACCAAGAAATTCAACTTGTCATTCGTTTTCTTTGAGGTCACCCTTAGAGCGTATCTAGTATTTCCTTGACTAGCTTGCCAAGGCACATAACGCGCAAGTCCTCCATCGCGCTCAGACATGGAGAACGAGATGCTTTGTCGTGGACTTGAGTGGAACTAGTGACAAATAATTAAGTAACGTGCGCATTTTCGAACATGAAGAGACCTGGGCCGTTGACACCTTGCTGTTTCCACGAAATGAGACATATTTCTTTAAATCATCGCCTCGGCAGGCTATCTGCTCGTCCAGGTGCCGATCCCCTCGTGATGACTGCGCGGAAGAAGAGATAAATCTCCCTTCGGCTCTCTACAATGCGCAGAAGAGTCAAAACTATGACTCTAATGAAGGCCTAAATAAAGGTGACCATGATCCACCCCGTGAAGAAGAACTTGCTAAGGACATGCGACGTTTCATACACTGGGATTGGCCAGGGACTACAAACGGTTAGTATCATTCATGGCATTGTATAAATCAAGGCTTACATGGTCAGAGAACTAGCAATTAACAAGGCAGCGCCAAGAGCATAGTTCCGTGCGACATAGAGCTCCTTCTCGATGCCTTGAAGATTCACCAACTCGGCCTCTGTTCTCTCTTGCGCAGTCTTGACCGCAACGCCTTCCATTTGGGCCTTGACATCAGAACCAGAGTCGTCAACCTACTACAGCTCCTTGAACTTCTCAAAGTGGTAGTTCTCAAGCTTCGGGTAGGTGATGAGCGGCGTCAGGATGATGGGCGCAGTCAATGCTGACATGTTGCCGTCTACTGTTGAGATGAAGTCAAAAAGCGTTGTGAGAGTGATTGTTCCGTGCTTGTCGTATGCCACGTCAATTCAAGTCGAAATACTGACAAGTGAGCTAATGATCGGCACTAGGATGATCGCATATTTGCTCTGCTTTTTCCAGAATAGTGTGCATGTACTGGGGATTACGGGACCCATCATTTATCAGAAGTATACCGTCGACAGCTTGGGACGGCATACCATCAATAAGAATGCTGATAGCCGTTACTATATACGTGACAGAGAAACCTGCATACGTAACAGGCAGTCAACAACCCAACGCTGACAACTGCAATGTGGGAGATGGAGACCAGTCTTTTTCCAGTCACCTCGGGATTGACGTATGAGCGGTAAAAGCCGTATGTGACCAAGCTGGTTACGGCTATGGTTTCTACTCCTATTGGACCTTAATACTTGCGTTATTAACTTTAAGGCTCGCCTGAACTCATGGCGCTTATGATTGCCTAGAAGACCATGAGAAGCGCCACTATAATGTCCACTTTTCCCATGATTGTGTATGCCGTGTATTACATGGCCGGAGCTGAATTGATTTCGGCCGTTGACAAGGGTCGTTGAAAATATGGAGGCCCAAGGATGATCTACAAGAAGAGATCCAAATGGCCTTGGAGAACCCAATCGTCTTAAAGCCATGCACAAGTCACGAGGTTGTCCTACTCCACGGTGGAACAGTCAGTCTCCGCATCGTGAGGCGTGACAGCTCTGCTTGATGACGTGACGAAACACCAAAAGGATGCCCATCCAACTGGTCCATCCTGACTCCACCGCTCCCCTGCGAGGCGGAAATATTCCCTGTCGACAAGGCCATCAAGATAGACGAATCGCTTCGCCTATAAAAACCCCATCATCAACCGTTAGTAGCACACCACTTCATCCCGCACCCAACCAGAGAACCCCTCTGCCCTCTACTATATCAGCACGTATCTTTACCACAAAGCCCTAGCTATGCCGAGCTTCGAAGCCGAGCAGGCTCGCATTCAGGCCAACAAGCGGTGGGAGGAAGAGCCCAAGCCGGATGCGCCTTTGGGATGGGTCAAGCGCGCCAGAGAAGTAGCAGACATTCTCAAACTCGACGCAGCTGAGCGTGACGCCGCCGGCAAAACCCCATTTGTCGAAGTTCAACTCCTCAAGGATGCCGGTCTTGTCAACCTCCTCGGACCACGCGAGTTTGGCGGTGGTGGAGAGACCTGGCAGACTTCGTACAAGGTGACTACAGAGATTGCCAAGGCTGATGGAAGCATCGGCCATTTGATCGGCAACCACTATTCATGGTATGACCTGCATCTTTGAACTATCCCGTGAGATACCACTGACGTGGAAAAGGTTCTGGAGCTCCCAAATCCTCGGAACGCCCTTGCAGGCACGCCGCTGGCTCCGAGAGTTCACTGAGGGCAACTATTATCTTGGCGGTGCCGTCAACCCTCGCAACGCTGATATGATTGCTCGGGATGAGGGGGACTCGCTTGTGTTCAACGGTGACAAGTTCTTCTCCACTGGTACGTCTTACTCTATCCAGACCGATATTTCCGGTGCTAACTCCTTCTTTCTCCGCAATGCAGGGGGCGTTATCAGTGACGTGACCGTCTTGGAGGGTGTCTTGGAGGATGAGGCAAAGACCCATGTTTTTGCCTACGTCTCCACAAAGGACCCTGGGATCTCTTTCAAGGGCGACTGGGACGTTATCGGACAACGCCTAACGGTGAGTTCAGGTTGGCCACTGGCGAGATGCGAACTGACTCAGGATGTAGGAATCCGGTGGTTGTGTCATCCGCAATGTGCGAGTCTCCTGGGAGCACATTGCCGGGTACGAGAACAAGGAGCTTACACCCCGGGACGCGTACCACGACTTCATTCTCCCGCCGGTACAGCTTCAGTTTGCAGCTGTTCATGTTGGTGTCGGTATTGGGGCGCTTGAAGCTGCCACCGAGTATACCCGCACTCGTACCCGAGCTTGGCCATACGGTGGAGATGACAAGGCCAAGGCTACAGACGAGTGGTATATCCGGGAAGGCTATGGACGCTTGCAGGCGTCGCTCTGGGCGGCCGAGGCCCTCGTGGACCGCACGGCGGAGCGCATATCTAAGCTGATCCATGCTCCAAGAGAGGAGCTTACCCAGGAAGCACGTGGCGAGATTGCAGTCCGTGAGTAGATTCTCCTTTGTCATTGTGAATGTTATCTAACCCAAAGCAGAGGTAGCAGCGTCAAAGGCTACGGCAATCGAAGCGGCCATATCGGTGAGCAGCAAGTTCTTTGAGCTAACCGGCGCCTCATCTGGTCTGTCCAAGTACGGCTTTGACAGGTTCTGGCGCAATACTCGCCGTAAGTGGAAACTATTAGATATTCGCTGTACGGCGCTGATATGACGTTTAGTCCACTCTCTTCACGACCCAATCGCTTACAAGTTCCGTGAAGTGGGCAGCTGGGCCTTGTTGGGGGAGATCCCTGAACCGAGCTGGTACACCTAGGTGGAGGATCCATGGGATGGGCTTAATTAAGAAATGACGATTCAGTATGAGATTTCATCGTTCTACCCCTGAGTCAGCTTGTGTTTGAATGACAGGTTCGGGTTTGATCAGCTGTGCATATCCGAACTGGCAGGTTCCATTGTCCAAACGGCGTAGACCATTTCTCTTCTGGCGTAGACCACCGAAAACGTACCAGAATTACTGTCAAAGTTGTTGAATTGAATATCACCCCAAAACTCCACTACCTACATGCTATTCTACCTGGGCAATCTTACCAGTCTTGACATCGTGGATATATCCCTCATAGGAACGTCGAGCAACATGGGTTTCCCCTTTACAATGGCAATATCATCCAAAATAGCCTTTCTCAAATCCCGGAATGGCGGGAGGGCGATATGCTCGGCATCCCCCTCCCGCTCATCTCGGATCTTTGCCTTGAGCTCGACACCAGAAAATGTCAGCATGCCACAGTCAGTCTAACTGCTTTTAAGCGTTTTCCATGGTGGCTTGAATCTATTTTGATCTCTTACATGGTAGACAATAACGACCACCCGGATAACAAGGAGCTGCTGCGAGATGACGAGGGACCAAATTGCATCAATGGTACGTCCGCCAGCATTTCTAACGACATGGGCATGCCCTCCTCACGCTACAATTGTCACTTTTCTAAATAAAGCAGGCACTAGGCCGTGACAGCAACTAAGTTGTGGGACCGCCGGCCGACCTGAAACTCCACCCCTTGTTGAAAGATGGCGGTTTCTTACAGAGGTTATACAGGTTGCAGGGGGTTTAAATGTTAAACATCGGGCCCTCTCACTGTATCTTATTACTGTGGTTTGTCAAGATTCGCCGTAGCGGGACCATAGTCCGACCATCGGAGAGGCATTTTTGCTAAGGGGTTAATAGTGAGGATACACCATCTTAGGTGACTGTCTGTATTGAAGTGAAGTATCCTATTTAACATTTGATCCCCCTGCGACCTGTGTACTACAGAACTCTTTTTAGGGTTTCCCAAGCTCGTTCACCTATGTTTCAGCAAGGGCCAAGACAAGGCGCCCTCGGTAAAGCCGAGATGCTGTCAATAATCGGATGAAACAAGATGTTTTATCACAGGGGCGGTATGAATCCCGAAATAGCATCTCTCATCTATGCCGACCTCGATAAGCCATGTCTTGTGAGGCTAGAGGGACACATCATCATGTATGCTATCGCAAGTCCTATGAGCTTGGACGATCAGGGTTATCTCGTATAGGTCCCCTTGACTAACACGGCATCAAGAGGGTTAGTAGGGTTTAGGACTGTCCGACCAGCAAGAAGAGAGTATAAGTAGGATCGGGGGAACACACAAATCGGACGTCAACTTGGCTATCATCATCACTTAGCATCCATCCATCCATTCATTCATCGTTCTTACCACGTTCCTTTGCAATGGCTCCCATCCGCCACCTCGCTCTCTACCTGGGAGTCCTACTCCCGATCACCCTCGCCGCACCGACTGGTCCTGCTGCCACGAAGGGTAAAGCGGGAATTGTCCCCCCTAGCAAGTATGAGATCACAGCTCCGTATCACGATATTATCACTGGCGCGGAATCTCAACTTGGCGAGAACCAAGCCACCCCAGAGGTATGTTATAGACTTTCTGATGTCTTGATAAGAGTGATTATTAACGATGAAGTGTAGGGTGGTGCTGATGCAAGTAAGGACATCCCGAACGGCATCACCCCTCCGGACGATATTACGAACCGTGATTCTCCAGGTCACTTGATTACAATCAAACCCACTACCACCGGGGAGGGTTACGCCACCAACACCAGTCTCGCCGGCGTCCGACCCGGTGCCGATGGCGGTTCGGACGAACCGCAATGGCCTGCCGCCAAGCGAGCCATCTTCGCAAGAGCGCCGCGGCCTGCTTACTTTGGAGATTGCGCTTATCCCAAGGATAAATGGCTCGGTAAAGAACCCCAATTTCCTGGGTTTCCGGATGCCAAGGCCCTCGTGAACGCGGAGAAGCGTGCCAATCGCAACACGAAGATCAACAAGGAGTACAACAGCCGCGTTCAGAAGTGGTTCCGCCGCAAGGAAGAGACCAGCACTTCTTTGACCGGTTGGGGACGGGTCAAACAACAGAACGGTTGGGAACAGGTCAAGGTGATATTCGAAGATACTACGAACCCCAAGACCGGAAAGGTTGAACAAACCACCAAGGCTCTGGTTGGCGATTACACCGTCGACCATGTCTGGGAGCTGAAGTTCTTCAACGACTACTTTGAAACGCGGCTGCTGCCGGGTAAGAGGCACCCGCAAGGGCAAAAGGCGCCGCTCACCTGCAAGGAATTCTGGGAGATCTTTGATCAGCCGACCATGCAAAGCCTTCTTGAACAGGCGCCTGGGCCTGACCATGGCGATTTCATGGCGATGGAAAAGAGCCTCAACGTATTGAAGGGCAAGATATTCCAGGTCGGCGAGCTCAAACATCAGAAATTTATCGAGGGGTTCAGACAACCAAAGTCAGGAGACCCGATAGTCGAAACGATCAAGACATTGGAAAATGTTGGAATTGTCGTCGACATCTTCAAGCAGAAGGAGGTCAAGGACCTCTTTATGAGCACAAACAGACGAATCTACAACAAGCTCCGGGAGATCGAGACGAAGAAGCCGGGAGCGGCCAAGTTCAAACTGGCCGATACATACAGACGCTTCATGGGGGACCGACTGAAAATAGGGGCTGATGAGGCGTGGGAGTTCGTCCAAACCTGGACCAAGAAACTCGACGCGGAAATCGAGAACTCGGCGAGTGCAGACAAGCAGAAGATGAAGCAGAGGCTCAACGCATTCAAGGGCAGCGACTTTAACAAGCAGGGCCATTATGAATCCATCCAGGGTCATGGGAATCTCGATGGGGCTTCGACCAGTGGCTAGAAACAAAACAAAAAAGGATCCTCAGCTAGGGATCTGGGAAGGCCGTGCGATCATGTTTAGTGGCCATGCTTCAGAACACCGGATTAGGTCAGGGTGGTTTTTCATCGTTAAGAGCGGTTTTCCATCCCTTTCTCTTATGCCGGATCGGATAGATAGGGTTTAATAGCAGTTTTAGGCCAATGGGAGTCGAACTATGTGATGAAATATTTATAGAGGGAAAACTGGGGGATATGGGTAAAAATATATATATACCTCTCTTTAGCCCTTCTACCTTATACGCTTCCAATCCGCTATAACCTTGCTATTAACCTAGCTTTATTATTTATAAAATATTAAGATACTTCTCGAGCTATAAATAAAGAGTTAAAGCTATTTTAGAACTTAGTTCTAGGTTTACTTTAAAGGTAAGAGAAAAGAGATATAAATATATACTTTAATAAATTTCAATTACTTGATATCTATGGATATAAGATTAGTAAATAATATTTTAAGCTAGGAAAGCTAAGATGTTCTAGCTCTAGAAATAGAAAATATAAAACTCGGCATACGTAGTAAGGGATAAAGTAATGCTCTGGCATAAATGGTATTTCTTTGCGTCTATGAAATGATTATGAATATCATATCAAGGCAGCCGTCAGAGGAGGAATGTCGATGATGATCCTAGCATACGATGTCCTTGTTGACTGGACAACGAGCAATGAAACATGGCTGCCTAACAGGGATGCCCTCATTCCACCTGCGCCATCAGACAATCGCCAGTCCATGATGATTCTTGCAGCCTAGAATTAAGACCCAATACTCACTAGGCAGCAAAGAATAGCCACAATACAAAAGACCGAGTCCTTGGGAGCGTGAGCTTACGCGGCACATCAGCCAAGATGACGCATCACCCTCGTCTCCCTGTTGAGCTTGTCCTGCAAATTGTGGAAGCTTCGTTGTCCATCACAAATCCCCACGCTATTGTCGATGTATCGCTACCTGAGGTTCAACTACTTGTCGCCTGGTCACAGGTCTGTCGCGCAACCTATGCGACTGCGACTCGGGTGCTGAGACAGCACTGTGTCTACTTGGACAGTCACCAAAGAATCCAAAAGTTCTGGAACTGCTTGTCCCTCACCAAGACATCCCGGTCCAGCACGAATCTACCGCCGATCACACCCCTTGAAAATACCTCGTCTCTTTACCTGGGTCTTTGTACCCCGGCTCCTCAAGAGTCGGCATCTCTCGGGTCGCTCATCCGCAAGGTACTTTTTGAGCTTGGCGGCTCGGTACGCCGACTGATCTTGGAGCTACCAGCTCCTAGGTTCGCCCAGGAGAATGAGCTTGACCCGGACCTTGGTCAAGGCTTATTCGATGGACTAGGCGCCCTCGGCAATGTCGAGGAGTTTGTGACAGTGGGAGGTTTACGCACCGTTGATTTTTGGACGAATGACTTGGGTATCTGGGAACGATGGCCGAAACTGCGAAGCCTGGCAGGTTTCCAGGTGGACCTCGCTGAGCAGGATCTATGGTACCGCATTGCCAGAGCAAGACACCTCGAACACATGGTGATAGCCCGGCCGCGTCTGTACAGGATACAGAAATGGAATTTCAAGGAGGCCATCGGACAGCACTGGCGGTTTGAGACTGGAGGTGACCCGAAGCTGGCGAGGCCGATAAGTATTGTGCTTGCGGACCACGAGTTCACGCCGTCGTTGATTGATGAGACGGACGCAAGGTCACACGATCCTCAAGGCCTTGTATCTGCCGTCAAGTTTTCGGTGCCGATGTCAGGAAAGCAGTTTGTAAGAACAGATCATGCTTGTCGTGAGTGGATGATGGCTGCCATGAAGGAGGGCACTCTTTGGGAGTATGGGAGGGGGGATAGTGTTGGTATGTAGGAAGGGTTTATTTCTTAGAGTATAAGAATATGCAGAGTGTTTTGCTTGTTATAAAAGGGAGGCATCGGATAGAGGTGGTCCTTATATCTTGGAATTTACTTGGTCTCGAGCGAAAACGGTGATGTGGCTAGCGTTATTTAAATGCCGGGGATATTGGGGAGAACACTCAAGCTTGCTGATATCTATTTTACCTTCCGTAGTCGAGTTCTTGGTGCTCTAATCCTAGCAATGGGCTATTGGAGGGCGCGATACGAGAAAGGTCTGACGATCCATGGTCTATTTTATCTTTTGATATGATGGTCAGCACTACAAGGTGCTTCATGTGGGTTTTTCTCTCATTTTTCTTGCCTGACGTCCAAATAGTAGTGGGAGCAGCTTTTCAAGCTTTTGGAAGAACCTAGGGTTGGATATGAATAAATTTGGCTTCTATGTCTAAAAAGTCGGTTGGCATGAACCAATTCTGAGGTAAGTGTCACCACCTCATATCATAGATCAGGTTAATGAAATGTCATTTCAAGTGCCTGCACAACTGGCGGAAAGATCTGGAGCGTCGGCTAGCGGATGGGTTGAGGAGATTAAGCGGAGATATGGCCGGGCCCTGATGGTTATGGAGAACGCGAAGAAAAGAGTTACCAGATTAATAAGATTATTCATGATCGAGCGCAGGCAGGGAACCTACTTAATGATGAGGAGCTAAGACAACTAGATATTAGGAGAGAACGACAGCTCAAGTTACACACGGACGCTCTGAAATGGGTTGGGAGTGCGCAAGCAGCAGGCCGCTATTCAGGGACCTCAAGAAAACTAGTAGGTTTTTGTGATTTTTGAGTATTTACTAAATATAAGATAGTTTTAACAAGATTAACTGTCAACAGCCTTACTAGTTTACTTAAGAACTCTTCCTAATATGCCTGCGGTATTTCCACTATCTGCCGCCAACTCCTAACAGTTGGTCGTAATGGATAAATCAATGCCGGCAGTCCAAAACGGTCTTCACAATGGTATGTTTTTAAAGAAATGGGCTTGCAGTGGGGTCTCTGTCGCACCAACGATTGGCATAGCGGCGGGAGAATACGCGTCTGCTTTTTTGTCACCGTTCAGCCCCAACTTTGGATCCTTTGGTGCTCTCTCTTGGATACCAGTCTGCCGTCGGATTTTGTGTGGAATTTCCCCATTGAGGGGCTCAGGATGCACTTTTCTCTTGTGCTTTTTGACCTGACTTAATGTCGTGAACCCAACATTGTCATTGTAGGAACAGCCCGGCTCTGGGCACCTCAGGAGGCCCCGGTGTCGCGCCTCATGATCCTTGAGTTCAGTGGCGCTTGGGAAGCCGACCAGTGATCTCTCACAGCCACGGAGATAGCACACGAAAGCAGTCGGCCCAAACTCTTTCTTGAACACCATAAGGTCTTCTTGAGATAGGCCAGGAAAAGACTCTTGTGACATAAGGTGAACGACGCCGTCATGATACTGTTGGCGGATCAAGGGAAATAGGGTTGGATCAAGGTCAGTACTAGTGGTGGTGTCGTGGCCTGGTATGATGGAGTTTGCAGCGTCCGGAGAGCCAAGCACTTGCTTAAAATGCATGACACAATTCACCAAGTCGAAGGCTAGTGGATGCTCCTTGAGGTAGTTCAAGCGGTTGTCTTCCTGGTTCAACCTGAAGCTCGATATGTCTCGAGAATTCTGTACTTCCAACTCTTCTGAAAGCCGGTCATGCTCCCGGCAAAGCTCAAGAAGCTTGTTTATGGCTGGGGAAGAGGGAAGAGAAGTGATCTCTGCAGATGCAGCGAGATAGTCCAGTAGATGCTCAGTCCAGTTCTGAATAGAGTAGGGGAGCAAGCCATGGAATCCTTGGCCGATGTCATATCGCATTTGTGTGGGATTCGATTGTTCTGTAACAAAACAGAGACTTTGCAGTAGTTGACCTAAACACCCCATAATCAGGTCGTGGTGGGCATCCACTTCATCAATGAAGGGGCCAGATGAGGGGTGACGGAGAAACCTGTGAAGTGTTACGATCTTGGGTAAATAAAAAGATAAAAAGAAAGGGTTGAAAGGCAGCGGCTTTTGTATAATGCGACTGTGATCCTGAAAAGTTCTTACTTCGGAACAGTAGAGTGAATGAACACAACAGAACCACGAGGACCGTCCTCGATGAATGGCTTGCAGATGTCGAGGGCGTTTGGAAATGGCTTCGTATCTTTGCTCACCACGCACGACTCGGCATGCAAGGTCATCGCAAGCCTTAACTCATGTTTTCGAAGGGGTTGATTGCCTTTGGAAAAGAGCATCCAGGAAAAGGCCCTGCGCTGTGTTGATAGGTTATTCGAGGAAGAGCTTTTGGTGATGTTTGTGAGTATCTTGTTGTATCTAAGCTTCCATTAGCACTGGAGAGTTTGATTGACATAGTTGAGCCATACGCCTCAGAGAGGTCCTTTGGCATACTATCGACGCTTGCCTGAAGCTCTCTTATGCTCACGGCCTTCCCTAGGATCTCGAGAACAAGATAGACCCAGAGAAACATCCCTGCATTCATCAGCCCACAAGTCTAGCTTTGAAGCGGCGTGGATCAAACCTTCGGCTCTCTCAAGAATCAGTTTCCGTATGCCGGTAAAAACTTTCTCGGGGATTCCACCAGAATGACTATCGTTCAGCTTCTCAAGCGATGCAGTGACGAAGAGATCGATATCTGCTGCAACTGATGCTGCTTCGGTCCCCAGTGCAAGCTCTGGTTTGCTCTTTAGATATGACAAAATGGACGGGATGTTCTGGCTCGAGAAGATGATTTTGAAGTTTTCTTGGCTCTCTGCAAATGATGTCAAAGTCTTGATAAGCTCTTTGTGTTGAGAATAGTCAATCTCATCGATGCCGTCCACAATGACACGGACATCGCTAAATGCAGTCATGAGATCTGGTACAACCGTCTTGAGGTATTTCAAGGATGGAGTGCGCCGTTTTATGAAGCACTCGTCATACATGAATGGTACCAACTCAGGGGCCAGGTCAATCATCTGGGCACAAAGGCTTCTCAGAACCTGGGCCGTGACGGCGTAGCTCTTGGTGTGGAAGTCGCAGAAGAAGAATAGGCAATTCCTGCTGGGATCAGACCGAAGGAAATAGATCAACTGGGCACAGAGAACAGATTTGCCTATAATGAATGGTCAGAATCGACGCACAGCGAAGTGTCTTCTTGATCAAGTTACCTGAGCCGGGTTTTCCATGCAGCCACAAAACGGAGTGTCCTCTGCCGAACTGAAGCCAGGACCGAATTCGGGGTGATTTTGTGAGCCACTGTCCTGTTCCTTCCGAGCAATGGTTGGGACTGCGTAGTAACTCTAGCTTGTCCTCCTGGTATGACTTTGAGTCACCGACTTCAAGCCATCTGAGAACGTCTTGTCGCTGATCGGATTCCCACCTCCTTTCTCGGCTTTTGGCTTCCTCCAGTGACTTCTTCCTCCACTCTTGGGCTTGGAAAATATTGATTGATGCCGCTTCCTTGTCGACAAGTTCGCTATTCTGGGAAATGCTCTGTAGAAGTGTATCAAATCGATTCTCAAAGCGACCCCAGCCGGATGAGAAGAATATCTTCCAACCTGACAGAAACCTTTAGCGAGTAGGACTAAAAGGTGGCTTACATGCTACGTACCTGGCTTCTGGATTAACTTGAATGCGCGGCTATGAAACTCGATGATGTCGGTGTATAGGTAGGCGAGAAGGTGTTGAAATTGGTAGTCATCTGGGAATGCCTCGCCATACCGGCTCAATCGAGGGAGAGCAAGGCCAATGCTCCCATAAGCCGCAACAAGTTTTTCCATAGCATGTGTGTGGTGCCGAGCTGTCTGGGATTCACAAACGTCAGTCTCGAGGAACACCACGCCTAAAAGAAGAGACTGACCAGGAGAATGAGCTTCAGAGGCGCCTGAATTTTTGTTAGAACTCCTATTTCCATTGAAAAGGTTCTGAAATCCAATAACTAACCCAAACATATGGCATGAAAGGTGTCCCATTGCACAGAACATCAATGGGTTTTGATAACCGATCGATCGCGTCCAAAAACGGGGTCAGTCGATCAAGGTTCCGTAGATTTTGGCGGGCGGCTAGATGCTGCTCGATCTGACGAATGGCATGCCGAACATCGTCCACGTTCTTAAAGCTTTCAATAACTCCCTTGTCTTCTGGAGAAAGTTGCTTCTGAAAGCGTTCACAAGCTCTCTCTATGAGTGCTAGACCCATCTTGAGTTGCGTGAGTCGTGTATAGGAAATGTTTCCCCCTCGGTTACACATACACTGCCTATTTATCTACCCTAAGGTCTCCTTCGGAGCGGGGTTGGGCGGTTCAGGTGCCAGGAGGGCTTAGCCAGGCTGTTTGGCCTTGTTACAGCATACACTGCCTCAGCAGGTTCTAGTCGGTCAGGAGCTGCAGGTGCATGGAGACGCGTTTTCTATGGCCAAAACAAAAACAAACACAGCCCCTTGAAATTACAATTCCGGGGCGAAGCTTCACACAGCCCCTCGAAATTACAATTCAGTGACAGGGCCTCACTGCCCCAGAGTCCTGAACCATGAGGCGGTCCAACATACTCTCCACTCTCCCAACCCTCTCGACTTGTGTAGTAATAATACCTTATCTTCTGCCAACTAGACTAAATAATATTTGTTTCGTCTCGATCTCATGATTAAACAATTGCCTTGCATTGCCCTCAACCTAGGCCGCCTTTAGCTCAGTTCATTATGGCTACGGAGGGCCGAAGCCCAGCTAAGAGAAGGCGTTTACAGGGGCCTGTACCTACTGTCGCACTTGATCGGCCTGTGTCTGTGTCAGACCACTTCCATGAGGTGGAGGACACGGGAGCAACAACAGTTGGTGTACCTGACAAAGCGACTGAGTCAATTTGTTTCGGGATGGTAAGAGACCTCCCCTCTCTCGCTTCTAGATTTTAATGACCTTTATATTATAAGCTGACATCCTTCACTGCCCAACCAATCCATCAAGAGAACGGTGGGCAGCCCGCGTCTGCTGGATCTCGGCTCACACTGGGGAGCGAGGGTAAACTTCAACCTTTACATCTCGACACAATATGCGGCACGTTGATAAGCCGTGACACCAAGTTATTGGATTTGTTCCGTCGGGAGGGAATCGAATTCGAACTCCTGTGGAATCCAGGGCCATTAGAGAAGGGCAGGGATGCCACAGGTGACACACCGGTATGGGCTACACTCTATGGGCCCCGCGATCTTGCCTTGGACCTTGGCGATACACTTCAGAAGCTCCAGTTGTATCTACAAGATCCGACGCGTGCCCAAAGAAACACTGTGTACTTCAACCCTCAACGATTTTTCAACGATCCAAACGCTCGAACGACCGATTTTCAACTCGACTCTTCGCGACCTGAACCAGCTCTGGTATCTAGGGACGAAACGGTAACGGCCGCTGATGTGCTAGACGGCCACATCACTGAGGCCGGCTTGGATGAGACTGCGGGCTCTCGATACCTCAAAATGAACCTACAGAGGTCTAATATCCGCCAAGTTTGCTCTATTCCAACACAAGCTAACGGCGTCTAGGCACCAGAAAGAAGGGCTCACATTTATGGCTCGCCGTGAAACAGGCTGGAGATTCCACCGCAAAGAGCAAGATGTCTGGTCTAGAACTAGTGATGAATTTGGACATGTAACGTGCGTAATGATGCTTTCATTCTAAGCAACAAGTTAATAGCTTCAGGTATGTGAACAACATTGAGTCTCTTATTCAAGATCAATGCCCTCCAAACTTTAGAGGGGGGATTCTGGCGGATCCCATGGGACTTGGGAAGACGCTGAGCATGATTTCGCTCATAGCTCAGGACAAGGACCTTGAAACGGAGTCTAGGTCTGCACACCCAGCTGGTGGAATGTTGGGAAGAGGCACAATTATTGTCCTTCCATCGTCCTGTAAGTCTCGTCTCATTTTGAATCGAGAGGCACGTCGCTGAAATATCGGTATGCAGTGTTGCATAATTGGGAGGAAGAACTTTCGAAGTCAGTACAATTTCTCTTCCGCAAAGTGAAACTCCGGAGCTAACGAATAATTATAGACACCTGTCCGCTCAGGATTTCTCTTGGCGCCGTCACCACGGTCAGCATCGAGTCACTGACTTGGGTGATATAGGCTACTATGACATCGTACTGACATCCTATACTACACTTGCAAAAGAGTGGCAAAGCCAAAACAAGGGGCAGCACAGTGCCCTTCTCTTGCATGATTGGCACCGGATTGTTTTGGACGAAGGTATGTTGCTGAACAACCATCTCTAATATTCGTTGCCTAACCACGGAGTTTAGCACACGAAATCAAAGACCTATCGACCGCGAAAGCTCGAGCTGCATGCTCGTTGATAGCCGACTGTAGATGGGCTGTTACTGGAACCCCAATTCAGAACCGACTCTCGGAGCTCTTTAGCTTGATCCACTTTCTTCGTCTCAGTCCTTACGACAACAAGAAGAACTTTGATTCTGCTATCACAAACCCATGGCTTCGGGGAGACGGGGCGGGCCTTGAAGCCTTAACGAAGCTACTCAGATACATAATGCTTCGAAGACCCAGAAATGCAGTCACATTGCCCGAACGGAAGGACTATCGCCGACTTTTGCCCCTCAGCACACAGGACCAACAGGCTTACAACATTGCCAAGAAGAGAGCAGTCGAGTGCCTCCAAGATGCCCTCAGCTCTAGTAAGCCACAGGATGGATACAGAAATGCTCTCGAGAAAATAAATGCCCTCAGAGCAATCTGCGAGCTGGGTTGCTTGCCGCCTAAATCGGCCCTGCTGCAAGTTCCGAATCTCCCATACGACCGAGACCTGACACCTTGCACATCGGAGGGGTCCTTGACACCGAGTGCGACTATGGATGATATCGAAGACGACTATGAAAAGGGCAGCCCAGCCAACTCTGATGGAAAGCTCTCAGATCTTCAGAAAGCCTTTTCTACCGCGCAACCTCCCAGCTGTCCAAGCCCGTGCATCGACTACCAGACCTCTACTGAATTGCAAATGCCCCCTGATCAGTGGCCTACCAAAATTCAGGCTCTCGTTCGAGACATCCAAGCCTGTAGGGCTGGAACAAAAAGGTATGCTTGGGTTTAACTGCTGAGAAGCTACACGAAACTGATAGGTTTTCAGCGTAGTATTCTCCTACCGCACATCTGTCCTGAACATCGCAAACATGGCACTAACGAAGGCCAGCATCTCTTGCGTACAGCTTGATGGTAGCTTGAATGCCAAAAAGAGAGACCAGATCATGAGGGCCTTCTTGAACAAGGAGGAAGTGCAGGTTCTTCTCTTGTCCTTGGGCTGCGGAGCAGTCGGGTAAGAACATAGCACCTAACGCTCAAGCCACTGAGACTAACTTGGCGCAGATTGAACCTGACTGCAGCGTCAAGGGCCTACTTGATGGAGCCTCAATGGAATCCTGCAATGGAAGAGCAAGCTCTCGCGAGGATTTATCGACTGGGGCAAACTAAAGAGGTTACAACAATCCGCTTTATTATAAGCGGCTCGATTGAGGAAGTAAGTTCCGCATCTGTTAGGTAGACCGAGTGTGTAACTAACTTGGTATCACAAGTATGTTCTCGAGACACAAGACCGGAAGAAGGATCTCATAAGCATTCTTAGCTACAAACCTGGAGGCCAAGCCACTGCCAAACTTCAGGTAGGTCATCTGCCCTGTAATTAAAGATCACTGTCGTTAACACAGCTGTAGCAATTATGGCAGCTTTTGCGTTAGGAATCTCAAATAAATTGACATGGTGACGACTGCGCCATAGCAATTATTCCGTACATAGCCACTTGCAGAGCCCTCTGGGTTACGTATTGATAGCCAATAGTTTCCATGACATTTGACTCGCCGCTCGACCACAGCTTGAAGTCGATCACATCCATGTTGTCTCGGATGTCAGGAAGTGCAGACCGGATCACCGGCATTGAGTGGTACTGTTTGGCAAAGTAACTTAGTAAAGCGATCACCCACCAATTTGAAAGCAGCAGAGCAAAATGCTGTTTTATTTGAACTTGAAAACTGGTGGATCCAATCAACTCTCTACCACAAGCGCAATGACAGCCACCACAGCATTCTATTTTAACACTATCATATAGATTAGTGTTCTCTTTGATATTATGGCCACGAACTCCTCTCGGGGACGTCATTGAAACTAAAAAGGATTATTAGATCTTTTTCCAAAGATATTTTAAACCATAAAACGAAAAGGGAACACCCGCCCCTAACTCCTTACCGACCTATTTAAAGCCATATAGCTACTTAACCCCTCTAAATACTCACGTTTACAACATACTGCCTTCGACACTTATCTATTTCACACATCTTTCCCCTGCCAGCCCCGTAGCAGCTGGACAACGGCTTCATGCCCACGTCTTTCTGCCCATGATAGAGGACTCTCTCCATAATTGTCTTCGGTCTCTATGTCGACGTCTTCTTCGAGCAGCAGCTGCACGACACATATCCTAGCAGCATCGTCATGACGGTTCTCCAGTCGGCGCTGCAGCCCTAGCAACATCGACCGTCTTCGGTGCGTTTGAAGGGGGTCGTTTGAGGTAGGAATTCTCTCGCCGTCGGTGCCATTTCCAGACTCAGTGATCGGGCCTTCCCTGAAAAATAAATCATGAACCACAGAGTATCCTTGTCGTACTACATCTGATAACGGTGTTCCCCCACTCTCATCTCTAACCACCAACTCAGGCCCTTTGTTCAACAGCAACTCTCTGATGGCTTTATACCCACTCACCACAGCGACAAAAAAAGGCGTCCGGCCATCCCTATCTCTTGCCTCGGTGTCGGCATGGGCCTCAAGTAGTAGCCGTACGACGGCCTGTTCCCCGTTCATAGCTGCTAAGGACAGAGGCGTTCGACCATCCCTGTCTCTAGCCTCAGTGTCGACGCCGGCCTCAATCAGTAGTCGTACTATGAGGGGTGGTTGCTCGTTCATAGCTGCTAATAAGAGAGGTGCTCGACCATCCTTGTCTCTAGTCTCGGTGTCGACACCAGCCTCTAGGAGCGCTTGCACGACCTTGGCGTCGGCATCCTTTACGGCCTGTGATAATATAGTCCGACTGTTTATAATATTTGAGTTAGGATCAAGGCCATCGATCGCTAATATCAGTAGTTTCAGAACTTCCAAATGCCGCATCCCAAAGTGCCACAATTGGCTATCCTTCCAGTCGTTGTGGTCTGTCAGTCTGAAATTAAATTCCTTGGATGTAATTAAGTGCATGGCGAGTGGCACATGGTCATTTTCCATCGCCCACTGAAGGGGAGTCAGGTTCCCGAGAGGGACAAAATTCTTCCCATACGTCAACTGAGTGGAAATGTCGTTCTGCAGTGCAAGGTTCGTGTACAGGAACAGTGCTCTGACGGCATCCCGATGACCGTTGGCCAAGGCAGCGAAAAGAGGATATTGATGCCGCCCTCCTGGGATGCTGATCCTCTGATCGAGGCAAAGGGCCGATCTGATGAGGTTTGTAAAATTGTTTTCTGCAAGGATGTGTAAAAGAGTCGTAGTTGTTATGTGACGGCGGGTCTCGAACTTTTTGAAGAGGTTACTCAAACTCATCCAGGATTCCAGACGGAACAATTCCAGGAAGTCTTCTTGTGAGATTTCACGCCCAGCAGCATCAGCGTGATAGAGGACGTGGTCAGTTGCGTATTCCAGAAATGGAAATTTGTCTGATACGGAGCCCCGGAGTGATTTGGCCGCATCAGAGGATGCCTTTGGAAGTGGTGCGTCGGAGGGTACATAAGCCGAGATGTCGAACCAAGTGTAGTAGGTATGACAACATTCTCTCAGTTGCATGTGGCTTATACTTGAAAAGTCTCCGACGAGGTTGGGCCACAGCTCCCGTAGGCCATCCTTGAGAAAGAATTCCCTCACTGATTCGTGAATAAACTGAACTGTCGGGTTCTTGGCCTTGGTGGCTTCTGCCAGTCCCTTTGAAGAACTGAGTAGGAATCTGCTCATGTCGTCTCTCGTCACTTCGTCGGGGTCCCATTCGCCCAGCTCCTTAGGGCACAGTCCAGACACGACGGCGAAGTAGTACTCTTCCAGCTTCAACGGGCGTTTGGCGAAAAGAATCCACTGGATACCAAGCTGCATGTCCCGTAGGTTGTTTTGGTCTCTGGATAGGATTTCCTTGAAGAGGTCGCTCAGCTTGGTTGGGATCGCTTCAAGGCGCTTCTTGACTTGGAACATGCGGCCGTTTTTGTACTCTTCATTGAGAATGTCGACAACGAGGACTACCCACATGAAGATGCCACCTGACTTGACCTGAATTCTGCTTCTGATCTCCTCTGCGGTCTTGAATTTGCCGAATTTGAGCTTCTTTCGGATATAAGTGGCGACATCCTCCTTGTGGCCTTCTTGAAGCTCCAAGGTGAGTTGTCGGCCATACTGGATATCAATGTGCGGGTAGTGGCGACTGGAGAAACAAATGCGAAGATGTGTTCTGTTGAAGATTGCACGTATTCCTAGGTCCTCAAAGTACTCGACCATTCCCTCGACCTCTTCTTCGTCGCACTCGTCAAGAGCGTCAATGAAGCACGTCAAGCTTTCCTCGCCGAGATTCTCTACCACACTCCGCAGCAAGCCTCGGAGTAAGCTCAAGTCCCACTCTGGATGCCCTCCCTGGCACACAATCATTGTATGCAAGGAATCGAGCTTGTCTATGTGTTGCAGATCGTCGAAGACGTTGAGGTGGGCTGGCAGCGCTTTTAGGAGCTGAAACAGGAGAGAGCGGTACATGCCCATGGTTGACCGTTCCAAGTCGCTGCCTCTTGCGTTGAAGAAGAACGAGATGACTATGTTCGACTTGTCTTTGATTGCCTGGTTGTAGGCAAAATTCATGATGGTCGACTTGCCCGCGCCAGGCTTCCCTTTTATCCATAGAAACCCATGGTGTTCATCTGCTTTCCTCGGATCGGCCCAATCTAGGTAATCATCATGTGCCATCAACCATTGGCATGTGTTCGAGTAGTTGGCTTTGACCGTTGAACGGCGGACATCGAGCTGATCAAACGAAAGAGAGTCAAATAGGTTTTTGCGACGATCGGCAGGTGAAACCGCCAGATGGGGAGGCACCGGAACCCCTGGCGTGTCGTTGGCCATGTTAGACGGTATGACAGAAAGGAGCTCCTTGGCATATGCCGCCGCCGTTGCCGCGGCGTACTCTTGCCATTTCTTGTTCTTGTGAGAATCGGAATAGTCGCAGATGCCGCGGACGACCAGACACTGAAGGTGGTCCATCAATCCTGCAGCCTCCATCTCAAAGCATAGGACGTTCAGCTCTCGTGCCAGCTGGTCTCTAGTCTTGCCATGTCTCATGATCTTGTTTGCAGAAGCTATGACTCCGTAGTGAATAACGGGATCAGTGCTGCTCCGTGTAGATCTGTTCAGCAGCTTGTATGGGTCGCAGAGCTCACAGCTATTCAATGATGGGACGTGATCGTATGTGCCATCGAATAACCGATCTTGAAGTGTGCCGGGATGACTAAATTTGGTCATGGATGGGTACCTTTCTAGCATCTGAGCGAGTATGCTAGGTATCTTGCTTGGTTCTAATGCGTGATCGGCTTGTAGTTTCGCAACGGCAGTCATGAGCGCCGGTGGTGGTTTGTTCAAACTGCCTGTTCGCTGAAAATGTCCGTATTGAACAGTTTTCCCGAAATCATATTGCACCACTTCCTTGCTGACCACGACATCGCCGAGTCTTACGTCCACTCTCGCGGGGACCCACCACCAATGCCAACCATCATATAGAGGCGCAAGGAAGGGAAGCTCCGGTGCATGTTGCTCGCAACGTGTGCAGCGTTATTGGTGCCATAAGAACCTGCTGGGAGACACGTCATGACGATATTGTGGGCACCTATGCTCCCCATTGTGTACGCATTGGTATCTTCTGGGTCGATGGTCAGGCTCTCATGGACATGATCCAGCATGGCTTTGCTGGCAGCCATCTCGATGGGAAGGGCACAGATCCATCCAAACGTATAGTCGGTTTTTGAGAACTTCTTTGGGACATGGGGCTGTCCGTGTTGTCGATCCTCATCGCCTCGATGGGTCGTTTTCTGTCGTTTCGGGGCGCCAGACAGTGAGGATGCGTGGCCGGCATCGCCTCGCTTTCTGATTGAGGCCCAAGGGAAGTTCATGTCTGCTGCTATCGAACATAAGTCCCCGAAGATGTAGCATCTACTGAGCGTTACCGCATCCGGGGACGGCCGTGGGACTGATCTGCTGCGTTGGGTTTTTGATAGATGGATTTCTGCCTGCTGGAGAAACAAACAAGTGCGGGGACACAACAGTGGCCCAGCTGGAGGCTGAATAGCATGAGCCTCGTCAGTTGGGCACAGCCACCACCGCAGCCTGATCAGCCTGGATGCTGCAGCTACCCCCAGGGCCCTTAGTTTCACGAGCGTAGTTTTGCCTCTTAGCTACGGCGTCGATCATGGCGTTGTATTTCTTGAGATTAAACTCTGGGCCAACGTGTAACAAGTTGGATGCATACAGGTCTGGTTTTGAGATAAGATGAATGATAATTCACAGAGATGGTTGGGAAATCCTAGAGCAGAAAAACAAGCCTGGTCACCATGCATTTTGATGACACATCCAAGAGAATTTGTCATGCATGATACAAAAGAACACAGTGACATACATAAGAGAGCATTAAAACCCAACGCTGTAAAACACCATCGCCTTGAGGCCTAATCATATAAGAAGTTGATATAAATGTATTTATAATTTAAAATGAACACATTCAACTGAAGTACTTATAAGCCTTCAAGCCCCTCCCGATGTCCTAAATAATATGTCTAAAGCCCCTATCCTGCACGTCAGTGAGGTCCGATTCAGTTGACATACCGGCCTGCTGACTCCCTCACAAGCCTGCCAATATCTATCGTACGCGATTATCCCACCGGGCTTCAGCTATAACAAAGAATACAATATCAATAGCTCATAGTATCATTTCCCAATGCTAATATCGTTGGTATCATCACCGTATTTCTTCCCAGCCCTATTATACTATGAGAGCCGATGGAGTAATCTGATATGGTCATATCTTGGCTATACTGTTTCCATCCAAAGAAAAGAGGCACGGTGGGCTTCCTCTGAGGCTTTGTGCAGAACATCAATGGGGCCCGCATAAGGTACTTCAATTTATTTCATAAGGTTGCGTTCAATCTATTCATCCTCCACTCGTCCAGAGACATGGCCTCTTCGCTTCATGAAAAGCTCCATGGATGTATAGCAATCGTAGTCAGGCGATACATCGACATACCAACCCCTCTCCTCAACATCCCAGCCAGGCACCTCCCTCTTGAATCGATCTTTCTCAGGAGTCCCAAGACGAATCATCGTGAGTTCACGCAGGCTGGTGAATTGCCCACCAACTAGCAAGCCGTATAATGCGTCATGCATCCTTCCGTACTCGTATTCTTCCTGTCCCAAATGTAAATCGGTTACGTCTTCTTTAAAGTCCATCACCTCGATTGACATGGGCAACGCTTCGGATAGCTGAATTGCGCCTGGGTCGTCTTCTTTACCAATGAAGTCGTTCCTAGCAATTGAGAGATGTCTAAGAGATTTCAAGTTGCAAAGAGACCCGATCTTGCCCGTTGCTTCGCCATTGTATTTGTAATCAGACGTGTCAAGCTCGAACTTGACCAACTGTTGGCCCAACTCTCTGAGGGCATCTCCAAACTCGTACAGGTCCACTTCCCATTCTTGGTAGGGACGATGGCCGGTTAGGTCATGGCTCCCCATTGTGATGGTAAAGACTTCAAGGTTTTTGCAGCGGGACAAGACGCCCCTCATGGTTGACGCATCCACGATGCATCTGTCGAGGTTGAGCTGTCGCAAATCACACGGACAACCCTGCCATTCCATGTCCATGACCCTATTTTCTGTCCAGTCGAACCCGGATAGTTTCAGAGTCCGGAGGTTTGGGTGAAGGAGGACCGACTCGAAATAGTTGATGGAAATGCAGGTCTGGCCCTGTCCGGCTGTAATGCGAAGCTCTTGTAGATTGCAAAGATGGTTAGCAACAGTTTGGGGGTGGTCATCTACATCTGCGGGTTCGCCCGTATTTTGTTTGATCCATCCGCCGAGTAGCCATGGTAGTGTCGTTGTTGGTTCTTTGTAGAAACAGAGTTCCACTACTCGTACGTTTGGCATCAACGCAAGCAGGAAGCTTGCAACTCCAGCTCCATTCCGCCCAAAGATGAATTCGCGTCTAAGCCGATCTTTGAACCTTGAAGACATGCTAAGAGAAGTAATTCGCTTTCTAAGGAGGGTCATAGGATCATCTTCGGCTGTCAGATTTCCATGGGCGAGGGAAATCTCCCGGGTCAACCTGCCAAGCTGAGGGTGGCTGGCAAGGACTGTGGCGAGGAGAACATGAAGGTCGTGACGATCGCCAATGTAGAAATCGTTTAGACCCCAGAGTAGGACTGTTCGGTATAGTAGAGTTTGGGCTAGGTAACTGAGCCGTCGACTGACGAGTCTCAGCGCGGTGAGGGTCTTGAGGGGCTCAAGGTCGCGGTAGTCGTCCTGGAGAACCACTTCGAAGTGTGAAAAGATCTGTCTCCAGATCTCATCTGGGAGAAAGATCACCATGATTAACGATATAGTGTGTGAAGAATGGGAAAATCAATGGAATAATCCTCAAACGCGTGTGATGTTGCTGTTGCTGTTGCTGTATGCGAAGAAGGCTAGGGAAAACGAGGCTAGAGGCAGTAAGCAGCCAGCAACTTATAACAACCAAGGGACGATCAAATCACGTGGCATCATGCGAAGGTTGCCTCCGAAACCATGTGCCCAACAACTTAATTCTTGCTGGGGGAACTCTTGGACAGCGAATTTGAAGATTTTCACACATTTGCGTCAACGGAAAAACTTGATGGCTAATTGTACAGGTATCCATTATGGGTTCAACACCAGACTTCCCATCATGGAGGCGAAGAATTTAATAAACGAAAATAAATAGACTAAATTAAGATAAAAGACAGCAGAAAGTGTTTTTTTTTTTTTTTTTTTAGAAACTATAGTGGTCTAGCCATATAGGATTATGTGATATATCTAGCATCTAGGAGGCAATAAATAAGAAAAAAAGAATAAAAAAAGAATAGAAGAAATTATCTAGCAACAAGATTGGTTTTTAGGTAGATGGTTTTTTATAGGTTGGCGTCTGGTCAGAGGTGGGTAGGTTTGTAGGTTTGCGGAAAGAAGAGAGTTGTTTTTAGGAGCGGAATCAAAGACCACTTGACCAGACGCGGAGCACTTGTGTGCTTTTGGGATGGGAGATTAAGAATTAAACTTACTTATAAAGCCTTTCAATTAGCCTCTGGAGTTAAAAAATACAAAAAGAGTGGTTTTTAGGTTACGGAGAGAAGAGAGAATTTGGGTTTTAGGAGCGGAATCAAGGAAGAGTTAACCACTTGACTAGGTGAGCACGCGTGTGTACTTTTAGGGTAATGGAGAAATGATTGAAGTTGCTTATTAAACTCTCAAAGGGCTGCTGTTCGCATTGACGGGTACTGTCTCTTTGTGCTTGTCTGACTAATTGAGAAGAGCTGAAGCAGATAACGAGCAGCAGCCCACCCAAACTGAAGAAGGGGGCATAGCTTCAGACCAGTATTCAACTTCAGGCAAGCATGGTGCCCGAAATCCCATCGCCGCTCTTGATGGAGATTCAAGCCTCCTTTGACTCATCCTCATCTTCACCGAGACCATCCTCCACCAAATCAGCCTTGACCAATCTACCATCCTCAAGCTCTTCAAACCACTCCCCATCATCGTCTCTAACAAACTTCCTTTCCGTCAAGCCCTCGCCGTCCACCTCGCGCTTCTGGAACAATTTGGTACACTGGATATATGCACCAGCCACCTTGTTCTTTACAGAGCTCTTCTTCCAGCTGCCTTTGGACCTGCCAACTTGATCTCCCCCACAGTTCCCCTTTGTCATGAAAAATATGGTGCAGTCCTCCAAGTTGAGAGGATTGTAGCCGCTGCCGACGGTGAAGATGAAGGACTTGGTGTTGTTGGGAATGTCGATGCATCGGACCCCGAAGCCAGAGCCTTTCCAGCTGCCTGTTTGGCTGATGCAGTTCTTGGATTTGTAGGTGCTGAGACGCCATTTTTTGCTCAGGGTTCCAACGTCTTGCCAGTTGCATTCACCGCTGGCCAGAGGCAGGATGGTGGCGCCCAGGGCGAGGATAGCGCTGATCTTCATGATGAAAGAGAGTAGAGAGAGGGTGTACGCACAAGGGAGAGAGGGGGGCAGTTTCGCTATCAGGAGTTGGTCGAGGTACTGAGCAGAGGTTTATATACACGATAGTCCGAGTTGCTCGGCCTAATTCATGTTGCCATCTTACTGTCTTTTGAAAGCTTCATGACCATCACCTTCCTGAAAGAGATCCCTGCAATATTTCGAATCCCTGATCTTTTTAAGGATGTTTCTATTTCTCACGTTTTGAACTGTAGCTGGTTTGAGCCAATGCTGACCGCCTCGTGAATCCTTACTAGATTAAGCAACCATCCACATTCCATTTTGGGCTTGGATTGCTACAACCTCATTTCTGCCCCTCATGCTTGAAGACTAGGTAGGTAGGCCCCTGTGGACAATTATGACCCACCAGTATTCAATCTGAGATGCTCAAAATATTCTTTAGGTAGTTAAACCCGACACTCATTCGATACCACAGTGCAAGCCGCCCATTCTCACTCTTTGCTCAACACATCAACTAGTCACGGGACCTGAACTTTCGTTTTCCCTCAGTCCTCGGTCTAACCTACTTGCCTCTAATTGCATATTGGTGGACTTTAGATGCGCACTAATCGAGTATACGTAATTATGCAGCGAGCCCTTGCTGAAACGGTCAGACGCGCTCCACCTCCAACGTGATTCTCCGCACCTCAGCGCGATCATGACTATGACCGAATACCAAATATCCTGTCGTTTGGCAGGGCGTCAAGCCCTTCGACTAAGAAACTTGCTCAAGAAAATCGCCCAAGAGAAGCTACATGACGATCAAGCGCAACGCCGAGCCCGTGCCGCCATCGACTTTTATCACGGCGTTCAAGACTTTACTGGAGTCGAGGACACGGAGGAATTGCCACCCTCGGATGGGAGTAACTTCGTCGCTCGAGATGTCCATCAATCGCTCGCTTTACCTGTTGAGATCTATCAACTTGTTGTCAATCACGTCACTGAATGGGACTACGTGACGCGACAAGATACTCTGCTGGCGCTGTGTCGTTCCAGCAGGACACTCCAAACCATTGCCGAACCCTTCTTGTACAACCATCCCCGCGACCTTGATAAAATAACGCGGCAGTGGGGATTCAGATTCACGTTGTCCATCGAACCTCATCTTACAACCTTGGTCAAGTCTCTTCGACTGTTATGGGACGCTGAGGGCGACAATGGCAGTCTCATCGTTGACATCGCTCGTGTATGTCCAAACGTCGACGATATACTTATTCAACGCGGGATGGATTTTGAAGATTCGAATCATGTCTCGATGCAGGATACCATGACAATGGCGGCTCTATTCGATGCATGCCCGCGACTCAAAACATTCTGGTACTCGACACACGTCGAGTGGACAAGCGGCGAGCAAGAACAAGAGGATGAAGCCAGTCAAGAGGCGTTTGATGAGTCCCTAAAGGATGAGCGCTTTGCCAAGGCGGCTCAAAGGCTGGTCAGCTTGACTCTTCATGGCCAGTTTCTGTGGTTGATACGAGCCCTGTCACCACATCTCTCTTCCAATCTTCAATGCCTCACTCTAGGCCAGGATTTGTTCATCGAGGAGACCCCTAATCTTTTGTCGAACCTTGGCCGCCAGTGCCCCTCTCTTCGTGAGCTTGAGCTACGGTGCACCCTGGCCACGGCCGGAGAACTCACGGAAGCTTGCAAGAGATGGGGATCGACTCTCCAAAAGCTCCGTGTTTGGAGTATCGAAGAGGTTTCTGACTGGGTTATCCAGGTCATGCCTTTCATGACGGCGCTCCGAGAAGTTGATTTCGGCTTGGGCTGCTCCATTTCTATTCTTGATCTAGATGCCATTGGCCAAGCATCTCCACCACAACAACTTATATCAGTCTCAGCCGGAGACATAGAAGATCCAACTGACTCGGAAGACCCTATCGCAGCGCAAAATCACCTCAACGACGTCATCACCCGGATCGTCAACTCTCACTATTCCACCCTCCAAGAGCTGGACCTCAGCACTACACTGGGGGGACATGCTGTTTTTCAAAGCTTGAAAAAGGCCAAGAAACTCGTGAAGCTCTTTGTCAACTTGGACAGGGACGTAAAAGAGTCAGATGTGGATGATCTTCTCGACACTTGTCCTGACCTTGTCTATTTGACCAATTTCTTTGGGGTAAATACGCCACGTGGAAAGGAGTGGGATCAAAGGCGGTTAAGACATGAGGCGGAAATTAGGAAGGAAGCAGGGAGAAATCGAAGTTGGACTGGGCTGGGTAGTTGAACATTCCATGGCCAAGGACCCCAGTGAGATGACAAGGATCTGGGCTCACAACAGTATTGCCTGGTCAGAGCTTACGCCAGCAACCAATAGCTAGCCATGTAACCTGATGGAATCCGTGACCCCGATTGCAGTTTGTTCATGTTTCGGCTCTGGAAGCATGGAAGCCGAACCTTACAATATTTCTCCTCATCAGATAGGAAAATGCATCAAAGATATATAACCGAGTAATGCCGTGAAATCACCGCTATACCCCATTCGGAAAGCCGAGCCCCTCTTAACAATTATGGGACCTATTGCGAAAGAATGCATCCGTATTTATCATCACCGGCTTTTTCGCCTCACTCGTTGTACGACTTGTTCCTGCATTCTTTTTGCACGTCAATTGATCACCAGCGTGCCTCAATTATGACGACCGATGAAACAACACCCCTCCTTCCCAAAAATGAACCTACAAAGAGCCGCATAGGGTCTTGGCTGAAGCGGGCCCTCAAAGTCGAGAATCGGATCCTTCTTGCGGGGTTTCTAATCACGTTGAGCTTTAGTTTCACGCAGGTTCCGTAAGTGTCAAGATCAGCGGGTTTTTGAATGGGGGACTGACCTGAGATAGGTTGTTTTATGTCTTTCATTTGATGACATGTGACACGTTTTATGATTCCCATCCGCCTTATGAAGGACCTGGTGATAGGTGCAGCCGGGATGAGATTGCGGCGGGAACGGCTATGCAGTACAGTATTCTTGGCATGAGCACGACATTCTGTGGTAAGTTGTTCTCAAAAAGAAATTGAATGCCATCTAATTGCCTCAGGAACATTGAACCTCTTCGTGGCAGGTTGGACCGTCAAGAAGTTCGGCCCAAAGGCAGCTCTACTCGCTCAAATATTCATTCCCGCCATCCGAGTCGTGACACAAATCATTGGCGTCGTCGCTGGAAAGAGCGAAGGTATGATGATTATCCAGGCGACGCAGCTGATCACGATTCTTGGCGGGCCTGCGGGCTACATGTAAGAGCCCCAAAACATTGAGAGACATTTGCTTATCGCTTCGCAGTTTGGTGGTTAATATTATTGCTGGAGAGGTTGTCGAACCTCTTAGACGCACTGCAGTGTTTGGTCAACTTCAAGGAACTATTATGCTGGGTCAGGGTCTGGGGTATCTCAGTAAGTCACTAATGGCCCCAGTAGCCTATGCTATCACTAACTTCAATAGCTGGCGGCATGATTGGAGACGCCATTGACATCAGGGCTCCCTTCGACGTGGCCTTTGTTTCTTTCATCCTCGCCGGCATTTACGTCTGCTTCTCCCTGCCATACATCTCTCCCGAGTCCATGTCCAACGGCCAGAAGCCAGGCCAGCGAGGCGTCTCGGGCTTCCTCGCTCCCCTCAAAGTTCTCACACCCCAGAAGCTACGTCTCAAGGATGGAAAGTACAGGAAGCACTACGGCGTTATATTTCTCTGCAGCGGTATTTTTCTCGGCGTAGTAAGTTCCGAATACCCTCATCGTCCCACACCGCTCATTTGTGTCACCACACTCGTATTCGGAATGTGCTAACTCAGGTTGTGTAGCTCGCCACAGGCTATGCCCCTCTTTTGATCCAGATGTACGCCACAGCGGCCTTTGGCTTTAGTCAAGGAAACAATGGCTGGCTCATGTCCGAGTTTGCATTCATGAGGAGTCTGTTCCTTATCTTCATGTTCCCGCCAATCATCGCTTGGGGACGTGGCCGATTTTCCTCCAAGCCTTTATCGGAGGTTCCGGATGAGGTCGTCGATGACGCCGCGTCGCAGCATCTACCGACCTCTGCTGGCGAGTTTGATGCTACACTTGGAGAGCAGGCAGATCATGAGCCGTATGAAGCTCCGCCCTCTAAGAAAGAGGATGATGGTTGTCTCTTTGACTTGGTCTTCTTGCGGTGGAGTCTTGTTGTCGATGGAGCCCTCACAACCGTGGCAGCCTTCGCAACGCGTCCATGGCACATCCATCTCTGTAAGAACTCGAAATTAACATATGGGTCGACTTTTGTACTGACTCAGTAGCCGCGTTTCTGCTTCCCTTCGGCTCCGGATCTGCACCTGCAGCCAAGGGGGTGATTACCCAAATGTGCCCCGATTCTCAACGCGCAGATGCCCTTAACGCCGTCACTCTCGTTGAGAATGTGGCACGGCTTGCAACCCAGGGTCTTTTTGGATTTATCTTTGCGAGTCTAGCTGAAGCTGGCAAGGCATATGCGACATTCTTCTGCAACGCGGTATGTAGTCCACGTCAAGATGCCTTCTACTCAATGGGGACTGACAGATACAGGCTATCGCCCTGCTTGCAATGGGGGTACTATTATTCTCAAACTTCCCTCCGGCTGGAAGCACTCTCGTGGAGAATTACGAAGAAGAAGCAGAAGACGCCGAAGAGCGTGAGCCTTTAGTGGGTTAAGTCACGAACGATTCGGGTTATTCCGTGGCAGACGGCGAAAACAATGACATCAACAATCAGACATTCAAAATATGGGCGATTCGAGGGAAAAGGATACTACAAAATTGAATTAGAACAGGGCATGAAAAGGGCATGAAAAGGGCATGAAAAGTTAGCATACAACATAGATTAGGCTCGATGGGGGATTAAGCAACATTGAACGCACGGCATAATAGAGCAGAATGTAACGCAACTAGCTATTTCATCGTCTGGGCCTGGAGTGCCTGATGCGGGTTTTCTGTTTATACCTCCCACGATAAGTGTCTGTGTTGGCGGCAGAGAGGTTCCACCATCAAATCTCGTCACCGACCCCATTTCTCCTGACGCTCTCTGCAGGGTAGGCCTGATTCAACCAGCTCGGATTTGAACACTTGGAGGATCCCTGATCATTCTCAACTCCGTCTAGCATTTTAATTTCTCAGCAATATTTCTACCTATCTTTGCCGTAGTTTGCGAAGATTCAAACAAATATGGCCGACCCGGCACCGAGACCGGATATAAGCAAGGAAATACTGTGCAGAGGGCCTAAAGGAGGCTTTCGGACATAACGATATTAAGCCCGTTATAACACTCTCAACTCCTATGAAGAGACGGCACGTCAGGTACATAAGTGATCAAGATACACCTTGAGATTTCCCTTTAAGTGACACATTATCAGTTCTCAATCACCTTCACACCACTCAAAAAGCAATTCACACACATCCATCACACCAAAACAACGACAACAACGACAACAACCACCATGTCCACCATTGCCTTTCTCATTTTGGACCTGCAGCAGAGCATCATCCCCATGATTGGGGATATTGATCGCGAGGGCTATGTAAAGCTCGTGGCTCAGACTGCCCAAAAAGCACGTGAAGCCGGAGTCCAAGTGATTCACGTCCGAACAGCCTTTCGATCAGGATATGAAGACCTGGCCACTAGGAACAAGCTCATGGGCGCGCTCTCCACTATTGGAGAGGGGATGTTTACCGAAAGCCATGCCTTTTCGGACTTTGATCCAGCCGTCGCTCCTCCTGCTGGCTCAAAGGACATTATCGTCACCAAGAAGAGAACCTCGGCCTTTGTTGGCTCCGACTTGGACGTGGTCCTGAGGACTCTGAAGATCGATACCCTGGTGCTTGCGGGTGTAGCTACTAGCGGTGCAGTCTTGTCGACTCTGAGACAGGCTGCCGACTTGGACTTTGTCATCACTGTTGTGGAGGATCTGTGTCTGGATGGCGACCAGGAGGTACATCGGGTGTTGACGGAGAAGGTGTTCCCGAGGCAGGCGACCATTGCTTCGGCCAAAGAGTGGATTGAGTCACTGAACTAGCGGAGTTGAGAGAGTGGTGCGTTGACGTACCGGAGTTGAGTGTGTCACGCGGAGTTGAGAAAGTGTTGGATCCACCCAGGGGGGCACGCGATTAAGCTAGCTCAATGAAAAGGGGTTCTGGCTGTATAAGATTTGTTGTTTGAGTGTTTAAGTGATACCTTTGATCATTGTTGAGTGTGGAAAACGTCGTAATATTGCCCCTCTCCAGCAAGTCAGTGTGTGGTGGTGTGTTGGCAAGCTCTGATCACATGGCAAAAGGCTAATCTGGGTTGTTCAAAACTATACCCAGTGCTGTTCTGAGCCTTGGAGACACATATCGACGATGAAACAATGAAAATCGTGTAGAGTATCTAGGGGCGGTGTGTTCAGTCGTCATCCGCGCTCATTGTGGTCTCGTTATAAATACCACGATACAGACGGACTTCGTTCATGCTTCGATCCAACCACAACTCTAAATCTAAAGGCTCTCATCTCTTGGATACTAGTTGGTCTCGAAAATCAACTTCGAAGTCTTTCGCCGTTACCCATCCCGCATTTCAACCTACAACGACTGCGTACAGAGTAGCGACCGAACCAAAAGCTGATACATCAAGCCGCGATCATGTGCCACGACTTGATGATCGTCTACAAGTGTAGTGTCTGCGCGATGAAGATCCGAGTTGGATATGACACTCACATCTGCCCCAAGGCATCTAACCAGAAAAATGGAAGAATCGGTTCATGCGGGTCCATTCGACAGGGCTCTAAGGACAACAAGGAGGAACTGTGTAGTGCTTGTGAGGCCAAGAGAGAGAAGAAGCCGTGCTCTTGACCAAGTTGCTCCTGAAAGCTTGGCCTATTTGGCTACAGGACCAGAAATGATGTCGATCTGAGAGCTAGCCCTGGTTTACACTAGGGAGAAATGACCTTTGTACTGATACGTTCCCACCTCTGAGTAGCACATGGGTTGGTGTGATTAATCTTGCCTTACTCTTTCAGTTAAAATCACCAAAGAGAGACTACTGTTCTAGACAGGATTGGTAGCATTGTAATCCATCCGTAATGGGTATTTTTCGAAATGGCCTTGGAAACATCTGCTGTCTTTTCCGAGATAGGCTACTCTTCTTCGTCTAAAGAGTTTAATGAGCCACTTTGCAAAGAGGAATGGGAGAGAACTGCGGATACGCTTGAACCATTAAGATAGATAGATGGGATAACCGTGTGAAATGGATATAAAAAGGAACTTTGGGTATAAGATATCTAACCGAAGCATTTGATGTCAGTCTTTAAGAGTGTATTCATTAGCCATAAGGGGCTGTGAAAGTAGCAAAGCCAATGACAAGTTGTTCCAAACAATGAACAAGGGCGAGGCTGCCACAGTGATGAAATGAAAGGGGGCCAATCAAATTGATCATCTGCTTCGCAATCTCCTCACACCGAACAAAGGCCATCAGCGATGAACCGGGATTGATTCAGTGGCAATTGTGGTCACGATACCTGCAACACTGGATCATGCTGTCGAGCTGTTCAGGTATAAATATCATAGCCAAGGCCAAATCTATCCCATTCCATTCTTCCACTCTCAAACACAACTCCAACTTGAAACCCTTTCATCTCTCTGATACCGACTAGCTTTTACTGCTATATCGACTTCAAAGACCTCTCGCACTCTTCCAACTTCGACCTCGAAAAGGGTGAAGCGCCAAACGGCCAAGCCGCAACAATGTGCCACGAACTGAGAATCTACCAAAGATGCAAGGTCTGCCGAGAGCTGATTCGCATCGAACACGATTGCCACGTTTGCCCCCAGGCGGCGAACCAGAAGAACGGGAGAATGGGCTCATGCGGTAAGATTTACCGGGGAGCCAAGACTGCTTTCGAGGAAACGTGTGGCCCCTGTGCGGCCAAGAAGCCCAAGACGCTGGGCTCTTGAGCGAGCGCTCCTCTGCCATGTCAGTGGACGGTGGCTTGCTTTGGATAGAGAGCTGGATACGAAGTCTATCTGAGAGTTGGACTTGATGTATCTATGAAATATCCGAGCTTTACGTATTTTTGCTATTGAGCTATCTCTCGATTGGGGACTTCTCCTGCTATGAATGGGGAGTTCTTGGTTTAGATAGACTGATTCTTCTATTTACCCGTAATAGGTAATGACCGATGACAAGTTTAGAAACCCTTGAATGTGCGACTTAGACCTCAACACCAGCTGATGAATCCGTCTGTGGTCATTTGACTCTCGCTGCAACCCCATCCAAGATTCGATGAAACCACTCATAGTACACACAAGATTTTAGGCTGCCTTAGGGGGAAGGTAAATCGGATGTTGTCATAGAGCTTGATTGGTAGTTGTTAAGACCAAGAGTCTGGGCAACTGCCAAGAGACTGCTTTTTCGCCTTGTTGGGAATAACCCTTGCTGTGCCGCATTGCCCAGACGTTGCAGTCATTTCTTTGCCATTTCTTCTCACCCCTAAGAACCTGGGGTTATGCAATGGCGAGTAGATTAGAACAGGTTAAAAAGAAACGTGGAGCCCCATACCCACTTTGTCTTGTCGCTTATTGCATGGTAGTCAATGCCGGCTATCTTGTTCACTCCAACTTGAATAACCTGCGTACGATTCCACTGGTCGAAGAAACATAGCCGCCGGAATGCCTTCCTCACGTGTTACCCAACGCTATCGTGTACCAGCGAGTTTCGTGGTCTTTGCAGCAATACTTGCCCAGCCTATCCTCGCCGACTGGCCATACGCTGGTGCCCACCACCAAGAATATCCTGTCATGCACGCCCCGAACCGCGTCAACGCCTCACAGCCATTCTCAGTCGCTTTGAACTGGTCACGCAGTGCCTGGCACGAGTCGTGTGACAGAGTCTCTCACCAAGCTGGGGGTTCTGCCTGCGATTGGCCTTATCTGAGGATTTACCTTGGTGGCGACCAAGACATGGATTTCAGGAAACCCCCTGATCCTGATCATCTCCAGAAACTTACCCACTATTGTTACCTCGAGCCCTGCGTCACTCCCAATGTGACGCAGTTATACCTCACTATACCGTCAGACGCTGTTCCAAATAGTGGCACAGACGGCAAGGGTGGCGAAGAGGGCGCCTGGTGGCTTCTCAGCCTTCGATGGGATGTGTTCCATCTCCAGCCGAACGGCACCGCTGTTAACCGGAGATTTGGCCTCCATGACGATTCAACCTGGTTCAACTTGACTGGCGCGGACGACGAGCCTTGGCCAGAGAACCAGACGGGATATGCCTGGTTCATGCTCATGGAAGAGTATGCTTGGAATATACCCTGCGACGCGATGAAGTGCGCGAGAAAGTGCTTTGGAGAATACATGGATACGCCAAGCGGGAAGAAGAGTTACGACGCCGTGGAAGAGTGCATTGAAGCATGTCCTGGTTATGGGAGGGAGGAAAAGGGGTGCATCACAGAGAACATGAGGCTGGAGGATGCAGGGACGGCAGCGACGAGCACTGACACAGAACCTGCCTCAACACCGACTGGTGAAGCGGATGAACCGACAGAGTCATCCAACTCTGGCGACAAGGCTGATTCTCTGAGAGTGGCAAGGCTTGGTTGGTGGGCGAGCCTGGCTGTACTGGCAGTGATGTAGGCGATATATGACGGAGTTTGGTGATTCATTATGTACGGATGCCACGTTTTGGGCAGCATAGGGAACTTCCACACGGCTTCGTCTTTCATGAAGTCCATGATGCTCTGTCACAGTGATTAGGGATTGAAGATGGCACTGCAGGTGTGGAAGAGTATCACTATTCCCGTCAATGGTTCACAGGCACTTCCTAGTGATGCTTTTCACTTAGTAGGCTTTATTCTGATTGCTCATAACTCTTTACCCATATGATTCTCCCACCATACTATCTGGTGTCAGTGACTGAAGCTATGAACTGTTAGTCACGATCGATGTGTAGGTGTTGTCAGTTCATCATGGGTCATCGGTTTCATGCTGAACCATGCAAGAGTTACAGGTCCAGACAGAGAATATCTTTTTGGTTGTAATCCCTGCGCACTGAGATATTTTGCCCTCTTTCACAGGCTGGCAATCAACGAACCCGTGGTGCTCGAGATTGAACTCCAGTCCGCAGTACTTGCACTTCCACGCCGTCCAGACACCTTCGCACATGTTGAAAAGTGGTTCGAGCGAGTTGGTTGTGGAGTTGATGTTGGTTAGCGGATTTGTGGTTGCTGGTAAAATAAAGCGTGTGTGGTCCTTGTGGAAGATTGGTGGAATGTGGAAGGGGAGGGAGGGTTTATATATAGCTAAATGATGTTGGGCAATCACGGTTTAATTTGGTGAAGGCTCTAATCTTCGCCGTCCTCCAGTTAAATTACCTTGGTGAATAACAGACCCTGCATCGCCCAGTGAGTAATGGATCGTAGAGGATGCATTGTGACAAGCTGGGAATTGTGCAGTGATACAATTGGTATTTGGCAGCGTGTCTGGCCACATCACCGTATTGGTGAGACACAGAAACTGCAGTAAATAGAGAGTGCGGCATGTTAGCGATTAATGAGGTTTCTAAGATGGGTATGTCTAGTCGAGACTTCACAATCACCACTAATAAGTGTTCATAATAGTTGATTGTGAAGAGGTGAAATATTCGCAGTTCCTACGTCAAGAATATTGCGGGCATCTCACCCTCTAGCTGACATTTTTCATACAAGGGAGGAAATTGCTGCTAGGGTTGGGCGAAGATGCTAGATGAGTTTTAGATGCATGTTGATAACGGTCTGGAAGGAACAGGCACAGAGAGCAGGCAATTCACCGAGAATAAAGGAAAACCTGGTTATCGTGTTTGAAAGTACTCAGTTTGTATGCTGTAATGTGTTGATGATTGACTTTTGCTGTTTTGGTCAATGGCCCCTAATAAGAAAAGAAGAAAAGACATGATGGTCAACAAATCCATCTCTTTTAGCCTCAACGATGCATCGTCTGCCCGTCGTGGCGCGATTATATCACTAAGCCTTGCTGAACTAAAGACTCTCATCAATGATAATACACTGGTAATCCTTGTCATCCTTCCCGATCGACCCGCAACGAGTGTTCTGTTTTGTGTCATGTCTAGCCTCTGCTTCCCGGCCCAGACCATGACGACCCTGTAGTCAGACGTTCCGGGCTTCGAACAAGCATTTCACCATTGGGCTTAGACAGTGTTACTAAGGTCGGGGTCGACAATCGATGTCCAAGTTTTATAGCCTCTGCTGCAGTCGAGTTCCGCCTCGACGGTGACGGATCGCCCTTGGTGAGAATGGCACTGTCGCTTTGGAGATATACACTGATATATCCACTAACAAGTGTATCTCTATTAGTTTGGCAAATCGGGGAAAGTGGCCCTCGTACCAGGAGATATCACCAACATCATCGTTCCAGACGCAACGCTGGTTGTGCTCGCTATCTTCTACACGCAAAGGCATGACGGAAAAGTATTGCAGGGTTTGCCAACTCTGCGAGCAAGTTTGCCTTAGGTTAGTCTTTTACACGTCTCCGTAGGTATGCGATCATGCCCCTCTAAGAGTCTTTGGTAAAATGGCCTTTCGTTAGATTGTTCTCTTGACCCTGCGCGGACCTATTTTTCTGGCCGATCGCATGGTGTTTGCTTTTCGAGTCAACATAACTATTCTCGACCCAGGAACGGCCTGACACGTCGTCAATTCTGTCAGGTTGACACATCTGGAGCTGAGAAATGAATAAAAATAGGGTGATGGACGATTGAAGCATCAGAACATGCACAAGACATAGCATGTATGGCCCAATGAGTCAAATGACCAAGAAGCGCTAGTCACCATGAGTAGATACGTTTAGAAACAGCGTCATGAATGGTCCTATGCCTGGTCTCCCTAACTCGACACTTCTGTTTCCGACTCCTTTCCATCTACGTAAGCATCCAGTGCCTCCTTGGTCGAAGGGACTCCCCACTCTCTCAAGATGCGAACAAAGTTGACCAACCTCCAGTTGGATTGGTTGACCCTGGCCAAAGCTCGTAGTGTCTCCTGCTGAAGCTTAGTCAACTCTGAGAATGGTGGTACATTGTTGGTATCGGTGACATCTTCAAGAGGAGTTGTCAGCCACAATGGCCCAGTGTTTGAGAGTGGCTTTCCGTCGAAAGCTGACTCCAACACCAGTTCTGTGAGATACCACGTGGTTTGTCCCTTGGAACTCTCGAGCTGGGCTAAAGTGGTTCGAGTGACTTGGGGGAAATGGCTCCCCTTGACCTTGAGAACTGAGGCCGCGAGCGAAGCCAGATCAGGATACGCAAACGGGAATCTTTTGCAGTGATCATGTTGTAAGATTCGGAGAAAGCTATCATCTGTGATTGCCTGAAGGATTGTGTTGACGACTTCCGGTTCATAGACCCGAAGAATTGCGAGGCCAATGGCGCTTGACCACTTGGACGCCTCATCGTTATCTTCTTTGGTGAAACATGCTTCTAGGTATTGAGCAACCTCTGTCCGCTCAAGAGTGCCTTCTGATGGAGCTTGCAGCAGGGCGAGCGATATAAAAGTCGTTCCACGGACTGCGACGTCGTCTTCGTGGCCAAGGAGAGTCGAAAGCTCACCCTCAATCCTGACTTTATCCTCGGGGAAGAAGCCCAGACAAAAGGCAGCCACCGCTCTCAAGTCAGCATTGCCGTCTTTCAAGCATTCATACACAGAGCTTAATCCCGCCCCAACAGCATCATAAGCTCTGAGCTCGTAAAGCTTCCTTGCCGCCATCTTTTCGGGCGACAGAGTGAACATGAATTCCCCTTCACGACGCTCGCGGTCTTGATCATCAGTAGCTGCAGCGATATACTCGTCTTTCTTTCGCTCCTCGTCTTGGGCATAGTTTGGCTGTTGGGTCTCTGCCACAATGCTTCGCCATGTGACAATATCGACGCCTGAAGGAACAAAATTCGAGGGATGACCAAGGGCAACGTTGACGAGGTAGTAGAGCAACTCTTCGCGACGAGGTGTGTCTTTTGTGTCTAACAGGGCGTACAAAAAAGGAACCGCATATGATGTAGCTTGGTACCGTGATCCCTGGTGGAGGATGTTGCTGGACAAGGCAAAGTAAACTTGATCGAGCTCTTCTTTATCGTGGACACGTAGGGCTTTCAGCAGGCCAGGGACGTCTTCTGCGCTGCCATACGCATGTTGTAAGTTGGCCCAGTCGATGTCGTCAAGGCCAGCAAGGGGGCCAGAAGGAGTTGCGTCCGCCATGGTGGATTGTTTGATGTGAACGTGAGGTTTTGAGCAGCGTGAATAACGGGAGTGAGAACTGCTGCTTGAGCTTAGTCGACAATCACGGTCGCTTAGTCACCTGCGATAGCTTTCATCTGATTGCCCGACCAATTCGCACTGGGTAAGTCGGCACAACGCCCAGGTGGCGCCAATTCAATCGGCACGGTGGCGCGAATAGCGTCATGTCGTCTTGTCCTCACATGAAAATGGCGGCATCCTGTAGGTGAGTTTGAACTTTCTGCACTTTCGACCTTATGTGCCCACTGTTGAATTTTATAATTGACTCATTCTTCTGTTGAGAGCCATGTTTTTTGCTCCTGTGCTGAGCACTTGCTGCTCCCTGCCTAGAGGTATAAATCCCCCACAAGTTTCCGTCATCTCCCCTTCACAGATCTGCTATCTTCTCCATCTTGTCATCATTTCTCGAAACCCCAAAACTCGTGACAAGGCCTCTTTTCGCCATGCTCAGCGAATCTCCCATTTCCCAAGACCCACGAGACCCGTGTGGCACCCCACACCAATCACTTCTAGAGCCTGGTCAGACGATGCAGGTCTCACCACCTATTTCGGTTTCAAGGCAAACTGATGTTCCCATATGGTTTGAACAACATGTCCTCGATTCGATATTGCACCCGACCACCCGCTCGCTTATAACCCGCATGTGGATAACCGAGGCGTTCGACCATTTCAATGAAGGCGAATTCGAATTGCCGGAGCATCTAAGTCAGGTCCAGCCCAGGTTACTAAGGGAGTGGAACAGAAGGAATATTGAGGTCAGTGGGCGCGGAGAGGCCTCTAAGACGAACAGTCGCAAGCGAGCAGCTGAGGACACACCCGGGCCTATTGTCAAGAGAGGGAACAATTCTGCACCCGTCACACAACAAAGACGAGAAGAAATTATCGACGACAGACCACCTCTTCGAAAATATGACGCCATATACGCTATTGGGGAGGTCAAAAGCTACCAAGAAGTCTACTACCCTTACGACCACAGCTTGTTGCTCTCCTTTGACCATGACGACACTATGCGAGGCTACTTTTCCCTGGAAGATTTCGTTGCACTGGTATTTTTCGAGAAACGCCCTCAGGGGCTCTCAACCGATCGGATTCCATTCATATGGCGGGGTCAGGATAGAATGTGGAAGAAGTCGTACTCGGGCTACACCAACACAGGCTGGATGCAGTTCTTGGATGATGGCAGTATTAAAGGGCGGTTTTACAAGTTTGACCTCAAATTCAAAGGCCGGAGGCAGGGCGATGACTGGTCAATGCTCGACAATCGTGCGAGACTATTCTGGGACAGATGGCATCGTTGGTACGAGCCTGATGAAGAAGGTGAAATGGTGGACGATTCAAGTAGCTCTGAAGACTGTGATATGGAAGAATAGGCATGAGTGTAGTTCAAGATTAGGGGTTTCTGAGTATTGAATATCAATAGTAATTGATTGCTGTATTTGCGAGATGTAAATTCACCAGCTCTCTCTATTCACTAGACCCCAAGTCCAACTTCTCTTTTCTCCTGCCCATTAGTTTATCAGTAACGATGCGCCATTGATGGGATAACCACGTAAGATAGATAGAGCCCAGTCACGGCCAGTACTCTGACGAGTGATAGTTCTCCAACCAGTCCCTCGCATGTCGTTTATGGAGTTGCATTGAGTCGACTCGCTTGAAAGACCAGCAGCAGCACAACAGCAGGGCCGACTGGCTCCAAAGGTATGTCATTCGCTCCACCCAACTAGGTAATTATTCACCTAATTTATATAATTTATTTAAAATTATAATATTTTCCTCATCTAAGAGGAGTATATAAAGCTGCTCTTTCTGAGGTAAATAAAGACGATGTAATGCACCACTTTTTCGCACACCGTGTACGGTGAATGCGCTAGCGGCATCTTTGTCCGTATTATGGGGAACATCGTTGCTCTGCTATTGGCTTGTGACTGATGGTGGATGGTGATCGGCACTTGGGGCCGAGCTGATCATCACCGGAACGCCGGCGACTTCGACGACACTCGCAGATAACCAAAGTGTGGCATGCAAAGGGTGGGGGGTTTCCCGTCCTATCAACTCGCTAAATGCCTCCTTATTTACCTCCATGTTAACAGGCGAACTTTAACCCATTGCCCTGTACTCTGCGTTGCTGTCGTTCAAGTTATCCGGCTTCATCGGCCGACAAGCAGGGTCCAATTGGGCACGCCTGGCCTTTACAATCCAGTCCATCATTCCCGGCATGACTTTCCTAGTCAATGACCTTACCCCGCATTCATACCATCTGATAAGCTGGTTGACTCCCTAGTGTCGGAGATCTTGCCGTGGTCAACATGCATACGCCATTTAGTCTATAAATGCTTGCAAGGACCGATTTTTGCTCTCATCCACGTCGAATTCTCATCCTCTTATTACGTATCCTCATTGGTGGTCCAATACACCAGTCCAACCTCAGTTTTATAGTTCTTTGCTGTCTTGTCTCAGTACCCCTCCATTCGCTCTCTGATCAGGATGTCGGCACACCCAGAGCTCATCGTCTACAACATCAAGCCCACAAAGCTCATTCCCAACTCTCCAAAGCCTCTCCTTCTATATAAGAACGTCTTCGTCCGTGATGGCAAGGTCGACACTACCGCCGTCTTTGATACCTTCCGCGCCAATGACTGGGACGTACAGTGGGTGACAAAGTACGGCCGTCAACAGAAGTCGCACTACCACTCTCAAACACATGAAGTTATGGTTGTCACTTCTGGCCCTGGCCGTATTAGGTGGGGCGTGGCGGACTTGAGTGATGACTGGGAGCAGCACACCTATGGAGACGCGTTTGAGGAGGGTGGCCTGGACCTCGAGGTCAACGTCGGTGATCTCTTTGTCATCCCGGCTGGAGTATCACACAAGTCGTACGATCCATCCGCTACACATATCGAAGCTGATTGCCTGACCGGAGCGGCACGTGGCATCACGGTCGAAAATGCAAGAGTGGCCGTGTCGGAGCTACCTATCCAAGGGTTCGTCATGATGGGAGCCTATCCACGAGGCTTCTCATGGACTTGGGAAGAGGGAGGTGGTACGGTAGAGGAGTTTCAGGCGGTGTGGAATGTTCGTAACCCTGGATTTGACCCTGTTGTTGGTCAGAAGGGCGGCACCAACAAGTACTGGAAGAATCAGCAGCAAGGGTACAAGAGCGCACTTTGACGAGCACTTGGGGGGTAGTTTATCCGAACAGTACCAAGGTTAGAAAATTCATTGGCTAAGATAGTGTACATCTCCTATGACTTGATGAGGCCGTTTCTTTGTCGTGCACGTGCAGGCACTTCCTGTCCAGGACAGTGTCGACTGTACGAATTCATCAGTCACGGATACAAATTTACTTTTCCCTCGCATAGTTGAGTACGAAGGTTGTGCAGTCATATGTTAACTGACTCTTTTGGATCCATATAAGAAAGCGTTCATCTTTGATTACTTCCTCATTCACCTCTTTCAAGTATCACAGCTCACCACTTTTAGTCCTGTCTTCTTTTTTTAATACTCGACCCGACCTTTTTATTACATTCCAAGCTCTCTACCTCGTGCACAGGCTGCAAAAATGGGTTCCTTTACCTTTTATTAATTTTCAAATCTCCTAGCCGAGCTTCAGCTCTAGATTTGGGAGTAGGCATGTCTTCCATCTCAACAACACCATCGTGGTCTGCACTACGTCAGGATGAGTAGCGACAGCGATAGCCTCATCCCGTCTGGCTGTAATCAGGTAGCCCCACTGGATAAACACGATTCCATCAATCCAGGCAACAAATCCGCGTACCTATGGCATGGGGGCCTCTGGACGGCTTGCAGAGCTTCAAGAGCAGCTGTCATGAAGCACTCCCGGCTCAAATTGTGGCACGAACTCTACGACAAAGGTGATTGTGAAGGCAAGCTCACCTCACAATTAAGTCCTGACTGGGATGATGGGGAGGATGATGTTCATCCGGGACTCATCGTGATGGGCGAGGGTCACGATACGTGGTATCTCATAGTGTACCCCAGCCGAGACATCTTCTGCATCACAGTAGACGACTGGGAGCCAGTTGAGCTACCATCGAGGGGGACCTACTTGTTTCAGAGTTTCGATTTCCTCGGTATTGACTGGACACCCTTGGGTGTGGGGGATTTCGCCCTCGAATTCGATGCTAGTTGGAACCATGGCCTTCCGGAATACATCGTTGACCTGATGAGCGAGGGAACTCCTCAGGGCCTACTAGCAAGAATGGTTAGGGAGATGGTGCATTGGTCGCATTTCCCCGGCCTCTGGCTTGTCGACAAGAGTGTCCATTGGTGGCGGACAAACCTAAACTGAGACCACAGTACGGTATTTTACGATTGTGACGGCGAATTGGTTGAGGTCGGCTGGGACGATATATATCGCGATCCTCCAGGAGGGGGCAAGGGCAAGGGCGCTATCGCGTGCTTCATCCGGAGGCTTGCCGATTTATGCGATGACCATTACACCGACTTCAACCGTCGAGAATCGACCTATTCATATAATCAAGAGTATGTGGATTACTTCTTAGTGAAGGATCGCGTTAGGCTTCTTGTTCGCCGAGAAAACCAGCTAAGCGACAATGATGGCCAGATGGCTGAGGATGAGGATGAGAATGGGGATGAGAATGAATATATGATGACGGAGGATGAGGGTGAGCATTTCCGATGGGTATGTTGTAGAGATTGATAAAAGAGATAAATTACAGGAAAACTGCGAAAATTAAAAGTTATTCGACAATCCTTTGTTCGGAACGGTAAACAGGCATCTCGATCTACCAAACCCCTTGTCATGAGAAATCTAATCTTTACGTTCCATCTCCTCCTCGTTCTTACGCCAGACATGCCCGAGCCTTGACTTTTTCAACACTAACCCCGCGAGATCGCCTAAGCTACTACTCGTAAGCAGCTCCAGAATCTGCAGATGCGCCTGCAGTTCCTTGGTTATCCAGTTCCGAAGCTCGATGGCGTTGAGAGAATCCAATCCAAAGGCCGTCACAGGAGCATTGCCTTGGTGGGATTGCAGAACTTCGGGTGCTAGCATGAGGATTGCACCGAGCTTATCGCGGAGACCCATTGTCACAATTTCATGGGCTTCTTCCCTGGTGGCTGCTCGCTGGACCTCCTGTGCGATGGTGAGAGACGCTGACGCTGGCAGGGCGCTGGCGTCCTGCGACTTGACGATTGCTGCGTGTCGGAGGTGGACAAATCTCGCATCGGAAGAGTAGTATGGAAGAGATGTCCCGTCGCTAAAGTCCAGTCCCGTCACACACTGCTCGTTGCCCATGACACCGATCTTACCGCTGATGGCCAGCTCCATAAGAGCAAGCACCTCGGACTCATCGACCGTGGAGCCGGAGAGGTTCTTGAGTACCTGCGCCTGCTTGGCCGAGTTCTCTGCCAAATAGCCAACCCCTGAAACAGCTCCTAGATTTAGACATGTTGCTGGGAGGCCATTGAGCAGGCGATGTTGAGCGAAGGCGTCGAGATATGTGTTGGCAGCCGAGTAGGCGGCTTGGCCTCTGTTACCCACAATTCCAGCTACAGAGGAGAGCACGATAAAGAAGTCCAAAGGCGTGCTGAGTAGCGTCTTGTGAAAGTTCCATGCGCCGTACACCTTGGACCGAACCACGAGGTCGTAATCGTCGAATGTCATCTTTTCGAACAATACGTCCTACGTCAGGTTAGCTACCGTCAACAATGCAGATAATCAATCACTTACTCTAAGCACCATGGCAGCGTGGATGACACCACGAATAGGAGGCAATGTCCATGCTGACTCTTCCACGAGAGCCGTCACACTCTTCTCGTCGGCGACGTCGCAAGCTCGCACGTAGATCCTAGCGCCTTGGGTTCTTGCGTAATTCAGCAATTGGTTCAGCTCTTCAGTCACTCTTGCAGTGCGCGACAGGAGCACAATGTGTCGAGCACCCAAGTGAATCATTCGTCTGGCCATGGAGCGGCCAATCCCGCCAGTCCCGCCAATGATGAAGTAAGTAGCGTCCGCTTGAAGCAAAGTCGAGCTTCTCTTTGGATGCGTAGCCTGAGAATGTTAATACTTAGACGTCAACCAAGAAATATGCGCTTACCTTGACTCTCTCGCCGGCCCGGGGGCTGACAATGACCTTACCAGAAGTCTTTCCACTCTGAAGCTTGCGGAGCGCAGTCTCGACTTCGGAAATTCCAACCGTGATGATAGGACCAACCGGTTTCACCACTTCTTGTGCCAATAGGTTCATGACGGACGTCAGCACGCGCTTCATGATCTTAGGCCGCTCGGCGGCCACAAGCGTGAGATCGACTGAGCTAAAAGTACAGTTGTACTCAAACTTGTTCATCTCCAACCTCGTGTTCGAGGTAATATCCCTCTTGCCAATCTCGATGAAGCGTCCAAAGTGTGACAGACACTCCCAAGTCTGACGGAGGAGATCACCAGCGAGTGAGTTGATGACAACGTCGACACCCTCACCATTGGTGGCTTCGCGGATCGCAGGACCAAAGTCGGTGTTGCGGCTGTAGAAGATATGGTCTTCAGCAATGCCATATGTGTCAATCAATAGCTGCTTCTTCTCGGCGCTGCCGACAGTTGCGTAGATCTCTGCCCCGATCATCTGGGCGAGCTGGACCGCGGCTTGACCGACACCGCCCGACGCGGCATGGATGAGGATACGCTCGCCGGGCTCAAGATGGGCGAGGTCGACAATTCCGTAGTAGGCGGTGCTATAGACAACAGGGATAGAAGCCGCAGTCTCAAAACTCATGTTCTCAGGGATGATAGCGGCACTGGTAGCCGGGCATCTGGTGAATGTGCTATATGCACCCAACGACATGGCGCATACACGGTCGCCGACTGAGAGTGATGTCACCCTTGAGCCGATCTTGCTGACAATGCCGCTGCACTCGACGCCGAGGTATGGGCTGCTAACTTGTCCCATGGCGATGACCACGTCCTTGAAGTTCATGCCAGTGGCGACGACCTTGATCTCGATCTCGTCCTCTGCCAGAGGGAGCTCGATATCATCCTTGAAGTACAACGAGTCGAGGGCTCCATAGGTGCCAACAGCTACCTTGAGTCGACGCCCAGGCTGGTCAAACTCCTGCAAGTATGGAGTCGAGTCCTGAGTCTCGCGGAAAATGGCAACGTTCATGTCGTCAGACTCGACGACACGTGGAACCACGAGCTGGCCATCCTCTTCGGCAAACTCAAAGTCCACAGGCGTGTCATCTTGTGGCTTGACAAGTGAAGTAGTCAAGGCCTCAAGAATGAGTTCCGCCCGGGCATAGGGATTGAGCCTGGAGTCGGGGTCCAGCTCAAGAAGCGATGCTGCCTTGCTTGCCTCGGAGCGCACTGATCGGAGCAAGCCTTGGGCCATATTGTTCTCAGGCTTCTCGGCGTACTTATATCCACCGACACTCACCCAAAGAATGGAAGAGGAAGTGAGAAGAAGCTTTTGCAAGCGATCAAAGCTGTCAGCCGACAGCCCATGAAGAAGAGGGCTATCAAGCTCAGCCAGACAGATGTATGGGACCGCTGAAGGCTTCACCTCGGAGAAGGGAACGATACTAGGCTTTGATCCTGTGTGAAGATCAGCCAAATTGACCAGCGCCTTGAGAAGCGGGTCACTTCCGTCTCTATCGGAGATGATGACGATGGGTTCTGCAAGGACGGCGTCGTCGAGCGCGAAACGCAGAGCGTGTCTTTCAGTAAGCTGGCCACCCTGGCTAGCACTGTCCTGGCTGCTAGCAGGTGTGCTGACAGACCTGGGACTATCGCTGAGATCTTCGCTCGAAGACGAGTCAACCGTGTTGTTGCTGCAGACACGTCGGGGAACCATTTCAAGGCTCTTCTCACTTGTGGGACTATCCAGGTCAAGAGGGTTCAATTGCTCCCATTGGATCTTGTAGCACAACGGGCGAGGGACCTGCTCTTGTCCCACGTCACCATTAACAGGAGTCATACGGAAGCCATCCATCTTCAGCAGAGGCTCAGTGCTGTACTCCGTAGGCCAGACATCGACGTAGAAGTCGACTGGTCCAGGGCTGGCAGGATTGGGTTTTCCATGAGCAACAACCTGAACTTCTTGCCCTGTCGTACCTGGGATCTTGCTACTGATCTCAAGCTCCTTGATGGCGGTCGGCATAAACAGAGACTTCATCTCACTCTTGCCAGCTCCCAAGATGGCAAATGTCAGCTGAACAAACAGATCTGTAAAGGCTGCGGGTAGGATCGAAGGAGTCTCGTGGTTGAAGGGCATACTCGAAGCTGTGTCTGGTACAGTGACGCCACTGGTGGAGTAGTCTCCCGCCACCTTGAGGCCGCCTGACGGCTGAAGCTGGAACAAAGATCCATACTCGGCACCAAACCCCTCAAGCTCGGAGTAAAAGTCACCAGTGGACAGCTCGCCGTTATGGATGTTATCAGCGGCAGCTTTCCGCGCAGAAGCACAGTGTGTACTGCCCTGGCTAACGGCGTTGGAGGTGTCTCGCTTTCGAATAGCCACAAGACCCGTGCAGTGCTCCAGCCAACCTCTACTAGAGTTCCATGATGCAATGCGGAACTCATCCCAGTCAGAAGAGGAGGCGCGAGTGCCTTCAGAGTACGATCGCAGCGTAACAACGGTCTCATACTCGGAACTGTCGTCAAGCACGAATGCCTTGGAGACACAGATTTCGCGAAGTCGATACCCAAGAATCTGCTCCGCTGCAATGCCGCGGAGACCTGCACGCTGCACGGTGGCCTCCACTGCCATGCACAGGTAAGCTGCCAACGGCATCGTCGTGAGCGACTGCATCTTGTGGTGCTTCAACCATGGCACGTCATCAACAGTAATGACGTTGCGCCACGTGGGATCCAACTCGCTATAGTTGTCTTCAAGCGTGCCCAGCAGGTCATGACGGGGGAATGGCTTGAGACGATGCTGCTTGCTGGAGCGAGACTCGAACCAGTATTTCCGGTCTGCCCATGGGTAAGGAGCAAAGTCAGCGACCAAGGAAGGCTTCTGAGCGCCGTCCTCGTCCTCATTGATGGTGGTGAAGTTTACCGGGTAACCCTTGACAAACAGAGCACCTGCAAGCTTGACCGCCGTGGTCGTGGCGTGTTTGTTGCGCACAAGTGATGACTGGTATTTCACACTTGAGGCTTGGCTGCTGATGCCCTTGAGAATCTGCTTGATAGGGCCCTCCAAGGCTGAGTGAGGACCAATTTCCACTATCACGTCTGGCTGACCTTCTTCGTAGAGCTCCTTCAAAGCCGACGAGAAAAGGACGGGCTTGGTCAGGTTGTCAACCCAGTAGGATGGGCCAAGAGCGACTGTTGACTGGAGCTTGTTACCATGTAGAGAAGAGTAGAAAGCAACGCCATCGCGAGCTTCACTCTTGCCATCTTTGATCGAGTCCATGTAGTCATCAGCGACGAGCTGCATGTGCGGTGAGTGATAAGCCACATCAACACGCAACTTGCGGTTAAAGATGCTCCGGCTCTCGAGCTCAGCAGCAAGCTTGTCTATGGCATCCTCATCCCCAGATACAGTGATGGAAGAGGGAGAGTTCTCACAAGCCACGACAATGGACTTCAGGCCCAGAGACTGGATTATGTCTTTCACCTCGGCCGGGCCAGCACCAACAGCTATCATTGAACCCCGAAGATCAGGGAACTTGGCTTTCATCTTCTGAGCTGCTTGACCGCGGTGGTAGGCAGCAGCCATGGCAGCCTCGAGAGTGATTGCACCAGTGGCATAAGCAGCGCCAATCTCACCACTGGAGTGGCCGACCACCATTGAAGGTTTGATGCCCCAGGACTCGAGCAAGGCTGTCAGACCCAACTGAATCGCAGTGCAGATAGGTTGGCTGATGTGTGCCTTGCCAATCTGCGATTCTTCTTTACTCTTATTCAGCTCCTCGATGAGAGAGAAGCTAGCACCCATGCTCTTGAGGCAGGCGTCGGCAGCCTTGACCGTATCGGCAAAGACGCGATGGCTGCTCAGCAACTCACGGCCCATACCAGCCCACTGAGCTCCTTGGCCGGTGTAAACAAACGCCAGCTTGGGAACCTTGGCTGCTCTGCTCGGCAAAGCGTCGATGCCGTTAAGTGCCAGGGCAAGCTCGTCAAGAGATGTTGCTGCGAGGGCAATCCGCCACTGCAGATGTGAGCGACGCTCGCCCAAGGTGTAGGCAATGTCTCTAATGAGACGCTTCTGGAAGACTTCGGGGTGTTGCTCAATGTAGACGCCCAGCTGTGATGCCAGGCGCTTGAGTGCCCCCTCGTCGTGAGCCGACAAGACAAACAGCTTGGGGCACTGGTTCTTTGACTCGATCGGGAGATCCGAAAGAGAGACAGGCGGGCGCTCCAGAACAGCATGCGCGTTTGAACCTCCAAAGCCAAAGTTGTTGATGCTAATATACCGCTTGTTCTTTGGCCAAGGGCGGATGTTGACGGGAACCTTCATGTTCCACTTGTCCAGGGGGATGTTGGGGTTCGCCTTTTGAAAGTTGAGATTCGGTAGGATAAAGCCCTTTTCGAGCATCAGGGTCGCCTTGATGATGGATGCGATGCCGCTGGCATTTTCGAGATGGCCGACATTTGTCTTGACGGACCCTACGTAGAGGGGGAATCGCTTGGTACGACCGTTGCCGAAGACGCGGGACAGGGCGCCGGCTTCGATGGGATCACCGACTTTTGTTCCTGTGCCATGGGCCTCGATGAAGCCCACATCCTCCGGGCTGATGCCTGCCCGGGCGTAGACATCACGCATGAGACGCTCCTGAGCTTCGCCATTTGGCGTTGAGATGCCTAAGGAGATGTTAATATGAAGTCCGCCAGAGCATTTGAGTTGTCACCTACCAACAGTTTTGCCATCCTGATTTGTGCCAGTGTTGACAATGACTGAACGGATCTTGTCATTGTCCTTCAGAGCCTGGTCCAGAGGCTTCAGAAGTAAGGCCCCAACACCCTCGCCTCGGGCGAAGCCAGACTTGGCTCGTTCGTCGAAGGCAAAGGTCTTTCCATGCTCATTGAAGATGCTTGACGGAGTAATATTAGCTATGAAACATTTTGGGTGTGTTAGAACAATATGACTCACCCTAGCATCGACATAGAGATGTAATCATCAGGCTGCAAGTGTAGGTTGGCAGCAGCCACAATAGCCTGCTCCGACTCGCCAGACCTGATACTCTGCACAGCCTGATGCAGAGCATACAAGCTTGACGAGCATGCCGTATCTATCGATGAGCAGGGTCCACGAAAGTCAAAGTAATAAGACAAACGACCCGCTTGGATAGATTGATGGTTGCCCGTGGCATCAAACATGGGCACCCTGTTCACATCTCGCAGAGTTCCCATGCGGTAGTCTGAAGAGGCACCGCCGACAAACACGCCAACATTGCGGCCAGCAATTGTCTCTTTGGGAACACCAGCATTCTCAAGTGCCTCGTATGTACACTCGAGTAGTTGCCTCTGTTGCGGGTCTAGAACAAGACATGTTAGCAAATATGCAAGACATCTCGGGGGTATTCTAGAATATTATCTCACCCATGGCCAACGCTTCCTGTTCGGTGATGTTAAAAAACGGGGCGTCGAACCGTGACAGGTCCTGGTTCATAAAGTAACCCCCTTTGGCGTTGATGCACCCCTTCTTCTGAGGGTTGGGATGGTGAAAGGCTCCCATGGCGAACCGGTCTCCTGGTATCTCTCGCCAACCGCTTCGCGACCGAGACAAGAGTGTCCAGAAGTCCTCGGGGTTAAAGACGTCACCTGACAAGCGGCAGGACATTCCCACTATGGCGATGGGGGCCAACCGAGGCTCTTGTTTGGTAGCCATTGTGATAGGTGGATATATGTTTGAAAGAGAGTGAATACGGCTCAGGATCGACCAAGATGATTGTGCTTGAAGGTATCACAAGAAGTAGTGAGGCATGGGTAAAGTGAGGGAATCACTGCAACTATATCATTTTTACCCTTGCCCTCCCACCACCGGACTCATCTCTTGCTATTCAATAAACGCCGTTCCCAGCATTCTGATAAACCGCCATGATGGAAACATCAAGCCAAAATTCCCTTGGATTGCACCGGCTCGTTGGGATGCCGTTTCTTATCCACAAAGTCAAGGATGTACTGATACCTCAACTGCAAGTAGACAAGACGACAGTGTGCCAAGAGATAGGGGCGGCTGATCACTTCCCTTGGCCCAGATACAGAAGACAATCAAATACGCAACCAAATCCAATGTATCTGTTACACCGAGATTCATTCGATCATGGCGCCGGTATCCAGGCCTTCGCATCGGCAGTTGATTTCGCCGTTCACAGTTTAGTTGTAGATGATGCCATGAGATGGCATGCGATAGTTTATGAAATCGTTTCTGGACCACTTTCGACCACTTTCCGACGCCTTTCGGCTCTTCTTAGTTCCGAGTTATGTCTGGTCCAAAGGGTCCAAGACTAGACAGGGGCAAGAGTTATTGGTGTTTGAAAAAGACCGAGATCTACGACACGCCCCCACCTCGGTCGACGTCGATCAGCACGGCATGTCTTGAGATCATATGCACATTCAACTTAGACCGAGGTCTGACTAGATCATTGTTCATCATGTTTGGTAATCGAATCAATATCTCTTGGTCTTTACTCCATCATTCCGCGGGGGTTCTATCTCGGCTCTCCTCATCGACTGGCACCTACAGTACTAAACCTACACTACTGAGCTGAATGAGAGCTAGAACTAGTGCCTACTGAGCGGGGGTTTAGTTAAGAGCCTATCTCCCGGCTTGTTCCGTTACTACACGTTTGCATATGCCTCCCACCCCAGAGTCAGATGTCAGATGTGGCCAGGGGCATCCCGCCACACCGAGTCGGTGAACTTTTGTCTTGTCATGATGGCATAGCTTGATAGTACACATACAGTTACATCTTCATCCCTTCTGGCTCCCTTGTGCGTGCGGTACGACCTCCAGGCGCGTCAGATCACATATTTGCAAGTCACATTTACTGCATTTAGACATTGACATGAATGCATTCAATTATCATCTTACGCCGAGATCATCTGCCTAACTCAATATGGGAAATCACCCCGCCCTTCCACAACGGTCTAACGACCCCTCAATCGTTCCCGACCTTCACTATTGTATCAGTGATAGCCGTAGCCAGCTCCTGAATGGTTCTCGTATCCCTCGGCAGAGTGTGACCCTTGCCGTGGTCAAAGAGGACCGCCGTATCCTCGTCACACATGCCGTAGAGTGCCATGGCGCCTTGTATGTATGGATCGTTGCACCCGACGACATGGCACGTGGGAACATCAATTATATCCTCACACTCGTCTGCCAGCAGGCATTCGACACGGTTGTCAGCATTTAGGCGGATAGGGGGCCACCCAGCGAAAAAGATGGCGGCCTATCTGATATGAGTCAGGGTCACGATAGGGGGACTGGTTACTGACCTTGATACGACGAGGAATTCCCTCTTGTTCGAATCGTCGCCGTTCTTCGAGGACCAAGCTCGCAGCGATGGTGGCCCCCTCCGAGTAGCCCAGGATGCCCTACATAGCAGTCTATCAGTCATTGATCTTGAAGGGAGCGCCTTTGGTATCACTCCACATGTCAAACATACATCAATCTCGGGGTCCTGGTCAATAATCTCATGCAGCCTGTCCAAGGCGTCATGCACAGCATCGGCCGTAAACAGCTCTTGCTCCCCCAACAGCTTTCTAATCGTGTCCTCGGGGGTCAAACCCTTGGGAAAATCACGAATCTTGACCATCATGTCGTCCAAGCCTCCGACGCCGTCATAGTCCATGAAGCGAAAGAGAGGAGGCGCGCCAAAGTAGTCATCAAAGCCAGGCGGTGGGATAGCCTTGTGCCCGCCGTTGATCCATTTGAACGTGCCAGAGCCAGCGCTCTGTACTACATCGGTGAATAGACCAAGCTGGATCTTGAAGTTCTACAAGCATTCGTTAGTGATGTAATGATGTGTAAGCGGCAAGTGGTGAGGGTGGACTTACAGCGGCGCTCCCATAGGAGCCATGAAGGCAGAGAAACTTCATTGTAAGAGACGGTGAATAAGTCGATGCTTCTCCAAAAAGACCCCTTGCACTACTCTACTTTTAACACTTCTGACCTGCCTGCTAACTAGTTAATTGAGTTCACCCCGGCCTCCAGTAAAAGCAGTAGTCCCAAACAGGGTAGCTATAGGGACTATCGGAATCTGCCATTCAATAGTTCGGCCCACATGGTCTGGCGATAACGTGTGTTGGATTGATGCCATAGCCAAGGATTCGTTGCGACATGATCAGCCGTGCTAGATGCAAGACTGAATACAACTTTCATATTCCTTTTGTCTTATCTGTTGACGTGCATCCACATGCAGGGAAACCTCAGCGTGTTGTCTCACATCTGGAATCGTAACAAGATGAAAATGACAGCTCAAACAAACGGACTCTGGAATCAGTGTGCACAGGGTCTTGATGCTCACAAACCTTGAGCACGGCCAATCTAATGTCTTTCTCGCAACCACGCCGGCCATCCTTAAGGCCGAACCCAGCGTTGAGGTCCATTTCGCCACATTCGGCAGTCTCGAAGGGTCCGTCGGCGTGGTCTCGGAGCATAGTCGAAGACCTGCTCCAAATGCGAGACCTATTGTCTACCATGAGATTCAAAGCATCTCGGGCCGTCAAGGCCTTCAAAACTACATAGAACGGCACAGCATTCCAGCTCGAACGGGATACTTTCCGGATTCAATCTCCACTCTCCTCGGTTTCTCAACCACCAAGCAGGCCATCAAGGACATTCTTCCCGCGTTCGTACCCTACAACGGTGAGGAGTTGGGAGAAATAGTCATATCCATCATCGACATTATTCAACATGTGAATGCGGATCTTGTGGTGCTGGATCCGCTCATGATGGCTGGTTTGACAGCTTTATGGCATCTTCATGTCAAATACACGGTTCTGAGCCCCAACACCATCAAGGACTTTGCCGCGTTTGAGCAGCCACGTGGTGTAAGGTTCTAGAAGTATCCCACGTGAGTGGTTCTGCCTCTTCTCTACCAATCAACAGATGCTGAACTAGTAGTCTCTTCACTAGATACTCGTACCCCGTGCCGTGGTACCTCATCCCTCTCAACATCTACTTCCTGTTCTACATGGCCTATCTCTAGATCAAATCTCGCCAAAGAAAGGAGATAGCCGCTGACTTGAAAGACAAACCTGGCATCAATCTCAAGACAACGATTGGTCTCCAACGCAGCAGACCCAAAGGCCTTAAGATAGCCGTCAGTTTCCTGCTGGAGCTTGACTTTGAGGGGATATTGCCAAACAATATCTTGCCGTGTGGTCCCATTCTTCGAAGTGCGCCGCCGATTGAGGAGTCGGACCCTAAACTTGGCAAGTGGTAAGCCAAGGAGCGACAGTTTACCCCAACCTCAGTTCTCCGCCTCAGATTGATGAGCAGCAGATGATTGAAATGACATCTGCTATCAAGGCGGTTATTGATAAGTTTCAGAGATCATCGAAACGACCCCCTTCAAGTGTTGTGGAAATTAAAGACACAAGGGCATCGATGCTTGGGAACGAAATTGACGCGGATCAAGTCAGGATCGTTGAGTGGGTTGTCGCCAAGCCGATGGCCATTCTGCAGACATGGCAGACATGTCATATCGTATGCGCGGTGCATCATGGAGGCGCTAATTCATTCAAAGAAGCCTCGATGGACAGCTCAGGAGCTTGGCCACTCACTGACGGATGTGATAATGGGGAAGGACTCTGAGACCTTCAAGAAGAGGGCAGTGTGTTTAGCGAGTGCGTGAAAAGATCCAGGGTAAGGCAGAGAGTTGTCTGTCGTAGGCGGTTATCCCATCAACTCCAGGGTAGGTAGCACTAATGGCCAGCTTGAGATGAACAATTTGTTAATAGAGATGATACACCAAGAGATCAGAGCCAAGGTCAAGGATAGGAACACCCGGTTGCAGGTGGGTTTCACGGTTCGCATCATCACACCACTGAATTGGGGGCTCATGATCTGAGGGTCTCGCCAAGTGGAAGCCGAACACCGAGATCCACAATCGGGCCACCTTTCCTCTGATATGGCTTTTAGCCATAATCATAGTGGTATGAGGCGCTGCTGTCATTTGACTTAACCGGGACGACACGTGGGCGTGGATAGGTCAGATGTAAGTTTGGGGGTGCTTAACTTGGTAGGTGGCCGCTGACGGCAAGGAAACTTGTCACGTTAAGAGTCATGGGGGTTTGTATCACATTCGGAAAAACTGAACATAATCTCAAGTCTCCGCGGAGCTAGAAAGAGCCCAGTGAGAGAAACATCTGGTGTCTGCATGTGCTGCGGCAGCAAAGCCGTAATGCGAGCAGATACCGACAGGAGCTGCAGTCGACGAAACAATTCACTCACTAGATTAGCAACAATTAGGCACCAATGCACTCAATTGTTCCGGTGAGTATTGGCGGCAGCAGCGGGTTGCGTCTATCATCGATTCAATGGAGATGTTCCATTTGAGTATATATCCGCCAACTCCTCGCATCCAGCTATCCCACCCGCCTTAATCCTCTCTTCTATTCACGGACATTAACTCCCAGTCGGCACCGACGTTGCTTCCTCTCGATCGGGTCCGACTCTTGGCACCTAGATCCGCCGCCCAACGACAACCAGAGCATCCAATTCCCCCGCATTCCACCAAAGCTAGACAAGGATCATGCGTGTTTGAACCCCCAACATGTCGAATAAGAGCCCAAGATGAACCGATCTTCACTGCACCCCGCACTTCATCTTCGGTCGAGCGGCCATGTTGAACTCAGCATGAGACGGTAGATGAGAACAGGCAAAAGAACAGGCAAAAGAATAGGCAAAAAAGACCGTATTTTTAGGCGACATTGCTGCGGGGGTTGCAAGACGTGCCACCAGTGGGTCTGACGCATTCAGTGGGATGATTATGAGGTCGGCCCGTATATAAAGTCACCCAGCGGAGCCGATTTATGACGAGTCAAGCTTGCTTTTTCGAACTAGGCTCGAATGATCCATCATGTCGAGACTTGTTGCACCGACATTTAACAGGCTCCTCGCCAGGAACATCCGTGGGCCCATGTCCAGGAACCTGCAAACATCATTCTACTACAGCACAATGCGCGCGGCTAGATATTACGGCAAGGAAGACATCCGGGTTGAGAACATCCCCGAGCCGACAGTTAAGGCGGGTCAAATCAAGGTGAGCATGTAGATCAATTATAGAGTTCCGTTTCTAACATGGATAGATCGCCCCGGCTTTCGTTGGCATTTGCGGGACAGATCTTCACGAGTACCTCGGAGGACCCAACTTCTGCCCCACAACCGCTCATCCCGTCACGAAGGAGACCATTCCCGTTACGCTAGGCCATGAGTTCTCGGGCATCATCTCAGAAGTCGGCCCGGGAGTAGAGGGCTTCGAGGTTGGTCAGGCGTGCGCTGTGCAGCCCACCATCTTTTGTGGACACTGCGCAGCGTGTGACTTGCACGCCGAGAACGTGTGTCACGATGGTGGTTTCGTCGGACTGAGCGGGGGTGGTGGTGGATTGAGCGAAGCTGTCTGCGTGAGCGCTACACACGTCTTCCCTCTGCCCAAGAACCTATCGCTTGAGATTGGAGCTCTCGTCGAACCTCTATCTGTGTCGTGGCATGCCATGAGTGCAGCGCCAGAGATCAACCCAGAGTCCAGGGTAGTTATCATTGGAGGTGGTCCTATTGGCTTGGCCATGATCCTGTGTCTGAAGGCCAAGGGCGTCAAGGATATTATTGTTTCCGAGGTTGCCGTGTCTCGACAGAATTTCGCCAAGGAGTTTGGAGCCTCAGTGGTGGTCAACCCCATCAAGGAGAACCTTAATGAGACCGTCTTAGGCTTGAGCGAGGGCAGGGGCGCTGATGTGGTTTTTGACTGCGCCGGAGTTCCAGCAAGGTAGGTTCTCGAAAGATGGCAGAGAGATCAACCAATACTAATTTTGCATAGTGTCAAGAGTGCCTGCCAGGTCGTCAAGACCAAGGGAACCGTGGTCAACGTGGCCATCTGGGAAAAGGAAATCCCATTCAACCCCAACTGGATTACATGGAAGGAGAGCGCCTACAAGTCTGTCCTCGGCTACCAGCGAGAAGACTTCCTAGCCGTCATCGAGAATCTTGGCACAGGTGAGTCCATTTACCCCATTTCTTGTTCAAACTAGCTGCTGACATTACCAGGCGCTATTCAGCCCAGTCAAATGATCACACGAAAGGTCAAGCTCGAGAATATTGTGGAGGACGGTATCAAGGCACTGATTGCCGACAAGGATAACCAGGTCAAGGTTTTGGTTGATATTAATGATAAATGAGTGATGAGAAGTCAGGAGGAGCGTGGAGTGAGAGTGAGAGGTCCGATTTTGGCACAGGCGTTGTTAGCGAGCGGGCAGATGTGGTTTTTGATCAAATATTTGAGTAGCGGCCAAATATTCCAACCTCAGAAGAGATATCTGAAGTCTAATTACAGTCTTTCTTGTCGTGATGGTGGGTATTAGGTCTCCTTTGTCCAGGGAGGAACAAAGTAGTAGAGTAGGCCATGGATAATGCACGCAATACCATCTCCCACCCTGCAGAGTTCGGTCAGCTTCAACCGCATTCAACTGTGGCGCGAAAGGCATTTTAGGACCTACCAGTGTATCCAATGCCACGTTGGAAATCGAGTACCGACAAAAGCACCCATGCATCGGGCTGGGTTCAAACCAGCACCTCCATATCCATACCTTGTAAACGCAGTCGAGAAGGCCAAGGTTCCAGAAGCCAGTCCAACAAGGAATGGAGCCAGAGTTGGACCGACGATTTGAGCTTGCCGCGGGTCCAAACCGAGGCCGAAGGCGAGGAATAGGAGGATAGTTGCTGACACAAGTTCAACGACAAAGATTTCTCTGACGGGAACGATATCAGGGTCGAGCCAACATCCACCGACTTTAAACTCTCTAGTGCCGTAACTCGCCCTGACCAATAGACCAGCCAATACGCCTCCACTGATTTGAGCGCCAACATACAAGATCAATCGTGGAAGGGAGCATAGACGGGCGCAGAATGTTGCAAAGGTGATGAGCGGGTTGAAGTGAGCTCCCTGTCCGGGTCAGCATCTGATGATGTCAAAAGGTGGCAGTATCCAACTCACTGAAACAGCTCCGAAGGATGTGATAAACAGCGAAATAAAGATAATGTTGGTGATTCCGCCTATCAGAGGCCCTATGAATGCGGCATTGTCAAAGTTTCCCAACTGAGCTGTTGGTCTAGTGGGAAGCTGTGGCGGTGAGATGCTGATCCAGATAGTGATGTATGCCTGCATCAGGGTGCCTGTAAATGGTCAAAATGATAGTCTCAGGACCAAGAAGGTCGCTCACCAATCCCCTCGACCAGAGCAGCTTTCCACAAATATGGGCTAAAGATTGGTCGGCAATCCAACAACTCCCGGAATGGCATATGTGGCGTCGCATCTGGCTCCTTTTCCAACAGCTTCTCATCCGCCGTGGTCGTTCGATCGACTGTGAATACCTGATTTGCTCCAAGGCGGCCAGCGAACGGATGGCTGGAGCTGCGATATCGTGGCGTTGGCTCCGTAGAGCCCAGCTCAACCGGCGGCCGAGACTCGACGTCATCATTGTAGCTTGCCGTCCTTGAAACGGGACGTGCCATTCTCATGATGAGTTGGGTTCACTTCATAGCTTGACAAAGAAAAGTCCGGCAATTCCCTTGATTGATGGTTTTATATACTGTATGGCCCCCTCGCGGCGGCCGCCCTCGTGGATCACTCAGTATCATGATGATGACACCAATTTTTGCCGGTGTTTCCGATGTTCAAGGTTAATCGGGAATGGCGTCGTTTAGCGAGGGGATTATGTAAGGGAGAATGGGCCCTCTTACTTTCTCTGGCCAACAATGCAACGCTCGAAACCTTACCAATGCTGCTAGCGTGTCTTACACACAATGACAGAAGCTGACTTATAGGGAGATAATCCACAATATCGTGACCATAGGATAATGTATAAATAAGCAACGGCATGTCTTTTATAAGCGAGAGTTTAAAATCTCAATTGTAGGTTATCGTGAGCGGCGACATAGAGAGCCAGTAAAATATCGGCACCTCAGCATGGGGCAAACGCTCCATAATCTAAGCTTTTTTTTTTTTTAAGTATATTGCTTCGAGTCTTGACCCGTCAGTCGATACGCAGTGTGTGGATCAATGATGCGACATGTTGGCAACCCTGCTGGATTTAAGTGTCCATTTGATGTAGGTTTCTCAAGGTCCGCTTTCATGGTTTTTAAATCTGATAGGACATACCTGTCTATCAGGTAAAGGCTTCATGAATACTCATGTCACACACTTCAAGAGTCGGGCGAAGGAGCTCAACCATCAGTTCACTTAACCATAACAGGCCACTCTCAAAGAACACACCTAGACACAATACCCAAAGGCGCCAAATTCTTTTCTATTTCTCGAGATAATCACACTAGGCGAGGAGCAAGAGGCCCACTACTTTAGGGTAATGGGCTTGGAATGTCTGGGGCGAAATCCGTCTTTCATCACGGAGAATTGACTCGTCCCGCACCCCACTGAGTTCGTAGTACATAAAAGAATAGATTGGCGGGTTTACATGCAGAGCTGTGTTAAAATTGTTGCTATTGCCGTTAACAATCTATTTGTGAAGTGTTATTAGGCGTAATAGGGAAGCACACACTTGGAAGCCCATGATAGCATTGAATTCTCCCATCGAAGCACCTTTGACGTTGATAATAGGAAGACCAAGATACCACACGGCGTGATCACGCTGAACGGGTTGGCTAGATTGATAGAAATGCCGCTCAAGTACGCGTCTTGTAGGCATGTCAAGTTTAGAACATGTTTCTATCGAAGAAGCGTTTTCTGGGCATTAATGATGAGTACCCCAAATTCAATTGATCCAAGTCTGGCTGTTCATATCAAAGTGTTGACAATGTGTTCTTTGTTGTAGCTGAAGCCCGGCCCTTGATGGGATAACCGCGTACGACAGACAGATAGTTAATATCAAGATGTTTAGGATTTTGATTAAAACGACCTTCTTTCTATTCATCGACTTCATCCTCGGAAGCTATGGTAATATCTCCAGCTATATGCTACCCGAACAAGGTTGCCACGCTCTTCTAGTCCCAGAAATCACCACGACACATCTTATCAATATGTCCTCTTACATCACTCCTGCTGGTGGGAAAACATACCTAATAACTGGCACGATAGTGAAACAAAGGTCAATACACGGCAGCGTCCATATCTTAAGACCTCCGCACCACCTTTCCCGTATGTGGCCTCAACTCAAAGACATCAATTGACGAGAGTCCACCAATCATAAACTATATCCCAAATCTATGCAAGAATCAAGTCCCCCCACGCTTTGACCACGGGAGATTGGGCTGTCTCGAGAGGCGAATTTGGTCGAAAAAGTGGAGTGGTTCCGGGCACGCAGTATAGAAATAGAAGGTCACATTCAACTCAGGGGTAAGTCACAGAATGCCATGCAAGGGGCATGAGTTTCGATCTGAAATACGAGACCCGTCCCTGCCTCTATCACACCAGAAATCTTTCCTAGGAGACCACTAGGAGACCATTTTACAAAAAAAGCTTCTCGCATAACTGAAAGGGGGGTCTCTATTATGATACTCAATGCATGACTATTGCAACCGGAGCGATATCATCGCGTGATCGGCGCGTCCGATCGAAGCCAAGCGTCGTATTACTCTGCCAAGCCGGATATCGATGCACTTACGGTAAGGAGAAGATGTCCAAGCCTTTATCGAGTAGCATGCTCCGGGGTAGTAATGGGAACTTCTGTCGGCATTTCATGCATCACATCCCGGTGATCTCGCTTTCTCAAAGATATATAAATACATATACTCCATGCATTGAGAGCTGTACTTTGTTCTCATCAGCGTCTAGGCGATCCGACCGCTGCCATTCATTATGCGCCTATTTCACACTCTTTTAACCCTTTCGTGCGTTGCCAGCGCTCTGGCTCGCCATAACACTCTTTTACGCCGTGACGGCGATGATGCCAGTCCAGCTGTGAACGAAACTAATGTAGATCCTAAGCGATTCATTATTGAATTTGAAGATGTATGCCCCCCTGTTACGAAGCTGCCCAGGATGCTGTATTAATAAATACTAGGGTGCCAACTCCCAAGACACTGCCGACAAACTAGCGGACCGTCCCGGCGTCAAGCTTGTCAAGGTCTTCAACAGCGATGTGTTCAAGGGTGCTTGCTTGGAGACCCCGGAAGATAACCTTGATACTCTCCAGGAGGAAAAGTCTGTCATCAAAGCCTGGCAGGTTAAGAAGGTCACGTTGGCTCCCATCAAGCCGCTCCAAACCTTTGGCAAAGATGCTGCCGGTATCAACACGTCAGTTCACCACATGACTGGTGTGGACAAGCTCCATGCCGAAGGTGTTCTTGGCAAGGGCGCTGTTGTTGCCGTTGTTGATACGGGCGTTGCCTATAATCATCCTGCAGTACGTGATAGTTGGCATCAAGTCTGGAGACACTATTCGACTAACACTAGATAGCTTGGAGGAGGATTTGGCCCTGGCTTCAAAGTTGAAGGCGGATATGATTTCGTCGGTGATGGAGGTAAGATCTTGCGTTTCAATGAGAGCGATGTGAGCTAAGACCACGCAGAGTGGCCCGATGAGGGTGATAAGCAACCAGACGAAGATCCCATGGACAGCCTGGGCCACGGAACTCATGTTTCTGGCATCATTGCCGGGAAGAGCGACGTGTAAGTGAAACGCGACTCACACAGTGTTATCCTTCAGAAGCTAAGACCGTCCAGCATTACCGGAGTCGCTCCCGATGCTAAGCTCCGAGTGTATAAGGTTTTTGGGAAACAAGACGCAACAACCGAGGATGTGTTGATTGATGCTTTCCTTAAAGCTTATGATGATGGAGTAAGTAACTCGATATTGATTCACAAAAGCGCAATTAACAAGACCTGCAGGCAGATGTTATTACTGCCTCCATCGGCAATCTCGGTGGCTGGTCCGAAAACGCATGGGCTGTAGTAGCTTCGAGAATTGTCGATCAGGGTGTCGTGGTCACCATTTCAGCCGGAAACGACGGCCTGGCCGGTCCGTTTGCCGCAAGCTCCGGCTCCTCTGGCGCTCATGTCCTTGCCATTTCTTCCATCGACGGAGATGTGGTTGCCACACCTTCCTTCAACGCTACTTTCATCAATGACGGAAACGAAGAGAAGGTCAACGTACCGTACATGCCAGCGGCTGAGTGGTACCCCTCTGATATCGACGGTTGGCCAGTTATCCCACTCGGTCTTGATACCTCCATCGCAGACGAGGCCTGTAACCCATTGCCGGAGGATACTCGCAATCTCACCGGCTCAGTTGTGCTTGTACGTCGAGGAGGATGCAACTTCTCTCAGAAGCAAGAAAACCTAGCCGCCTTTGGTGCAACTCACGTTCTTGTCTACACCAACGAAATGCCCATCGTTACCCCTTCAGCTATCGCCCAGGAGGGAAGCATCGCCATGATTACCCGAGAGGCTGGCGCTGCAATCATCAAGACCGTCAAAGCCGGCGGTAACGTCACTGCTGACTTTACCACCCCTCCCATGAAGACTCTTACAGGAATCGTCAATGAGGAGACGGGTGGAGCGCCGAGCTACTTTACAAGCCTTGGGGCGACTAATGACCTGTTTATCAAGCCTGATGTAGCCGCCCCAGGTGGCCAGATTCTGTCGACCTATTTGAACGATGAATATGCTGTTCTATCTGGCACATCCATGTCCTGTCCATACGTCGCAGGCGTCGCAGCCTTGTATATCAGCAAGCATGGTGGTCGCTCTGTTCACGGGCCTGACTTCGCCAAGAACCTAGCCATGAGGATCATCTCGTCCGGTGAGGCTGTCAAATGGCACGACGGAACCGCCGATAGTCCAGAATTTGACTTCAAGGCCTCTGTGGCTCAGGTCGGCACCGGAATTGTCAATGCTTCCAAGGTCGTGGACTACAGCACTAGTCTCTCGTTTGTCAAGTTTGCCCTCAACGACACACGTCACTTCAACGAGCAGCACACGGTCGAAATCACCAATGACGGAGATAAGCCTGCGACATATGACTTCTCCGTTGAAAATTACGGCGGCTTTCTTTCGATGCTTACTGATCCTGATACTTGGGGAACACCACGAATGGCTTGGGGAGAAGAAGTCATGGCTGCACCTCAGAAGATAAACCCACAAATCTCTCTCCCCGATGCAAAGATAACTATCCAGCCTGGAGAGACAAAGTCTGCCAAAATCTCCTTCAAGGCTCCTGCTGGGTTGGATGGTTCCAGGTTGCCTCTGTACAGTGGCAAGATTGTCATCACCGGCAGCAACGGCGAGTCTCTTGGAGTGCCCTTTATGGGCCTGGCATCCGACCTTGAGAAAGACGTTGGGGACCTGTTTGAATATCCTATCGGTTTCCCAACCATGACCTCAACCCGTCAGGAAATTCCCATGAGCGAAAAGAGCAACTTCACCTTTGATCTAGACCCCGAGGTTCAGGATTTCCCTGCGGTGTACTCGCGAATCGGCTTTGCCACAAGGGAACTGCGATGGGACATCTTTGATGATAGCTGGACCGAGGAGAATTGGGAGTACCCGCCAGTTATCGGCAAGGCGGGCTATGTCGGGTCCGCGACAAGCTGGGCCAAGTTGGCTGACAAACAGTTCTTCAACGCCAGCTCGGACGATGCCAATGATCTCATCACGTTGCCATTGAGGGATCTATCGCGTGACATTGTTGGAAGGTTTGGAACTGAGCTTTGGTGGCTGGGTCGGTTGGCCAACGGATCTCAGATCGCAGAGGGACGATACAAGATGCGGTTTGCTGTTCTGAAGCCGTTTGCTGATCCGCAAGTGTCGAAGGGTTGGGATGTATTCAAGACTCCTGCGTTTGATGTTTTGCCTTTGGAGGATTAAGTATTAGATGTTTTGACAACTGGATCACCTTTTGGGCTTCATTCGAACTTGACATATCGTGACATTTTGCTGGCGTATGCCTGATGAAGCTCACCCTAATCGTAGTCCCATGAGACGGCCTGAAGTATGTCAACACACTGGCTGATTTGCTATGACGTTTATGAGAGCTGAACGAGGTTAAGATAAAGAGAGACCCGGAAGACCAGGAAATGGCAGCCAGGGCGGTTGGTGCCCCATAAGTGAGTTGAAGTTGAAATTTTGAGCCAGAAGGTCATGAACACGGTAATCTATGATATCTAAGGCTACGTGTGAAGTAATCGTCTCATGACAACTAGCCAAGCGCACACCTTTACAGCTGTGGGACTTGGATCAAGGCTTGAAGAATTTCTTGGCGAGATAGTTAAGCGAGGCATATGGAGGCGACTGTCCGGGTAGATAAGCCATTGTAGGTGAGTATTCGCATGACCCCCAGCTTCCAAATGCGCCTAGGTCCTAGGTAACGTCAATAGTTCGGCATTGTCTTACGATTGCCAACACTTCCACTCTCTTGGCAAGCTCACATGTGTCTTGAAATCGTGGCCGATAAATGGAGTGCCAGGTTGACTACCCCGGACTCAGCGGGGAATCAGAACATCGTGTCCCCCGCATTTTGATATGCACTCTACAGGGTATCCATCCAAGAGAGATTGCGTCATAGCCCAATCCCATGCCTGCTAACGAATGGCGAGGCGTCGTGGGGAGCACAGCGGGATTCGGGAGAGATCCGGTGGCGGATAGCAAGAGCAAGAACCGTGATAAGAAGCAGTGACTGGAAACTATTACTCAATCTTGCACTCTCTATGCAGATAATGGGCCGCCAACCAGAGAATAGAGGCCCGGCACTTGTCGAGACTGAAGAAAGCAGCGAGTCGCTATGCTAATGAGACTGTGATGATAGGCTGCGACGCACAAGAGTCGCACCGAGGAATCTAGGATCTGGTAGTCGGAAGCAATCTGAGACACGCCTTGCAACAAATGACGGGTAGACAGGACATGGAAGAAATCACGTCTCACGGCCCCGGAGGCTAAAGGGCGCGTGGGATGCCTCCTCAATTACCTGCCTACCTCCGCCCCCTGCCTGCAAGTTACCCGTTGGTTTTGACAACTAGATTAAACGCCACACTATCAATGCAAAAGCAGCCCCTGCCACGTGGATTGGAGCCTAACAATCTCCCATTAGCTCTATGCTTCAATTCCCCCGACTCCTATTTCATTCCGCACGCTGGTAGACCGATGGCTTGTTGGCGCGGAAGCCGTGGCTTTTTCTATGCATGGACAGATAAGCTTACTGCTACTCGAGGTAGCTCTAAAGGCCCCTTGTTTTATCTTATCATCCGGGGGAACCAATAGTGGCTGCCCGAGATAACGGTGAGCTGGTGTTGCAACCCGGCAGACGACAAGGGACAGGCCAATACGCGTCCCCCTTTAGCCCGTTATCTACGCCATCTCCAATCCTCCAACCACATGGCCCGGCTCGTAGATAACAGATCTACGCCACCGCCCAGACAAGAAAGTTATCTTAGCTCTGCAGCCGCTTATCTCGGGTGAATTAACCAGATGCGGACAAAATACGAGGTGAGGATGAAACACCAAGGTGAAGATCAATCTGCGCTGATAGAGGCTTCATCTCTTAAATAGGAGCCGAGGCTCACCGAAGATGGGTTCTGTACAGCCAACTTGACAAGATCCTCATCTAGGTAAACACTAGACAATGGCGAGTTCGACGATTACTCCCGTCACCGAGTGGCCCGACTACAATGTCGATCCCACCGGTGGTAACCCCGTAACTCAAGATCTCAATGCCCCATACGACAAGGTACGACAGCAAGCGGTGACATGAGTCATCAAAGAAATATGAAAACTAACTTCCTTGACCCTATGCAGGGAGACTTGTGCTGGCTGCTCGTCTGCACAATTCTCTGCTGGCAGATCACACCCGCCATCGGCTTCCTCTACGCGGGAATGCACCGTCGAAAGGCGGCCTTGACCATGGTCCTCCAGTCCCTGTTTTGCTCGTGCGCGTGCGGTATTCAGTTTTGGATCTACGGTTACTCTCTGTACCAGTCAAGGACCACGAACCCCATCTTGGGAGACATGTCACTTGCTGCGTTTCACAATGTTCTTGCGCAGCCGTCCATGGCGAACTCTGATGTCCCCGAGATTCTATGTACGTCATTATGCGGGTTTGGGATATGGACAGACCGTTGACTTGTCTAGATGCTGCCTTTGGCTTCACTTTCGTTTCGGCTACCGCCATGATTTTGGCCGGAGCCATGCTTGAGCGTGGCCGTCTCCTCCCTAGCATGGTCTTCCTGCTCTGCTGGACCACATTCGTCTACTACATGTGAGCCCTCCATGCACGACGTCACATCCACCCACTAATCTCGACATTCCTAGTCTTGCATATTGGGAGTGGAACCCCAGCGGCTGGCTCTACAAGCTTGGCCTCTACGATTTCGCCGGTTCCGGCCCCGTCCACATTGCCAGTGGCTTCGGCGCCTTGGCCTGGTCCATGATGCTCGGCCCCCGACTCTCCGAGTCTACCACGACGGATCGCAAGAAGGCGATTCACTACAAGCCGCACAACCCTCTCCTCATGTGCATCGGCACCGTGTTTATCTGGTTCGGATGGTTTGCTTTCAACGGTGGCAGCACTGCCAACTTGAGTCTGCGATCCATCTACGTTGTGGTCAACACCAACTTTGCTGCTTGTGGTGGCGGTGTTGGTTGGGTTCTTCTTGATTACTTGTTCACGCGGAAGTTTAGCCTGGTTGGTTTCTGCTCCGGTATTATCGCCGGCCTTGTTGGCATTACTCCTGCTGCGGGTTTCAGTACGTCTTGTCGATTGTTGATGCGTTTTCTTTGCGATGCTAACTCTATCACTTACAGCTCCCGTGTACGTCGCTACCCTTATCGGCCTCATCACTGCGACTTGCTGCTACTTCACCGTCAAGTACAAGTATCTCATCTCGATCGACGACGGCCTCGATATTTTCGCCATCCACGGCGTCGGAGGTGTCATCGGCGATATCCTCACCGGTCTGTTCGCCGCTCAGTTCGTCCCGGCTCTCGATGGTGTTTCTGGCGATGCATATGCCGGTGGATGGTGGGAGCGTGAATTCCGACAGCTTGGACTTCAGCTTGCCGGTGCCGTGACCTGCGCTGCCTGGTCTTTCTGCATTTCGTGTCTGCTGCTCTTCGTCATCAACAAGATCCCTGGTCTGCACATTCGTGCCAGTGAGGAGCATGAGATCCGTGGACTTGACTTCAAGTACCTCAGCGATGTGGACTGGGAGGATCACTACATGAACGGTGGTCTTACTCCCACCGAGGGCGTCTCAGGAGGGTCTACTTCGTCTCAGAGGGTTGTTGAGGAGACGGATGTGGAGAAGAAGGTTGATTGAGGATCGCGTAGGGTTTGTTGAGATAAGGGCAGTTGAGAGATGCGACGCTAGTGTTTTCTATTATAATTTACAATATTTAATCTCGTGTCATGTCCCCCTCACTACTGTTAGCGGTGCCCTCTTCTGTGTTGAAGTCTTCAGACTTCATCGCTGCTGTATTCCTTCTCCTTTAGTTCATGCATCGCCATAGGCTGTCAACCTTGTTATTGGTATCAATGATGAGGAATTATCGGCCACAAGATTAAGGAAATATTTCTTTAGCAGAGAAACATAGAAACAGCGTGAGCCACGTTTCCACCAGACCCCGCTGAACGACGGCAAAATTATCAATATCGCCGTAGAGCTCCTTTTTCAAGCCGCTGTTAGCGACCTCGGCGCCTGTGTATATCTTTCTGAGTTGTCTGTGCTCGTATTTCATCAGGTCATCCCAGCATCCGCACACCAGGTTCTTTCCCTCCTTGTCGAGGATCTAGTCGTCTATCAACCCCAGACGATTCGTTTCTATTGCTAATACATCCACGTCAAGGGGCTCAATCACCTCGTCAAAGTCTTTTGCGCTGAAGACAATCCCATAGGTTCCGTCCATCATCACGCCGAAGAATGAACCCAACAATTCGCTACTAGAAGGGAAGGGCTCATGGGGAACGGCGTGCTCGGAATGGTCACTACCTGGTTTCTCTAGAAGAGAGGCAATTGTCTCAGCAATGATGGATGTCAGCATCCACTCAAAGCCGATCTCATTGTCCGAGGAGCAGCCTCCCGCCAATGCCTACCCTCACCCTCTATAAGGCCTAGTTTCATTAATAACGCAAGGTTTTGGATATTTCGTTTCTTAGGCCCATAGCTAACTGCATCAATGGTGCAGATCTTGGACATTGGGGGTGGGAAATAGACGCCCCAAAGTTGCAATAGCAATTATGGTACCTCGACGTAGCTGTGACGGTAGGTGTGTTGAGCATTTTTACTAGAATTGTAGTTCTACATGTATTGTATGGCCTAGTTACAAGCCCGAGGTCAGCAACCCCTCCTTATCCTAGTAACGCCGACTACCACTTTCTTTGGGCGCAAGTCTACTCTGAGAAGTGCCATTCTGTTCCACTGATTGCGCCATGGTTATGATGGGCTAAGATTGGCCCGTCTGGCAATTCGTCAAGAGTTCCACTCGATGGTGCAATGAAGCCATCACCCCGCTTCCCCCTACAACACTGACCTGCCTTATTTATTCGCTCCCATGTAGCACCTTTGAGACACCTCAAGCTTTAGACCTTTCCCAGGGACTTGGTGATTTTATTCCGAAAAGACACTTTGGTGAGCTACTGCAACTTACGACAAACCCTGCGGCTGGTTGATAACCTCGATAGTTTGGGCATTCGCGCAGAACACCTTAGCCATGGCAGCCAACGAGAGCTCATCGCCTGAGAAGAATGGCCCTGCCCATAAGAAGCAAATCATATTGAACGCGTTTGTTATGAACACACCTGGCCATCTGGCTCCAGGGCTCTGGAGACATCCACGAAACAAGACGGACCAGTACAAGAAGCTGTCTTTCTGGACCGACCTCGCACAGTTGTTGGACAAAGCCGATTTCCATGCCATGTTCATTGCCGACACCCTAGGTCCATACGACGTCTACAAAGGCCCAGCCAACGTGGTCCCGGTACTGAGCTCAGGTGCTCAGTATCCGGTGAACGACCCGCTGTATCTGGTCCCGGCCTTGGCGGCGGCGACAAAGAATCTCATCTTCGGAGTGACGGCAAGCTTGACATACGAGAAGCCATATGCTCTTGCCCGGAGACTCTCAACGGTTGATCACCTAAGTGAGGGTCGTGTGGCATGGAACATTGTCACCTCCTACCTTGACAGTGCAGCTCGAAACCATGGGCTAGACGAGCAAATCCCTCATGATGAAAGATACGCCATTGCGCATGAGTATCTTGAAGTGTTGTACAAGCTTTGGGAAGGGAGCTTCCGAGACGACGCTGTGCTGGCAGACCGTGAGAGCGGGACTTATATCGCTGCGGATGCTGTCCGCCAGATTCACCACAAGGGCAAATACTTTCAAGTACCCGGCCCTCATTTTGTCGAGCCCTCACCACAGCGGACTCCTTTTCTCTTCCAAGCAGGCGTCTCTGAGGCTGGTAACGGCTTTGGCGGGAAACATGGTGAGGCCATCTTTGTTGGAGGCCAGACACCAGAGGGTGTGAGAAAGACGGTAGACAACATTCGGGCCATCGCCGCCAAGGAGGGCAGAGATCCCAACCACATCAAGATCATTGTTGGAATAGCCGTCATTGTTGCAGCAACAGATGAAGAAGCCAAGGCAAAAAGAGACGAGTACCTGTCATACGCCGATACCGAGGGCGCTCTGGCGCTGTTCGGCGGCTGGACTGGCATCGATCTATCTGGTCACTCAGATGACGAGGACTTTCGTCTGACCGATGCTCCTCGGATTCGGTCTATCCTCAGGCGATGGTCAGACACAGTCCCGGGAACAGACAATCTCCCCTGGACCAAACGAAGAATCGCCGAGTATATCAGCATTGGTGGCCTTGGAGCCAAGATTATTGGAAGTCCCACGACTGTTGCAGATGAGCTGGAGCGCTGGGTCGAGGTTGCCGATGTCGACGGGTTCAACCTTTCGCATATCGTTAACCCGGGCAGTTTCGAAGATATCATCGAGTTTCTACTACCAGAACTGCGTCGTCGTGGAGTGTTTAGGTCCGGGGTTAGCAAGGAGGGTGCAACGGCAAGGGAAGTTTTTATTGGGTCGAAGCGGCTGCCAGAGGACCACCCTGGAAGTAAATACAAGTGGCGAGCTGGCCAGGAGGCACCCCCATTCCTGGCTCAGGAAAAGGAATGAGGCGTTGAGCACGCTGTATTCTATCACTATGGTGCAGTATCAAGTGCAGTAGCTCTTCAACGAAAGAAATCTGATATAAGATATGATCACAACTCAAGACAACATGAGGGTTGTCCCAGTCCTTGCAACCACAGCCTCCAACTGACAAGTTACACGTGTGCCTCGAAAAGGCCATTCTGCCAAAAACTTGCTCCAGCATACAACGTCCTGCACGGATGTACTCCATTTATCCTCTCTGAGGAAAAGGAAAGGTGCCAGCTTGTACAATAAGACACATCTTTCCACTGAGCTGCTATGGCTATCGCCACAGAAGCTTATATTAAGGTTATGGTGTTTTATAGTATTCGTTTTTAATGGTATCTTATATATCTCATTGTGTTCTTTTTTATCGTACACGACAAATCCTCTTCGATACATCATAGCAGTTAACAAAATAAGGTCCCGCCATGCTTGAGAGACCGACGGACAGAAGGTAATGTCTGAGGCATGGTGGCTGGCTGAAGTGGGACTTCGCAGTTGTCGAGGATCCTCACTGTTTGAAAGGAGAGGGGACGAGAAGCCGCGAAAATCATATGGTCTCTGTCGGGATAAGCTGGCTTTGACCCCATACTCATTTTGCGAATACACCCCGGCACTAATCTCCAACGTCAAGGTACCCTCCGACAACAAGCTGCCAAGAGTGTAGAGATAACTTATTTTGTGGAGATGGCCCAGCGAGATAACGGTAGATAAGTCATGCTGTCGAGGTATTGGGAAAGTTCTCCGTATTATAAAGTATCTCAATACATTGTCTGTCCTGAGACGAGACTATCTACTCGACTAAAAGGGTGCCCGCTGTACCGTGTAGTCCGCCATATATATCTCTATCATCAAGATCGGATTTGGCCTGAAGGTCCGGTTGTCGACGGTGTTGCTTTCATTGATCAAGGGCTTGTTATCCCAACTAGGATTATCTCCATGTCTGCCTCATGGTGACACCCTGTGTTCCATCGTTGTGTCAGCCTCATATGGCAGTGGATAGCTTTCTGAACGAGCCCAGCCTTGAGCTTCAGGCCCTGTCGGGAGTTCGGCCTTGGTATTTTAGAATCCTACCGCAAGCTGGGTCTGGGTGCTGACAGACTGCGAGGTGTGTGGTTGATTCCCAGGCGTATGAGATACTGGACTCGGCAACTCAACCGGCCCCTTCGTACCCGCATCATTTGGAAAGTTCGCTTGAAGAACAGAGACGGCATTCTGTCCGTTACTATTAGGGGACTTCTTAGTGCCTGGGACTGCCCAGATGATGGTTGGTCGGGGAAGGGACCTAATAGTATCTCTGAAGCTCTTCTTCGTCCCAGCCTCTTGGTTATCTAGAGGTGGATGCCGCCTTCCCATGCGGAAACCTATTATAAGGGCACCAGCAATTGCAGCAACTGCAGCAAGTGCTCCAACCACTGCGCCGACAATAGTGCTGGTACTCGGCCCATCACCACTGCCATCTCCCGTTGCGCTTGGCTCCATCGATGAGGCCTGGGTAGTTGATGATTCAGGCGTTGGCGATTCGCTCGTCAAATCGACTATATCTTCTGTCGTTGATTCGAGAGTATCAGCCGGAGAAAGTGAGCCTTTTATCTCGTCCTGTATAGTTGACGTAGCTTCTATTGAGACTGAAACAGACATAGGTGGGCCAGATATGACAGAAGTGGTTCTTCTCCCTACAAACAGGATCAGCACCCGAATCAATAGCCGAATACAACAACTCTCTCAAAGGCTTCCACCTACAGTTATCTGGATTCTCCATAAAGTATGTGGGCCAGGCCTCTTCGTGGTCGCATGCGATGAAATCTCGGGGAAACGAGCCCTGTCCTCCATTATAGGACTCATAGATGGTCGCTGTAAAACAAACAAGACCAGGTGAGCTATCAATAGTTAGAGAACAGCCACAAGTCAGTAATACAAAGCATAGACGTCACCAAACGTAAGATCCATATGGATCCGTACCCATTTGCCACCCTGTGTACAAGACAGTTGGGCCGTCACATGAAGTGGGGACTATATCACGGCTTTCATTAGCGCTGCAGAACGCAAAGGTCCGCGAGTTGTCGTCGTAAGTGGTACTCGAGCTGAAAGAAGCCGAGGTGCCAATACACCTATATGTTACAGCTAGTAATGTCGGGTTAATGCCAAACCTAGATATCTCTAACATTGCCAGAGGAACGGGTCTAACATACTTGTACCATCAATAATGTCATATGCGAAGTTGTCAGTACTTTTGGCCTGGGACTTTACCATCGACACCAAACCCTGAAATGCCAGGATCCCGGAGATAGGAACATTTTTGTTACGGCTCATGATGTTGGAAATTCTTGACTGCACCTCTAATTCGCGATGAAACATTTCAGGAAGACAACATTGTAAAATAGGCGAGCCCGGCGTTTTAAGTCCTTTCAGGCTTCCCTTTCAACCACCCTTCAAACCCAACAAATGCGAGGTGGCGGCATAATGGCGTTTCTAAGGCGTCGAGCTTCGTTCAGCTGATCATTTTCAACAGAGGGCTGGGTCTGTTCATTGGTCAGGTAGTCTTGGCAGAGCCTGTTGTGTGTTGGCGAGGCCGCCTCCCATTCTTTCTGTTCTAGACAGGGCTCACTCGATCCAATGACGGAGGCTAAACCTAGAACTATAAACATGGCTGTTGCTCTGTTGACTAATGGTTTCCAGTTTTGTGTAGCCGCCAAGAGAGTTCATGCGTCAAAGTCATACTCCTGGCCTGGGCATATTGATTACTTCAACAGGGCTAATAATCTCATTCAACATATATGACGCATGCTGCCGAGGGGTTGGATGAGTTTTTCGACTGCCCGGCCCGCTGTCTCAGCTCATTGGACACAACACCTCAAGGATAGGCCTATCTGTCCAGTAACCTGATTCACCTATTATGTATTTGTTTACTTACTGTGTCGACGATGATCATTATTTAGTCCCGCAACGATAAGGAGAGTCTTTAGTGGGCAATATTACTATCTCATGTGCTTCTACAGCAGAGGCTTCTCATTGACTGTGGTTTGTGAAGAGACCAATGCCGCGGCCCATGAGAGCCCCTGCTTGTTTTCAGCCTCACAATCTACACCCTATATCATAGGTGCTATCCAGAAATCTTAATCGTTTTAAAATATGTGACCTTGGAACACCTCATAGCTATCAGTACTGTCTTAAAATTTGTCCCATGGTCTTCAGCGTCGAAGTTAATAACTTCTGTCTACGGAGCCAAAAGATCCTCCGCCACACGCTCTCATCAATACATCCTAGCATTAAATCCCGTGTGAACCGAAGACTTTTCTTTCCGTTTACATTAAAATTACCGCCAGACCCGCTCTTAAAATCCCCTCTTCCCGCACAGCCTTCATCTTCATCCCGCTAGGGCTCTACTTCAGCGTTGCCTCGAGTCTGCCTCGTATGGCAATGGATGGGTCTCTGACCTAGCCCAGCCTTGAGACTCTAGACCTCCCGGGAGTTCAGCCGTAGGACTCGCGAGTTCTGCTACGGGATGGGCTTGGACGCTGATAGGTTGTGCAGTGCGACCTGAACTAGGCAGCTCGGCGGGGAACTGGGTTACTGGACTCAGCAACTCGACGGGCCCCTTCGTATTTGCCCCCACTGCATCATCTGTAACATTAGCCACCAGCTTCTGGGCGTCGTTATGGGGAGACTGTTTGGCGCTGGGTCGGTTCCATGTAATGGTCGGCCGAGGAATAGAACTGAACCTGTCCTTGAGGCTCTTCTTTGTCCCAGCCTCTTGATTGTCCGCAGCAGGATGCCGTCTCCCCATTCGGAAAGCAAGGAAAAGAGCACCAGCGATCAAAACGAGACCAGCGATGCCTCCGACCACTCCGCCTACAATGGTTGCTGTGCTGGACCCATTTCCACCATCATCATCTCCTGCTGAACTTGCCCCCGTCGTCGAAGATTGGGTTGCTGAACTGTCCGTACTTGTTGTCGTTGCTAGAGTGCTCCTTCCTATTGCCCCGGCCGTAGATACCGTGTCTTGTTCCGACGTCGTGGTAGATCTCGTCCCTGCAACGGAGGTCAGCTTAGATCCAAGCCAACGCCTTCCACGCGTTGCACCTACAGTTCTTTGGGTTTTCCACAAAAAAGGTATTCCAGTAATCTTGATCGGTGCAGAAGACCCAATCTGCGGGCAACGAGCCTGACCCTCCATTGTAGTATTTGTAAACGGTCGCTGTTTCGCAAGTCGAGCCTGGGGAGCTAATCTCAGTGTTAGATAACTTGTGCTCTTGAGCCAGGAGGGGCAAGCTGAGATAGTACCAGACAGAAAATCCAGATGGGTTCTCGCGAGTCGGATCCCACCCTGTGTAGTAAACAGTCGCGCCGTCACATGATGTGCGGACTGTATGACGGCCTCTCGTCGCGCAGTATGCAAACGTCCTCGAATTGCCGCTGTAACTGGTGCTTATGTCGAAGGTGGCGGAGGGATTACTACAACTCAGTGATCTGCCTGATATGCTCGAGTCAACATGATGAACCGGAGTTCTCGTGGCGAGAGAGAATGCATCCTACTATTATTATCGTCGTCAATACCATAGGCGAATATCTCACCAGCGGCATCACCCCCAAGACTACCACTGTCATCTTCCGCTGCTGCTGATATACGCCCTTGAAAGACCAGTATTATAAAAGCAACTAGGTTTCGCCAACAAGTCATGATGGTGAAAATCCCCAACGGGAGTTGGGTAATGGGCAATCTCGGGAGAAATGTTCGCAGGCCGGGCACGCGTGGGCTTTTAGATGTTTTCCTGTCCCCCTTTCAACTCCGTTCAGGCCTAGTATCAGCGCCATGGCGTTACTATGGCGTCTTTAGGCCTTGGATTTTATTCAGCTGAGGTGGATTAATGTAGGGCTAGTCATGTTGATTGGTGAGGCGCTCTTGGCAGAGCCTGCTTCGGTGTTAGCGACACATCTCTCCCTGGATTCTGTCTCGTCGAGGACCCTGTGATCCAATAGTAACAGTCGGTCCCGGACAGATAGATTACATACATGGCTGTCATTGAGCGGGCAGTGACTTCCACATCCGCGATAAGCAGAAACCTTGATCACTCTGAACTTTCGCCCGAGAAGGCTGTTGTGTCTCATGGGCATGCTAGTGCATGCTTGTTGGTCAATTTTTGGATTCAGAATCTTTGATTCGATGGGACAGGGGATCTCATTGCACAACATCTACAAATCCGTTCCAGAAAACACATGGACGAGGATCATCTCTTGATTCAGCACGAAAATTCCCACCTCATAGTAGAGCTAACTTACAGAAATCTACACAGTTCTAAATTTTGGCACTTTATACAACCTCGTAACAAACACCTTATCCCCAGATAGTCCATTGTCTTCAGTGTTTCCCCCCGTGGGGGCTGATGACTTTAGTGCCTTCTGAGCCAAGAGGCCCTCCGACACACACTCTCGTCTATGCATCCCGACATTAAATCCCGTCTGCTTGAAGAACCAGAATCTGTGTTTCTGTACCTTCTGAGATTCAATGACCTTGAATCTGTAACGATGAACGAACTCCGGGATCGACTTGTAGATCTCTACCAGAGCAATCTAGAACATGTCAGCAACGACTGCTTGAAGCCGTCTTTCACTCACATTTTTGCTGATGAACGTTCGGGTACCGGCTCCAAAGTGCAAAAGATGACATTCCATAACCTTTATTTCAGGTAGTAGCAATTGATCGGGGTCATAGACGTCAGCATCTTGGCCAAAGCTGCTCTTGTCCAGTAAACCACCGCAGCACTCATGCCTACGCGATACCATCTGTCGTACGCGGTTATCTATCTGTTTTACGCGGTTATCCTATCAAGGCTGGGCTTCCGCTATAACAAAGAACAAAATCAATACTTCATAGTATTGTATCCTAATACTAACACTGTAGCTTCTTTTTTTAGCCTTTCCCACATATATCTAAACGTATCATTGACAACAATAGAAGACCCACGCCCAGCTACATCATGAAATGTTAGATAACCTCCCACAGGGTATGAAGCTGCCTGCGTCATCATGTGTATTTTCATGTTTGATAAAGGCCTTGTCCTCTTCAGCAATATCCTTCCTCGAATGTTCATCAAAGAAATGGCCATGCACCTAGCGTGGCCGGACTCCATCTTCCAGGTCAGTACCGCTACCGAATGTGCTCGAGAGATTCAGGCTTTTCTCTCAAGGCAAAGCTCCGGGAGCTGTCTTTGAGCGTTACTGCAAGGGCAAGATGGACCACAACCTGCGTCGTGTCCTTGTGCAGCATGGCGCCTCTCATCTTTTTACCATTTTCCATATCAGAACTCTCTCGCCGGAAGCGAGCAACTCGGTGGTGTGCGCAACGCTCCCGACAATTAGAAATCGAGGCCTACCTGAAGAATGTTGCCATTGAGCCGTATAAAGTGGTCGATTCGCTTTAAGACATGTGGAAAAGACCTGGATTCAGTGGTCACACGCACGAGTTCTACCTGGTTGCCCGGGCCTTGGTCAGTTGTATGTCGTCGTGAGAATGTATGACTGGTATGGATGGGACGAAGGCCATGCCCGGCTTCAATGAATACGACCAGACTAGTATGCGCCAGCTGAATGATCTCATCAGGGATTTCCTCGGCGTCAATTTGGACTGATGGTGATGTTTAAAATGGGAGCTGACGCATACAAACAGGATTTAATCACGCATATTTCATGTTCTACCATTTATGCAGCAAATAATCAATGATTCACTAATTTACTTATGTACTCTTATCCACGATTATAAGCCCCATTTCTATGCATAATAATTTAACGACATCAATAAGCAAAGTCAGTAATTTTTAACCCCTAAAGTAAGTTGTTAAAATTCAAACCCATCTCGACTTTCAACACACTAAATTCTGTCATAAACAGCTAACGATAGTTAATTCTTCCCAATGATCGCTTCTCCCTACCAAAATCCTGTTATAGTCGCTGCGGCCTTTGGTCAATGGAGAAAATCTAGCAGCTTGTAGGGTAGGTGACACTCAAATGTCCATCCACAGATGGAGAACTGAGATAGAATAGATAAATTTAATTATGTACGATATGGAAACTATCTACTACTGAAACTTCTTAGAAGTATTTGCCATCCTGGATTCTCTGATGGGTTCTGCGATTGATCTAATTCCAGAACGGGTAACGAAGATACCAGGGTTTGGATTGCTCAGTATTAGGCTTCTCCACGCTAGGTTCAGTAGCGGGAAGGCTGGTCTCGATCTCGGTATCTGGAAAGGCCTGGGTTTCGGAAGGCTTCATGGCAGTCTCAAAGGTCGTGGCCAGGGCAAAGTCTGGCACATTTGGGCCACTGAAGCTTTGGAATGGGGGAAAGAATGGACCTCCGGTCTGAACGGGTGCAGAATTTTCAACAGAGGTCACATCGAGAACGGGAGCGGCCTCTGGAGCAGAAGTCTGGATGGGGGCGGAATCTTGGGCAGACGATGCCTTGACGACGGGAGCAGGGGTCTTGATCGATGCAGCGTCCTCGGCAGATGAGGCAGCAGCTGCGGGGGAAGATGTCTCAACGGGTGCGGCCTCCTTGACTGAGGTCGCATCGTTGACCACTCCCTTGGACGCGCCGGCAGAGTCAGCCATTCGGGCGCTGATAGCAGGCACGCCGGGGAAGTACGAGGCTCTGATGGTAGGAATGGCGATAGAAACAGATAGACCAAGACCGTTAGAGAGCTCACCGTCCATAGTCTGAGTCGAGTGGCCGCTGGCGGCAGTGATGGTTTGCGTAGTCGTGAATGCTCCGGCTTCAGCTCCCTCCTTCAAGCAAACTCCCGAACCGTAAGCGTTGTTGCATCCGTGTTCCACAGTGCTTCCCGAGTCAGTCCACACGTTGAAGTCCTCGACAAGCATATCCGTGCAGGGTACATCGGGAGGGCAGTTGAACTTGATGGGGCCACGCTGTCGGCCGTCGGCGCATGTACCAGACCATCCAGAGAACGACATGTTGGTGTACAAAATGCCATTTCCTTCAACGGGCTTCATGGAAGACCATGTCGCGTCAAGATCGAGAGTGTAGGCGTTGGAGTGGCCGATAAAGTTGTTGAGGGCGACGTTGGAGACCGTGCCGCTGCCGCCGTAGGACTTGAACATGTACATCTGGTTGGAGTTGTGGGTGTAGACGTTTGTGTACTCGATATCGTGGATATCTGGCCTGCCGTTAGCGAGATTTTGATATCCGAGTCTCTCGACTTACCAGTATCAGTGGCCAGAGAGCCCATGGCACAACCACCCGACCAGTTGCAAAAGATGTTTTCAATCAGAAGATGGTCGGAGGGGTTTTTGACCGTGACACATTCATCCTTGTTGCTGACCTCGACATCGTGGATCCCTTTACTTTGTTAGTCGTTCTCACGGCGGTAGATGATCTGGACTTACAGATGTTAGATCCCCAAACATCGATGCCGTCTAGGCCGCCTCGAGCTCCACCATGAATGGCCATGTTGTAAACTTCACCGTCGGAGCAAGTATCGAGGGAGAAATGGAATGCAGGAGCTGTAATCGTCTAATCAGTTCCGAAATTTGCAGTTTCTGAACGCAGTCTTTACCATCAACCAGGGCAACATCGTGAATCGAGAAGCCCTTGACGTCGTAGAAGCGGAGGATTCGGGGCCCATATTCGTCGTCTAAAGTCAGGTTAGTGCTGGCTACCCTAGTTGTTTCACTGAGCGTATGACAAACTCTTGTGGAACTCATAGCCATATCCTTGAATGGCGCCCTTGGAGTTGCTACTATACATCTCAAAGTCTTGCATGTGCTGGAAGAAGAGCATGTTGCCACCATCGGTGCTGCTGCATGTTAGTAACGTAGGCACAACTCGCTTCTTATACCCACCCAATTCGGTAAAGAGTTCCATCGAGACGGAATGACATGGCACTCTTCGAAGACAACTTCAACCATGTTCCAAGTCCATAGTCGCCTTCAGGAATGTACACTTCGCCACCGCCACCGCTGCAGTCATCCCAGGCCTTCTGAATAGCAGGGCCATTGTCAGTCTTTGCATCAGCGGTAGCACCATAGTCCATAACGTTGCAGGTCTTGACGGTCGCCTTGTCAGCGCGGCTGGTTGAGGGCCCGACCTTGCCGCTCAACTGCGCAGCAGCTTGAACGGCGGAACCAACGGCAATCAATGCCGAGATAAAAGAGTGATGCATAGTTGGAAAAGAAAAAAAAAGAGTGAATCGAATAAAGAAATAATAAGAAATGACCGAAAATTCAGAACACCGAAAGAAACATATCAAGATCAGCCCGGGGATCGTCGAGATTTAAACATGATCCGCATCTCGGATGTTGAAGCCGCGGAAAAAAGGCATGTTCCAAACATAGCACAAAGTTCGATATTGATGAAGAATGACCCGATTTTCATGCTCGCTAGGAGATTATTTTCGTTTCACCGAGAGCAGAGCAGCATTCGTGGTGGATCAGATGTCCTGACTCTCCTGGTGGCAGGGTTGATGAAACGCACCAAGTTTCGACCAGTAGGTGTTTTGAAGACTGTGTTGGATAAACCCACCAATGAGGATCTGGGATCAGATATTTCCAGAATCAACATGTCTTCTTTTAAGGATGAAGGGTCGGGCAACACGTAAGGCAGTGAATATGCGTACATTTTTGACAGGCGCCCATCTCAACGTCAAGGTAATCTTTCTCACGGAACTCACTAGGATTGATCTATCGGCCATCAGCATAACAAATATGTGTGAAAATTGAGACTATTTTACTTTTAAGCAGTGGGCAAGGGGATAAAATGTCCCTAGATACCAACAAGGCCTATCCCGTCGGCACCTCGGCCTGTGCTGCCAGACGGGCAATGCACCTAAAGCGAGGTCCCTCCCAATCCACAAAGCCTGAGCGAGCGGTGACTCTGTTATCCCACACAACAGCAGATCGAGGGCTCCATTTAAGGCGGCACTGAAGATCCCGACTATAGGCAATGTGATGGTAAATAAAGTTGAGCGGCACATCACTGTCTTCCCTCTTAACATATACTAGATCGGGCGGACTGAGGCTGAATGTAAAGTGTCTTCTCGCCCGTCGCCGGATGAGTTCGGACTGGGGGGTGCACAAAAGTGATTGGGTCTCCCCTCAATTACCCACCATTCTTGAGGTCAGCCTGAGCTTATTCATGCGTGGAATGAACTACTTTGAGTTCTTCTAATCTTTACCATATTGCAGGAGATAATCGTTGATAAGCCTTGACTTGGTTGGCGAACAGAGGGTCTCCTCCGGCCTCGGGGAACGTCGATGGCGAATAAGAATGTGGTTCCCGGAAGCTGCAACTCATAGCTCACATCGCTGTGCCACGATAACAATGCAGTTCTCGTCTCGCATTGCCAGTGTCGTCACATTTACGCCGTGAGCTCGGGCGTACTGGCACACTCACGTTGAAGGGCAAATGATTCACATACCCTCGGCCAGTGGATGTATTTGCAACAAGGGAGGCAAAGCCAGGCGGATCAGGGCTGGCGATACGATCTGGGCGTCGCCTGGGACCTCATTGAGATGGGGCTGATGATGACATTATTATGACGCATCTTGTGATGGTTACTGGAGAAACGAACTGGCATGCGCCTGTGACAGAGGAAGGGTACGAGATATGGGAAGGATGAGACTTGCGGTAGAATATAGTTCACCTAGTGACAACATATCACTACCTAGAGGTAGGTATGCAATGGATGCAGTGGTAGTCACTGCACTGATAGCCTTCCATGGTAAGCTAGCCCTCCCAGCCATGAAGCTGTGATCGTATTCACATGCAGTTTCAAAGTGTTAAGTTAAATAGCCAAAAGTATCGCCCAGCTCAATGTTGCAGCCGGATTTTCAGTTTAGAAAACGGCCCGTGACGGTCCGAGTCTCGACCGTGTGGCTTTCACCCCAGCAAATGCCGCTTTATGCATATCAACCTCTGCCGGCGCAACTAGCCCGGTCAATAGTGTTGCCTAGTCAGCCTTACCGGCGAGTGAGATGGTTCCAGACAGTCACCCACCAAAGAGAAAAGAGGCAACCCACCTTGCGGCTGAATCTAGCCATCTGCCATCACTCAAATCGCACTCTGATTCGACGATGCGGAAGTCAGCCGTTCTCGTAGTTGCAGGGGGCGTAAGCGGTGTTGAGGGGACCTGCGCCACTCAGCGGCATTGGAATGCTTGGCCAACTTGCCTAGAACCTCTTTTTTTTGAGACATATTCCCCGCTCGTAAGATGCGCTGCATAATGGAATTTGAGTGATTGGTTGTTTGTTTTCGGATGACAAAAATGTGGGTTGAAAGGTCGGGTTTTCTCTCCTGGCTGACGCTGCACCTTTGCGAGCCAAGACTACCAACGTCCGCCTTGTGATCGATGGATGCACCCTTCTTGCGTCCGGCTTATTCTGAACGTTTGCCATCAGCCTCCGAATGCAGTTTGCAGCCACCTTTCCCATAACCCCTCAACTTGGCCATGAGTCTAGACCCCTCGCATGCTGAATATGGCATTTATTGTCTCTAGTCGGACTGCAGTGCCGCCCCAATGCGACTTAACGTCGGTCGTGGCTGGCTGGGGCTAGCCACTCTCCCGTAAGCGTTGGCCCTGTCTGCAGGGTGTCTTTGACTTGGGCGTTCAGCTGGGTCAGCCTGCATGATATCTGTTGACCGGTCACATATGCAAGGGCTGCTACTGGTGGGTCGAGGCCTGGTGTTTTCGTCATCTTTCGAGTATGGTTTCGCCGTTCATAAGCCCCCTAAGATGGAGAAGCTGACTTGCGAGATAATGTGTATAAAAGCATGCGCACTTCGTCCAATTGCTCCCCTCCTCGAGCACTTCTCCCTTAATCTTTCCTCTTTCAACCTCTTGTTCATCTTCACCTTCATTTCATCATGGTTCTCACTGGAGTTACCCTTCCCCAGCTGCCGGTGACTGCACCAGCAGTCCCCAAGCCCGATGCCATCCTCAAGCAGCCTTCACTAGAAGAGCGAAAGAAGGATGCTAGCGTTGGTGTCCAGGATATTCCCTTTTCTGACATCGATCCTGGTGTATTCAACAGCGAGCTTGTCAAGCTCAAGATTTATGCCAAGCCGGATCAGAAGAACTTGGCTCAGAAGCCAGAGTTGGGTGGAGGCAATATCGAGGAGGGTACCTACGCTGGCACGCAGGCCGCTCTTACACATGCTTACAGCCGCATTGAGCGAAGGTTAGTCCAATATTGAGAACTATGGAAGATCCTTCCTAATTCCGAAATAGCTACGAGTCGTACTTTGATGTCTTGCAAGTCGAGCCAACTCTGCCTCGATACTTGGATCTGTCCCAGAAGAAGCAGATCTACAAGTACTCAGCCTACCCCAAGAACCCCGATGGCACAGATGCCCAGTACCCTCCCCATCTTCAAACCATCCCATCTGCAGACCAAGTCTCGGAGCTCAAGATCTTCAACGCTCTTGGTCTTGTCGAGACTGGCTTGATGATCAAGCAGATCATTCCAGACAACTTTGCCGGCAAGACCGCGAGGTGGTTGCTCAGTCTGAAGAACGGAGACATCAGCGGTGCTCCTGATCAAGGTCCCAAGATTGAGGATTATGTCGAGTACAACAAGAAGCACCGCAAGTCTGGCACCGATATTGAACAAGGTGCCAACATTGGTCTCCTTGCTGATTGGTTTGGTGATCGTCGCTTTGCAGAGCAGTCTTTTACAGGCACCAACCCTACCACTATCGAGAAGGTGTCCAAGGACCTCTTGACCGAGTTCATTGACACCGCCAAGCGCGATGGATGGGACTACTGGGCCAAGACTCTCCCCCAGATCGACCCCAAATCACTGTTCATGCAAGACACCCGTTACTTCCGCAAGGCATTCGGAGCCAAGCCTGATGAGGAACTCAAGCACAAGGAGCCAGCCTCTGACGACAACTGGGCCTGCTCAGCCGTGACCCTCTTCCAGCTTCATGACGATGGCAAGCTTCATCCCATTGCCATAGTGTGTGACTACAAGGTCAGCATGAAGGACTCGGTCACCATCTTCAACCAGCGCAAGTCACCTTCGGATTCTTCCGACAAGGAGAAGAATGACTGGCCATGGAGATACGCAAAGACATGTGCTCAAGTTTCGGACTGGATCCGTCACGAGGTCAGCGTGCACTTGACTCGCGCGCACATGATTGAAGAGTCCTTGATTGTGGCTACACACCGGACTATCCCTATGGAGCACATCGTCTTCAAGATTCTCCAGCCACATTGGTATAAGACGCTGTCTCTCAACGCTGCCGCACGAACCACGCTTGTGCCTCAGGTTATCAAGGACCTGGTCGGTATCAACCCCGATTACCTGTACCGCTTTGTGCGATACGAGTTTGAGAACTTTGACTATGTCAACAGCTACATCCCCAATGATCTCGCCAAGCGTGGATTCCCCAACACTACCGATGGTCTGGCAGACAAGAAGTACAAGAACTACGCCTACGCCAAGAACATGCTCTCAATGTGGAAGGTCATCCGTAAGTACGTCATGAGCATGCTCTTGATGTACTACAACAAGAACACGGCCGATAAGATGGTCAAGGAGGACAAGTACGTCCAGGACTGGTGCAAGGAAGTCCAGACCAATGGCTGGATCAAGACATTCCCCACCATTGAGACTCTGGATCAGCTGTGTGATGCTCTTACAATGTCTATTCACATTGCAGCTCCGTTTCACACTGCTGTCAACTATCTCCAGAACTTCTACCAGGCCTTTGTGCTCTCCAAGCCACCGGCCCTGTGCAAGGCTTTGCCAAAGTCCCTTGCGGAGCTCAAAGCCTACAAGGAAAAGAGCCTCGTGGATGCTCTGCCTATCGGTCGACAGAGGGAGTGGCTGCTGGCAGTTCAAGTTCCCTGGCTCCTCAGCTTCAAGGTGCCCAGTGACCGCAGCCTGGTCAGCTTTGCTCAGTCTCAGTGGCGAGCCCAGGTTGGGAATAGCCCAGAGACTGAGTCGGTTCGCAACATCAGTGAGATGTTTTACCTCGACTTGAAGAAGCTCGATGTCGAGTTCCTTGTTACCAGCAAGGGAATGGATGAGGGCAGCATTCCTTACATGGTGATGGACCCTGACAACACGGCTGTGTCTATTCTTATTTGAGTATTGCGCTGGTGGATCAAACTCGAAGGGTTTGGAAAGTTATACATAATACATAGTTAATTGAGCAAGATTGGATACCTAAGACTAGAGCGTAACTAAAGGGCGTTTACTCAATCAACGCCCACAGTCTCTTGCTGATCTGGCCTCGGACGGGTGGTGGCCTCTCCGCAGCAAGTACTTCATCCATTCCTTCATACATGTCAATATCCTCCGGTTTTCTGACCCATTCATCGCCCCGGCAGTAAAGGCGGTGGCCAAAATAGATGAGCAGAAAGGCCGGGATGCCGATATACGCAGTCAGAAACGTGCCCACAGACCATTGGGATGGGAAGAATACGGTAAAGCCATTGATCAGCAACAAAATGACGGAACCTGCGCAGCCGAAATACATTCCCCATGGTTGCAACCGGGAACGGTACGGAGATTCTAGTTTGTGATGCTCGATAGCCTTCCGGTACCTGACGTAGATGATGCCACAGCAAATCCAGCTGATGTAACCAGACGTGTTTGTAATGTTGATAAGCCAGTTGAAGACTGTCAGGCTGGTACTGGAAAGAGACAGGTAGGCTAGACATCCAAGACAAGACGTGATGGCAACGGAGAAGTAGGGAAGGCCGTATCTGTTGCATCTTTTGAAGATTGCCGGGGCGTTGCCAGCTTTGGCGAGGGAGTAGAGGTTCCGGGACGCAGAGTAGAGGAAGGCATTTCCAGCAGTGATGGCCGAAAGAAGAATCATAGAATTAACGATGCTGTCGAGGACAGGAATTCCGGCGTTGCGAATGGCAATGACAAAAGGGGAGCTTGCTGTTCCAGACGAAGTGAGGGCAGGGTCGTTAGACATGCAGACAACGCCGATTCCCAGGACGCTGGGCATGAAGAGAATGATTAGACGCCAGACGTAACGTCGAGCTGCACGAGGCAGGTTGTAACGAGGTGACTGCATCTCACCCGCAGTTACAATGAGTTGCTCCGGTGCCAGGACGAAGGCGAACGACGCAAGTACAAAGGACTGGAGAAGTGCAACAAGACGTCCTGCATCTCCTTTCACAATATAGGTATTGACAGGCCCCGGGTTCTTCCAGTATCGAAAGTAGAGCGGGTCATGATTCGGCCCTCCTCCAAAGAAGAGGACTATGGAGAGGAAGATCAAGCCAAGGATAAGTAGGATCTTCATCCCGGCGCTCCAGAATTCGCACTCGCCAAATATGCGTACGGGAAAGAAGTTGAGGAGGACGATGACGGCGTATATTATGGTGATCCAAACGGCGGGACTGACCGCAGGTCCCCAGAAGTCGATCAGAAGGGTGGAGGCGACGAACTCGTATGGGATCAAGATGCCAAGTGAGTACCAGTATAGATACCCCATAGCGAACCCCATACTGCGAGACACGTACTTATGGCCGTAGTAAGCCATGGTACCTCCGGGAACAGGGAGATATGTAGCAACCTCTGCGATGCCAGTGACGATGCAGTATACCAGCACTGACAGAACTCCGTAGGAGAGGAGCAGGAACAGAGGCCCGCCGACACGGAGGACTTGGGCAGTCCCCAGGAACAGAGAAGTACCGATGGCACCTCCAATGGCAATCATCTGAGAATGTCGGGGCTTGAAGCCTCGATGTGTATCTTCGTTCGACTGAGGGGACGTGGTGCCATTGTGCAGGCTATGGGTTTCACCAGTTTGGCATTCGAGCTTCCCAGAATCATCAGCCGTGGCTTTCGAAACGCCAAAGTCTGGATCTGACAAGATTTCTTGTTTCATGGTGACGACTATGCAATGATGAAGGGTGGTAAAGAAGCGGGTAGAATTGTACTCTGAGGATAGGTCTTACTGGTGGGAAGATCAGACTTCTTATACCGGATCTCGCCCCCTACTCAGAGAAGCCTGGGGCACCTATCTCATAAAGTCCAAGTCCAAGTCCTCACAGGTCGAGGCCATGAGCATCTCGAGTCACACACCCTGGTCAGTTTCCCCAGACAAACCTGATAACAAACATGGTCCTTCTGGACGCGGACTTGAGCCGGGGTTTGTGAATGCGGGGTAAGTGGAGAAACTAAAGAGGTACCCCTTTTCGTTCCCATCCTGCAGACTGACCGACCACCTTGGGTTGTTGTGGTGGCCGCTAGCGGCGCCAACGGCGGCGTTTCTATCAGGTGTGACTTTGCCCCCCGATCTTCTCGGACCTGTTTCGGAGTCTATTTCTCAATTCTCATGCTTTCTTGGTAACTTTAAAGCCAGTCTGAAGTATCCAAACATACCTCAGCTCATTTCCAAGCACAGACATCAGTTCCCTGCCGCACAACCCCTGAACCGACATCACCCATCATGGCTCATCCCTTCGTATCCAACTCCCAAATTCTTCACCGTGCCTTATCGCACCGCCCAGAGAAGGTGATCTCAGCTTCTGGAGTCTCTCTCTTCCTCGAGGATGGTCGTGAGATCTTGGATGCCTCAGCCGGGCCTTCTGTCTCATGCCTGGGGTTCGGAAGACCCGAGATTGCAGAGGCTGTGAGCAACCAGATCAACCAGCTGTCCTATCTCTATTCTGGAGCACGGTTCACCTGCGAGGCCATGGAAGAACTAGCCTCGATGCTTCTACAGGGGCAGCCCGGGGGCCTCTCCAAAGCCATCTTTGTCAACTCTGGGAGCGAGGCTACCGACGCTGCCATCAAGCTGGCGACGCAATACTGGCATGAACGGGGCATGCCCCAGAAACGCCACTTTGTCGCTAGGAAACAGAGCTACCATGGCAACACGATCGGTGCGCTCTGTATCTCTGGCCATGACTCGCGTCGAGCCATGTATCGCGACTGGCTGTCGTCCAACGTCAGCTTCGTGGACCCTTGCTTCTCTTATCGGCTCAAGGGTCGAGCAGAGACAGATGAGGAATATGTTTCACGACTGGCAGATCAGCTCGAGGCCGAGATTCTGCGAGTCGGCCCTGAGAACGTAGCCGCCTTTGTTGCCGAGACGATCAGCGGGACGACTCTGGGCTGTCTTGCCGCTGCACCTGGATACTTCAAAGCAGTTAGGGCTATCTGTGATAAGTACGATGTTCTTCTCATCTTGGACGAAGTGAGTTGCCATGTTCTGTGTAATAGAAGGTAGCTGACGCTTGCAGATTATGTGTGGAATGGGCAAGACCGGTACCATGCACGCTTGGGAACAGGAAAACATCTCGGGACCTGATATCCAGACTATCGGCAAGGCGTTGGGCGGAGGGTACATCCCCCTGTCCGGGGTACTACTCCGCAACAAGATCTTTGATGCCCTTGCTGATGGTTCAGGGATTTTGGCCCACGGCCACACGTTCCAAGTATGCATGCCATCAATCAAAATACCATTAGGGTCATCAATCTAACTGTTCACTCTTTCTTAGGCGCATCCAGTGGCTTGCGCCGCAGCCCTCGAGGTCCAGCGCATCATCCGCGACGAAGACCTTCTCGGCAACGTGGCGCGTATGGGCCAAGTCCTTGAGCGGTTGCTGAGGGAGAAGATTGGCCCCCTGGAGTTTGTGGGCGATATCCGAGGCAGAGGCCTGTTCTGGGCAGTCGAGTTTGTGCAGGACCGAGCTGCCAAGACCCCCTTTCCCCCGAGTCTGAGGCTTTGCCACCTGATTGTGGACAAGGCGCTTGACTTTGGCTTGAACATTCTGGGGAACCTGGGTACAACGGGGGAGGTCCATGTTGACCATATTATCATGGCTCCGCCGTATGTGGTTACAGAGTCTGAGCTGAAGCGCATGGTTGAGATTCTCGGAGAGGCGATTGAGGCTGTGACTTGCCAAGTCTGCCACACAGAGTCTGCGAGACTTTGATGGATTCTAGAATCTATTGAGATAGCTACATCATTGCCGATCAATAAAATTACAATCGCTTTACCCGAAGTCCTTGTTCTTCCCCATCATTCGCTCCAAGTCACAAGATATGTTTAACAGTCTAGGAGAACTGAGGCGGCGTCTCGTGTCTAGCGTGTTGAACATGTCAACTTTTCGCCATCAACAGCTTCATCCCTGGTGATGACACGGAGATCAACATTGATTGGCTCAAACCAGCTTCGAGTTTGTCCGCCCTGATGTTGGAGCCTCTTCTCTTGGTTAGGAGGAGTTGAGTTTCTGCTATACCATCTTGGGATTGCCCCACCCCGCCGATAGCGCCGTGCATGAAGTGTTTCCCGTGACTTGAGACTTTATCTCATCCTTGCTCACCCCCTTCTATCGACTCTGTTCTTTATCCCGCCCATAGCGCCCGGACGAAAGCACCCTATAGTTGTGCAGAGACTTCAACCGATCAATGGAGAACCCAGGTATTGCCCTTCCAGCAGGGTCATCGAGAAGGGCAGGGTATACCCGGCAGAGGCGTGGATGCCTGACTTGTCGCCAAAGGTATGTATTGGCCGTCTTCCGCAGCAATCAAGGTTTTCTGACACCGAGGTACTCCAGGAAGAAGAAGTGTGATCAAATCTACCCTGTTTGCACCCACTGCTCGAGACTCAACCTTGTCTGCAAGCGCGAATCACCTCGTCCACTGAGGTCATCATCGCCTACGCCATCAGATACGGGGACCAAGGCCGACTCCGTAACACCAAGAACCCCACGAGTGGATTTGCAACTGCGTGGCGTCACACATTTGAGCCAGCCTTTGGGCCTGCCGCTCTCGGTCTCGGACGATGTAGATGCAGAGGACCTGGTCGGAAGCAGACGAGCAATGCTACGATACTACACAGTGACGTTTGCATTTCTCCTCACTACCAATCTGGAAAACAACTGCTTCCTATCAGGTATGTTTCCTTGAAGACGCATGACTCTCATGCCTCGAGCTGACCTACCCTACAAAGTCATCCTTCCCATGTCGTTTGAATGCCCACCCCTGATGTATGCAGTCTCGGCATGGGCATCCTCCCATCTAGCCTTGAGAGATGACAAGTTCAAAGCCTTGTCCCTACGCCACCGTGGATACGCGCTAGCCCGTCTTCAAGAGTCGGTTCAGCAGAGCCAGCTCTCGACAGAGATGTGTCTCGCAATCACAATGGTGCTCTGCTCCATGGAGTCAATATCCGAAGCTACCGGAAGTTGGTATCCCCATCTCGCAGGTGCAGGTGCAGCACTAGCCTGTCAACCAAACTCCCCGAGCGACCCGAAGCAGGTAGTGCAAGTCACATTCGAGGGGAGATGGCTGCTGCGCAACTTTGCATACCACGATGTCATGATGAGCGTCTCAATGGACTGCCCTCCCTTGATTCGAGGGTTTTACTGGGAGACGGAGGATGATTCTCTACCGGATCCGTACTTTGGGTTCGCGTCACGTCTCCTCTTTCTCGTGTCCGAGACCAGTGTTCTCAACTCCTACTTTGTCGAGGCCAATACCCATTCAGAAACTCCCCAAACAAGAAATGGGGGTAATCTATCAATTCGGGCTCGAAACATTGAAGAAGAGCTTCAAAACTGGGTATGTCCTTTGAGCGAAATTGGCACACCGCTGGCCATTCTGGGCGAGGCCTACCGTAACGCCGCGCTCATTCACCTCTACCGAGTCTTGAGACGCCATGTAAGCGGCTACACTACCGTGCTGCAAGCCAAGATAAAGTCGTGTGTTCAAGCTATCGTCAAGCTCAGCCGGGAAGTCTCGGAAGGATGTCTGGTGGAGTGCACACTTCTGTTTCCCCTCTTTATGGCGGGAGGCGAGGCCCACGACATGTCCGAGATCGAGGCCATTCGGGAAAAACTCGGTGACATGATCAGGTGGCGTAAATTCCGTAATGTTGAGGCGTGTCTTGAAGTTCTCGATGAAGTTTGGCGTTGGAGGGCTGATGGGTCACGAACGAGTGAGCAGGGGCATGTGGATTGGGTAGACATTGTGAAACACAGGGGATGGAAGCTTTCGATATCGTAATACGAATACATTGCTCGTCATTGGTCATTTTGAGATCGGTTTAACAGTTGTTCGACCCTCAGGCTTGCCTCCTCCCCCGACCTCGGGCCGCTGTTGGCGCCCAGTTACCCCGTGATTGCAGCATGGCTCGATTTACGTATCACAACGAAAAAAGGCCGTTAAGACAAGCAAGAACTCTCTGAAATCATAGTCTATAAGCACTGGACTGATCTCGTTCAATTTTCTCCTCCAGGACCCAACACCACTCCTATCAACTTAACCCGACCTTCCTCTCAACCTCAACCTCAACCTCAAATCACCATGGCGGACCAAAACATCTCCAAGCCAGAAGAGCTTAAAGAGCGGGCCGACCAGGCCGCTATCCCCTATCGCGGGCCCCGTCTACCTGCTGTCCCCGACGATCTCGTCATCCCCGGCATTTTCGACATTGAATGCGACGAACGCCTCTGGGTTCCTCAGGCTCCAGACGTGTGGTTTCGGCCCCTTCTATTCAGCGTCTCGGGCGGTTACTTTGTCAACATTCTCCGCGTGCGGCGATCCGGCATCTTGTCTCGTCATCGCCATGCGGGTGCCGTACACGCCACTGTACTCAAGGGCCGCTGGCACTATCTCGAGCATCCCTGGTGGGCTACCGAAGGTGGCTACGCGTACGAGCCTCCTGGAGATATTCATACCCTTGAGGTTCCGGAGGATGTGAAGGAGATGGTTACACTGTTTCATGTTACGGGTGCTTACATCTACGTGGACCCTGATGGTAACCCCGTAGGAGTGGAGGATGTGTTTAGCAAGTTGGACAAGGCAAGGAAGCATTACGAGGCTGTTGGGCTTGGTGCGAACTTTGCAGATCAGTTTGTGAGATAGATGAGATGGTGACTATTCTCCGCTCAAGGTTATATCGTGGTTGTTCTCAACCTAAACTGACGGTCTATCTGCAAATATTTGTTAAACAATGCTTTTTGAGAGTTACATCTCTCACCTGGCTCTTTTCTCCAAGACGTCTCTCCATCTGGCCCAAACGCGCGCCACTACCACTGCGAACCTTGTGCCCATTCCCGTTTTCTTGTTTGCAGTTGTTCCAAACATCTAAAAGCTTTGACTTCTCTCCATTTGTCGATATCTGAACGAGAAAACCAGGCTTTGTGCAGACCATATGGTACACGTTGTGGAAGCGTAATTTTTGCAACGACATGCCGCATCTTCTTTGCATCTAGGATCTAAAGTTCTGAAAATGCTGAATTGCGGCATTCTCCACACGCAGTAAGCTGGGGCGGGTCAAAGACATGAAAAGTCGGATATCCAGCATCCTCGTCGCTGGAAAACGAAGCTGGAATGAACTGCGGCTCCTGGGCAAAGTGGTTATGGTGAAGGCGAAAGAGTTGGATTGGATATGCTTCTCTTCCCTCATCAAGGATCTTGCCAACTGTCCGTCTGTCTACGCATCCTGCGATAGGCACCGTGTTCATATTCTTACCCTGCTCCATCAACGCTGTGACGTCCATATTTACTAGAATATTGATTTCGGCAGCTTTTCCGAGAGCGGCTCCAAAACAGGATGATGAGGTGCTGCGGCCATATACATAGCGGGCTTCCGACATTTCGCGTTCTGGGCGAACAGAGGGAAATTCAAATGGTTATGCCGATAATGCCGATTCGTAGGAGACATTGTTCTGCATCTTATCGTAGTAAAGGCGGTATTGGTCGTTGTCTTTGATGTCGTGGGTCGAGAAATCATCGGGGGTTGCTGAAGCTGCTCTAGTATGCCCTTCCAAGTCTGTGTATTGGCTTTTGCTGGTGCCCATGGTTGGAAGAGCAATATTACCAGCGCTGTAAATGAGTGTGACTGAGTTCATCCGACAAGTTAGGAGTTTGACTGACACCACTTTGCCTTCGAGGATTGCATCCCATGCATTGGCCGTATGGAAGATACAGCAGGCCGGGCTAGTGAACCACCGTGCATCATAAGGCCTATGACGAGCAAACACCTCGAAACGAGAGGTACGATGGGTCGTATGATACCAACTCCCAGTAGATTTAAAGGTTCTAGCGATGGAGGCATGTCTATAGGTATGGTGTGCGTGTGCGAGACCCCAAAATCGTGCATCATCCTCCCTCCAGATACACCAGCCGCGGGCTGGTTGACGGGTTTGGAAGTGAGGCTTTTTTCGAGACTTTTCTTGTAATAACTGAGTAGTAGACAACAGGAGGCAGAAATATGTTGTGATAGAGGAGCATTTCCCCTGTCTTGTTGTCCACGTTCGGATGGCCTGTCGTCCATTCCTTCAAAAGGAAAAGGGACCGTGGCTTCCGAATCGACGGCCTTGCAACTGGGACTTGGCATCTTCTTCCTCGCCTTCGACCTGGACTCCATCACACTAGCCCATAGTATCCAAGGACGGAAGCTAGATACATATCGGCGGACCACTTTCGCAGGTGGCTAGAGCTCTGCCGTCGTGATAAAGTACAAATGTGCTGGCGACACTGATGCGCTTTATTGACTGGTGTGGGCCAGGGAGATACTAAAGCAACACCAAGAATATAGTCCGAAACACGGATAATCCTGTGTGAAGTAGACTTGAAACCGGATTGACAATCGTTGCTATACTCGGCATGATGGGTGACGAGACCATCGTTGTCCTCCTGGATAGACAAAGGTCGGTCAAGATGAATTGGCTGACGAATTCAGTGATGACGCGGCCATCTTCAGAAGATATTCTTCTGAAAAAGACACCAGAAAGCATCCCATCACCATCTAACCAATGTGCATCTCTGCCAAGTTCTTGATGGCCAACTGGATTGCCTCCAATGTGAACATACTGGCCCCCCCGTAACTCTGGGGGGATGTCTCCCGTGTAAACTCATGACGTCAATGGAGTTGTTTTTCGGACAGGTGCAAAGTTTCCAGAAAGATAGCTGTTCAGAGTAAGTTTTTGTCTTGTGTGATGGGATGATAGCTCTTACGGATACCGTTGAGATTGCTGTTCCTTCTTTGAAGGGAGCATAACAGGTAGAACTTGGGATAGGATCATAGTCACAGTAGAAATCGATCACATAATTCTACCTTACCATTAGTAGGGGGGTTGTTTCCATTGTCATGTCTTTCAATCATCCATTAATCCACGAGTTCAGCTAATACAATGGTCACTCCACAGCCAAGGCTCATCATCCGGTTTCCCGCTCAAGACCACGATGGTTTCCGCGGCGAACAACCTCGACCAATACCCTCAGTCATCCACCTTATTGGATATCCTAATGGCAAGCCCTCCCGATATCGAAAATCCCTCAGCCTTGGCGGTTGATGACAAGTACAATGTCTCGTAATGTCTCACAAATCCCGAGTGCTGACGTCAACGACAACCCGACTTCGGGAGAGGCGGCACAGCCATCGGCAAACGGCTTCTAGCGTCAATCCAGTTTCTACATCATCCCATTTCTTCTCAAGATTCTTCAAATTACCTCATCTCTCTACGTCGTTGAAACCCTTTTCCCGTAGCGGCCGTTTCTTCTCAAGATGGTGTGGGACTATGCGCTGGTGTAAGGGCCCGATCTACTCGTCACTCGGGCTATTTATTGACTCCTTGGTAGGCATATAAAGTACACAATTCCAGTTGGAATTTGCCTTTCTGCCATCTACAAGCCGCTACTGTCCCGGCTAGACATGTACAAAATTGGGTTTCTGATAGCAGTGGGTTACAGCCTTTACTGATTCGCAATTGTCTCATGATAACACCTGTATCAGATAGCAGTAGTTTCGACCATGTATGTCGCACAAATGATACAAATATTGGTCTACTAACTTGAAAGTCCATGGGATTCATATCTCATAAGGCATCAGATCTGGAGATATCCTCGTGGTGCCATCATCGGTCCAAGCTTTTTTGACATCCCAGCCGAAGAACTGTTCTTCTTCGTGATTCAAACATTCAATACTTCGCTACTATACCTCATAGTCAGTAAGACCACGTTCCATCCTATCTATTTGGATAGAGGATGCGATTCTCATAGAGTCACGGGTCAAGCCATCCTCATTCTCGCAATTATTTACGGTCTAGCGTCAGTTCACGATGGCAAAGAAGGCACCTATCTCGGCCTCATCTTGATCTGGGCTTGTCCTTTTCTTCTCTTTCTATGGTTTGTCGATGGTACTTCTGGCCCTTTGCAATATGCTAATCCTCGCTAGGAGCCTTACTTCTGAGCTTTTGGTCAACCTGCCCTTGACCAACACCTTGATCCCTATTCTATTGCCAACCTTGTATCTTTGGATGGTTGACACGTTTGCCTTGCGCCGAGGTACATGGAGTATATCTTCCGGGACGAAGCATGGAATCGAGTTGTGGAGAGGCCTTGATATTGAGTGAGCCTCCCAACTCCTTGCTGAAATGATATGCTAGTGCTCATTCTCACTAGGGAGGCCATCTTCTTTCTGTTGACAAATGCGCTTATTGTCTTTGGAATGGTCGCCTTTGACAATGCCCTAGCGATCCTGAACACATTCTCCGAGCGGTTCAGAAGGTACTCCAATCTTCCAAGTCCATTCCTCCTCATTCAAGCACTTCTCCTACCCAGGACCCAGTACGACAAAGGGGCTATTCCAAGGCTTGTTGAAGCGACCGATCTTCTATGCAAGAAAAGTCGGAGCTTCTATCTCGCGAGTGGAGTTTTTGAGGGAAAACTGAGAATGGATCTGATCCGACTATATGCATTCTGCAGGGCTGCTGATGATCTCGTCGACGAAGCTGATTCCGCCAATGACGCAAGGTTTTGGGTCGACAAGCTTAAGCAGTTTTTGCATCTTGCGTTTGGCCAGAAGCCATCAACATCTGAACTTGACGACTACGTCAGACAACAATTCCCAGAAGCAATTCAGCAGGCACTTTTGCAGCTGCCAACGGATCATCTTCCAAGCCAACCCCTTCACGATCTGCTTCAAGGATTTGAGACTGACTTGCTTTTTACAACGAGCTTCCCAATAGAAACGACCGAAGATCTGGATTTGTATGCAGGTCGTGTGGCAGGGACGGTCGCAGAGCTATGCAACTGTCTCATACTTTCGCACTATTCCCCGGATGTGCCTGCAGAGTCACGAAGCCGCATTGTTAACGCAGGCGTTCAGATGGGCATTGCTCTCCAATACGTGAACATCGCACGGGATATTAAGGTAGACGCTGGCATGGGCCGAGTTTATATTCCAAGTGCATGGTTGAAGGAGAAAAGCATACAGGCTGAAGATGTCATTCAAAGTCCATCCGGCCCTGCTGTTGGGGAGTTACGTCAAATGCTTCTGGATCGCGCCTTTGCAATGTATGAGTTAGCTCGAGGGGCTATCGATGAGCTTCCTCCAGAGACGAGAGGGCCGATCCGAGTTGCTGTGGAAAGCTACATGGAGATTGGGCGCGTACTGAGAGAGCCGAGTTATTCCGTCCGGGCTGGGAAAGCAACGGTTCCCTTGTGGAGGAGGCTTAGAGTTGCATGGTCAGCACTGAGACAGTAGGACCTGGCTTTTGAGGTGGTGACTCTGTCTCTCATGGTTACAACTGCATGTCACCACAATCAAGAGCAGATAATCAACGACTTGCTTATCAGGATTTATGTGATACAGGCCAAGGCATGAAGAGAGGGGTTGGTGAGACACAACAGAGTGGGTCGAGGAAAATAGAGAACGTCATTGACTCGGCTCCCGGGTGCACAAAGTGTTCCGATACTCTTTGACTTTTTACTTCTCATCGTCAAGATGGAGGAATCAAAGTCTAAGGCAAAATCGGTGATTGTAATCGGTATGGTCCTTTTCGCGGCCTACGAGATGTTCACTACTGACTGATCGGCTAGGTGCTGGTATTGGGGGAGTCGCAACGGCTGCCCGACTGGCAAAGGCCGGCTTCAAGGTCACGATTCTGGAAAAGAACGACTTTACTGGTGGAAGATGTTCACTGATCAATCATGATGGCTATGTGAGTTGGCTCTTGATACTAGCTGAGGCCCAGTTCGTTAACAGCGAAAGCGATTCGACCAAGGGCCATCCCTGCTACTCCTCCCGCGGTTCTTTGAAGAGATCTTTCACGATCTTGGGACTTCACTCTGGGCTGAGGGCATTGAGCTTCTGAAGTGCGAGCCTAATTATAATATTTGGTTCGGCGATGGCTCTTCCTTTGAGCTATCGACGGATCTAACAAAAATGAAGACATCGATCGAGGCGATTGAAGGCAAAGATGGCTTTGAGCGATATCTCTCGTTCCTGCAAGAATCACATCGCCATTATGAAATCAGCGTGGCCTGTGTTCTTCGAAAGAACTTTTCGTCTTTTTTTAATATGGCAAGGCCAGAGATGCTGCTGAATCTATTGGCTCTTCATCCCTTCCAGAGCATTTGGACTCGAGTTAGCAAGTATTTCTGGACGGAACGGTTGAGAAGAGTCTTCACCTTCGGGAGCATGTATATGGGCATGAGCCCATTCGATGCACCGGCGACATATAGTTTGCTGCAGTACACTGAACTAGCAGAGGGAATCATGTACCCGAAAGGTGGGTTTCATAGAGTGAGTGCCAACTGTGGGTAAACTCCCTACCTTCAATAGGCTAACCAGATGTACAGGTTGTAGAAGGCCTTGTCAAGGTTGGCCAACGATTAGGTGTGGAATACCGCCTCTCTACTCCAGTACAGTCCATATCCATCGACAAAGCCACGCGGCAAGCCAACGGAGTTATCCTGCAAGATGGCAACATGCTGCCGGCAGATATCGTTGTCTCTAATGCGGACCTTGTCTACACATACAACAATCTTCTGCCAGAAACATCTTATGCGCGCTCTTTATCCAAGCGTGAGGCATCCTGCAGCAGCATCTCATTTTACTGGTCCACTTCGAGGGTAATTCCGGAACTCAAGGCACACAACATTTTTCTTGCCGATGATTACCGGGAGTCATTTGACAGTATCTTCAAGCAACATCTGATCCCGACGGAGCCATCCTTCTACGTCAACGTTCCTTCGCGGGTGGACCCCTCAGCTGCCCCAGAAGGTAAAGACTCTATTGTCGTGTTGGTTCCTGTCGGCCATCTTCTTTCGGACAAGTCAGGAACACATAGGGGTTTATCCAAGTCGGCCAAAATCCCTGAGGGCACCGTCAACTCGGCTCAGGACTGGGAGTCTATGGTATCGCTCGCTCGCGAAACAGTAATCTCAACCATGCGCTCCCGAATTGGTGTTGACTTGTCCAGCCTTATCACCCATGAGATCATCAACACTCCATGCACGTGGCAAGGCAAGTTCAACCTGGACAAAGGTGCGATTCTAGGATTAAGCCACTCCTTCTTCAATGTCCTTGCCTTCCGGCCCGGGACTCAACACTCGCAGTTCAAGAACCTCTACTTTGTTGGAGCAAGTACGCATCCAGGCACAGGAGTTCCAATCTGCATCGCTGGCAGCAAAATAGTTGCCGAACAAATTCTCCATAACTCGGGGTTCTCGGACCGTGAGATACCGTGGGATGCAGTGGACTCTAGGATGGCAAGGGGGGAGCTCGATAGACTGCAAAGAAATTGGGAACTTGATCTACCATTCGTGGGCATTTTTCTTGCTATTCTAGCCCTAGCTGCTGCTTATTTTCTTGCTATTGTTTAACAAGGGACATATGGGTTCATACAGAGCATTCATTTTCTCAACAAGGCCCAAATTTGACCTCTTCTCCAATATGCTTCAAACTCAAGGTTATCCGTTTATCATCAATAAGCCGAATCCACTGCCACTTATTTGTGACAGGTTGCATGCGACCGTGAGAGAAGGTCGATGTAATGCTTGGAGTTGGGGTGGGATAAGGCTCCTGCCCACTGCCCAAGGCACCATCACTGGAGCATGGTACAAATGGGGCTACTTTGCTTTCAGTTCCCCTTCCATGCCATGAGGGTGCTTTTTCAGCGCGGTATATCTAACTGCTAATTCGTCGATGTATGCTGCGCTGCATTGGCCTACGTAGTCTATCAGCTTGCTTGGGAAGCCCGCATGCACGCCAACCGCATTGGAAGTGATGTCGGTCGCGTCTTTCTAGCTTGCGGCACCATCACGCTGATGGTTTGGATCTGTTATCCCATCGCCTGGGACCTTCGCGAGGGTGGCAACATCATTGGACCAGATTCTGAGGCCGTCTTTTACGGAATCCTGGATCTTCTTGAGAAACCAGTCGGTGCCATTCTCCTCGGGTCATCGCAATATTGACCCCACTGGTCTCGGACTCAGGATTAGAGACTTTACCGAAGGCCCAGTTTATCCCGAGGGTCCGGGCGGACAGAAGAGGAGTGTCAATGAGCCGGCTGCTGGAGCAGGGGCAAATGGCACTCAGAACCCTGCTGATGTTCCAGTCACCGATACTACCGCAGCATGGGCTACTTGATTCAGCATTCTCGCTATATTTAGACCTCAACAAACGTCTTTGAGGGTACATGGGACTCTGGGGGAGAAGTACAGTCTAGTCAACCTCGACGTTAAAGGCATGATATCGACGATAGGTACATAACTCTTTCCCAATTATTATCTATTCATAAGCCCAATTCAATTATCCAAAGCATCGTCACACTTTCTTTTGCCTGGTTTTTCCGTTCCCCTCCATCTTCATTTTTCATTCCTGTCAATTGTGCGCTGTTATGCTCGATCCTCCACACACAGGTCATCATCTCACCTCGCTTTCTCTACGTTGGCACGGGCAACCACGTCAGCAAGCCTCGTCGTTTAGGTGTCAATTAGAAAATTATATCAATCCAATGACTGCCCAAACGGCATCCACTCTGTGCAACCTCAACGCCAGTTCAAGTGGCGACAACCATGGTTGACGTTTCTTCTGCCGCCTCATTTGAACAAAACTGCATGTCATTCGCTGCAGGTCAATAGATTTGAGGTAATGAGCCCCTGTGAGTCACATCACTGGTTCCCAGCCAAGTCAGCGGCAGACGTGTCATTTGGCAACTGGGGCAACGTCTCGTGACACGATGGCAAGGGTCCGATTCGCTAAATTCAGACATAAACCTGACCTGGCCCGTCGATCAAGCCTAACCTGATGGACCCATATGCATGTTTTCTCTTTCAGTTTTCTACTTTGCGCAGGTACACTCAGCGGCGTACCATCGATCTTCCTTCTGCTGGTCAGTTCATAGGATTCAGCTGCATCTCTTTCTGCCCTCATTTCTACTTGACCAATCATCCCTATCTCAAGTCAGTTCCATGATCGTCAAAGAGAACAACCGCTCATACACCCAGGCTATGCAGCCGTCAACATTACCCCGGGCACGGAAACCCGATGTCCTCTACTTTGCCTACGGGAGCAATCTCCATGTTGCCCAGATGGCCCAGCGATGCCCTTCGAGCGTCTTCGTCGGCACGGGGACACTCTCGGGTTATCGGTGGCAGATCAACCAGCGCGGGGTGGCCAATGTGGTCCCTGCAGATGACTCTTCAGTCGAGGGTCTTGTTTACCTTGTCAATGCCCGAGATGTACGGGCACTAGATCGCTCCGAGGGTGTGGCTAGGAAGTTGTACCAAAAGCACATGCTGGAAATCGTCCTCCAACGCCACAGGCAATACTCCTCGTTCACATCCCGACGATTGGCCCATGTGCTTGCAGAACTTCCCAGCCCATCAGATCAACCAACCGAACAACCCTCACAATCACCCTCAGACTCAAATCCAGACGGGCCTACCCTGTCAAATGGCCTTCCCAGTCAGCGACAAGAGAAGGCATATCACCCTCTGGACGTCAAGGCTTTGGTCTACGTTAGCGAAAATTACGCTACGGACGGTGTAATTCGCGAAGAATACATCGCACGCATGCAAAAGGCTGTCTCCAATGCTGGTACCCTTGGTGTCTCGCAGTCATTCCTCGACAAATACATCGTCCCTCACCTGAAATCTGCTGAAGAGGAACCGGTTGCACCAACCCAGGCTCAGGAGAAGACTCAGGAGGAGAAGCAAGAGGAGAAGCAAGAGGAGAAACAAGAGGATACCAAGGAGGAAGAAAAGGCAAGCGAATCACCTGACGCTGCCATCAGTAACGACACTACCACCAACAACACAACCGACGAAGCTTCCGTACAGGCAAAGGAGAACCAAGAGGGCCAAAGAGAAGGTCGGTTCGACGCTGTTATTGTTGGCGCCTGTGTCTTGGCCACCGCCGGGTGGTGTTCTATGACTCTCCTCTAGTGTCATGTGGAGTTCCCAAGTGTGGACAGCTGGGTTGATTTTTATATAGATTAATATTTCTTTTATAGCTATGACATGATAAAATGTGGTCCGGGTTTGGGTTTTGGTTTGGGCTTGAAGGATTATATCAGAAAGGCCTGATGAGGCTGGTGGTTTTTGGTAAATAGATTGAACTCTCAACGACGTCCGTTGAATCATAACAAACATTCTGCGATTCTTAAACACGCTACATGTAAACTGTCGTACGAGAAATATAGCCCCAATTTGATATCTCATCTAGTATGGGGCCCCCTACTTTTGGGTAGCCTAATGGCTTAATTCTGCTGTATAACATAAACTCACTACTTTCACGTCCAAGATCCTGGCATTAAAGACTACAGATTCATCACCACTCGCATTGGCAGTGTTGATAATGTTCTTTGCAGCGTAGAAGTAGTCCTTCATAACTGTTAGACCACTCATCACCGACCTTTCCGCTTGCCCAGTCCCTCACTGTAGTGCCCCGCTAACTAGTAGTGCCAATGAAAATCACCTCGACAGTAGCGAATGCCGCCACATCCGCTAAAACCTCGCCCTTCTTTGCTCTGGGGTAAAACGACATGACAACAGAAAAGATGGTAATGAAAACGATGACCAGCCCAATTCTAACCAGCATCCGCTTGACAACGTACAAAATCAGAATCATAAAGGTCGGTAGAAGAGAGGCTATGGCAGCTGCAATACGGTGTTTTCCAACATTGGGTTTTAATGCTGTCTTGTGTATCTAATGGTGTTCTTTTATAACGTGACCGACAAGTCCTCTTGGACGCTTCATAGAAGTCAACAACAATGGCAGCTGCAATGCCATCGCTGATGACTTGGAGTTTTTCGTCATAATACCCGCGTATATGTGGTTCTGTTGCTGTTGAGGGTAAGGCTGGCTGCATTTCGAGTCAATTCTAAAATTCAAGGAGCCCGGTAGAAATTATCACCTTTCGAAACCTCTTCTTAGCTTTCTTGAATGATTCAACCAAGGAGTGGTAGATATCCAACAAAACCCCGCGAACCAGCAATGATATTCTATCATTGCTAGCCGTTGGGGCAAGGCTCATGTACTCTGCCCGTGATTCCGTCTCCCAGATTGTGCTTTCAGTTCCCAAGGGGAAATTTTGCCACCTCCAGCACCCTTCAACCAGACGCGTAGAAACTCGAAGGGATGCTTCTCTGGTGCTGCCAGGCCTTCAACGGCTCCAGCGGCTGAAGCTGCGGTATCTGGTTCATTAACGTCAGCTGATACATATCTATAGGAGGGTTCCGCTTACTGTCCCCCTTGAGTTTCTCTCCGATTTGCTGCAGCAACTCATACTGCTCAAAATCCTTCCCTTGCTCTGCACATCGCTTGACCAGAAAGAAGTTCCTCAAATATTCCTTCCTATCAACGTCATCAGACTGTTAGTCTTCCTGGATCGCCTCGTGCAGTTCATCTTCCATGGAATGGAACTCTGCCTAGAGCCTAAGCAGATGGAGCATGTTGAGCTGCCTGAATCGACGAAAAATGGCGGTTTCTGGAGAATCGCCCGTCAACGTGGCCAGCCGTGGATATCCTGGATTTCCTGAGGAGTCTTGCTGACTATGTCCCGCATTTCGAGGTTGGTTCATGTCCATAACTGCGGGACTAACTTTGTCAAGAGTTCGTTTGACTTGGCTTCATGTTGTTCAGGCAGTCATTCCGCCAGATGACCGACTGGGAACTGAGCGCCCGTTCCTTTTCCCTTTCGTCATTGTGCCCGACGACCCCCATGTTGCTGCTTCTGCTCCCTTCCGAGTCAAGCCGGACAGCGGTTGCGACTTGAACTAGATCTCATCACGCATCCTAAAAAGAGTTAGTCTAGAGGGTAAACAGGAAGGGGCCAAGTGTGACAGGGCCTGGCTTGGGCTCGGCGGGGGTGAAGAACTCATTGTCCCAGGCAACCATAACCCTCACATGGTACTCTGTTAACGCAGCATACATTCACCGGCATGAGTTCTTGGTTCATGATCAAGTCCATTTTGACGTGGTTCTGGGTTCCGAGTTCATAATCGAAGAAGGATGGAAGAAATCTTTCAGCGATCCAGTGCTGGCACTGAGGTACTCTGAATTGAGTGATGGCAAGTTGTGTCCCTGCACGACAGGATACATCTTAGTACTAACTCTATGGGCAGAACAACTCCGTGAGATACACCGCAGGGCTCGACAAAACCAAGAAGCAACCGACGCTCAAAGGCAAGCTGAGCGGGAGATGAGATCCAGAGACCGACAGGCGAGGCGTCAGCTTGGTCTATCCAGAACTGGAACACCAAGGTCCTTCCTTAGCCCAGCAAAGAGCCAAGTTCTTTCTCGTAGAATGAGCATGGCAACCGTGACTGGGCACTCGCACTGACAAGATCCCCCTCGTCCGCCCAGCAGTCACAGTCTGCAACTTCTGAAACCCCCTCCATTCCAGAGTCTCCTGGGCCACTTCCTACAACAACCACACAGCCTGACGCCCTTCCTAGCGACTCGGGGGAAACTTCAGCCCTGCCTTCTGTTCGAATAGAAACAGAACCGAAGCAAGACGCGGCTGATGGAGTCTAGCGATAACCCTGAGGCTGGAGACTTTTACTCTTCCGACAGAGCATTGATGGATACTAGAACACCCGGGGTCATTCGTTGGGCTCCGAGGCTGGCTCGGGGTAGCATGTTAGGGCTTTCGTTTTATATGAAAGGGGGCAGGAATCTATAGGTTTGACAACAGAGATAACACGCATCCACTATCACAAGTGACAGTCCTCGATTTAACAAAATACCCAGTCATCATCCTATAGTACACCAAAGCCCTCCAAGACTCCATTACTACCCAAACAGCTGTCCATACCAGATGCATTCCTAACCCATGCTCCATGCCAGCCGCCAGAAACAAGTAGTAAACAATCGCTTTTCGTCTGTCGGTTCGTAGTGATGGGTAATGGCTTTCTGTGTTCCATTACCACAGTGCTTGCCCATCCAAAGGCAAGTCGTGACCCTATCAATGTATCTCCCTACCAGATGTCATGCTCCATCATGGTATGCGAAACCCACTCAGTATCACTGTTCGCAATCGAGTTTGCCATATCAATCATCTGTGCGGTCGTAAACCACGCATCCATTCCAAAGTCATCCATGCCTGGAATCATGGATGTCATCGCCTCGTTATCTCCGTTAAGAGAATCCATGGCCGGTGTTGCACCCTCTGGTACATCAGTCATCGAGCCTCCTATGATTTGGCCATCGACGTTGGCTAGAACAGAAGTCTGTCCAGTGTCTTCACGGGGCAGGCGGCTGAGCATGTCGTCAAGTTGCTGAAGTTCAGATCGGCGAAATACGGCAATGAGATTGCCCTTGCCAATCATCTCATTGAAGATGGAATATGACTTGTGGCGAAACGGGGCATCGTGCTCAAAAAATCGAGGGTCAAGAATCGGAGCAATGAGAAGGCTCAAACTCGAAATGAACAAAGATTCAAGATCGAAAGGCAGAAAGGCTTCTATGGTGGAGTTAGCATAATGCTTCCCAGCGAGATTAATCTCGGTGAGTTTACCAAGCAGACCTTGACTTTGCAAACAGCCAAGAATGTTGATCATTTGGTAGGATGAGTCGACACACATCTTGATCAGGTTCCAGACGGTTTGAGAGGAGTTGAGCGCTTCGGTGATGGAGCCCGGAGTCTCGAATCGGATCTTGAGGAAGCAGAGAAGAAGCGGTCGTGTTGCGAGGACAATACACTAGACAAGTCAGCAAGCTCTGAGACTCTATAGGTTCTTTACTCACCTGGTGATAGAGGAGATGCAGATAGCCCGAGGTTCGAGAGACTCCATTGATGGCTCTATCCACGCCTAGGGGAAACTTTTGCTGAAGTTCATCGGCTAGTCCAGCGATGTTTTCGAGGACTTTCTTTGTGCTGAGCAAGAACTTTTTGTTCAGACGCCCATTAACTCCATAAACGCCTGGTGGTTGGCATGTTAGTCAACTAATCTCCTCACTGGGTGTAGTTCTTACCTCTATTGATAGAAGCAATGGTCCGGCATAACCGGATTTGCATATGAAGCGCTGCAGCTCGATGTGTAGATCCAGAAAAGTGCGGGAGCTGAGGATGCACATCGTCATCGTGGATGGTTTGAGGCAGGCCCATCAGCGATGTCATTTCACGGTCAAGAACATAGACTGTCCACCACAACTTGCGACTTCTCTCGACTATCTTTTCCCCTAGGTGTTCCAGAGGCATATCTGTGTGCATGCCTTGTGAGAGAGCGATTCTCATGGCTTGTCCAATCTGCAAGGGATTAGCTGGAATTCAACCATTCTGGAGTCTGAACGCATACATAGCAATGTGATGAGTGTCGGTAATCGAGGCATTGGAAATACAGTGAGATGCAGCATAGGATCTCGGTCGATAAAATCGGTTCTTGCACGAGAATGTGAATGCTCGGCAAGAGACGAAGTGCAGTGACAAAGTAATCAGCCCCGGGCGGTCGTTTCGATTGATAGTTGTTGGTTTCAGCAAAGGCCTTGCCAAAGGCCAGAATGACTAGAAGGTGAATGTAGCGGAGATCTGCGACTGCGATGTGACTAGTCGGGTCGGCGTAGAATTCGTGAAGATACTGCGTAAAGGACTCGTCATCAAACAAGTGGAATATCTGGCTGCAATGAAACTTGACCGTGTTGATAAGGTACACAGCGTGGTCAAGACTCGGCATGAGAGGAGGATCTGGAGGTGGGCTGATGCGAGAGCCATCCCATCCTAGATCGTACGCTGAGCCATCAAAGAGCAGATTATCTGCGGCGATGGGGCTCTGATGGATGTACTCATGTGTGAGGCTGAGTACACGGCGACTGAAGGACCAATTTGAAGAGGTGCCAAGGTAAACTAGAGATGGGTGTCAGACAGACAGAATGGGGACAGATGCCATAGACTCACATTCTCTTCCCTCTGCCGAGGTCATAAACTTGGATTGTCCAGTTGAAAGGGGATTTGTGAGAGCAGAAGCCACTGGGTCCAGCCCATTTCTACTATTTGAACTGCTCCTATTGACCGACAATGCATCGTCTGTTGGGATAGTTGAGGCATTGCCGCCGGGAGAGGGAGGATGATTGACATTGACGGTGACGGTGTCGCCTATTTCGAGGTGAGCCATTTCTGACATGAAAACATGAGGTACATTGTGACAAACCTTCTTCAAGACCTCTACCACCAACATCTATGTTTGTGTCAAGCGACCCTGGCGTAACATACTCTGCAGCACCGGCGCGACGCTGAGTATTAGCAGCCTGCTGCTGCAGATCAAGGATGAAGCTAAACGATGATCAGCACGTCATTCCAGAACAAAAGAACAATCTTTAAAAATTACCCTCTTGTGACCAAGATCTTTTGATCGCGCTGGTCAAACTCGCACGACAGCTTACGCTTCTTGCAGGCATCGCAAGGGTGCGATCCCGAACACTTGATCTTTTGCTTGCGACACCTCGAACAACTGGGGTGGTTCTCTTGGTCAGCGTCATGTTGCATGTGAGGGGGACAAGGGTTTTTCTCATAAAAATTGGGGAGAGGGGGGGTAGGGGGCTCGAACGAACGCGTTATCGGATCTCTTGGACACGCGGCCTCCTCGCGAGTTTCCAGAATCCGCTGTTCTCCTTGGGTTTGAGGAAGAGCTCGGCGGCATGGTACAGCAGTCTGACCTTTGTGGAAAGAGGTGATCTGTCTAGAGCTCGGTGGAAGGGCCGGATGGGGGATGTTATGGGCCTCGTCTTGCTCTCGAATTGGGAGGCAAAAAGTCACGAGATGGTTGGAAATTTGGTTGCAGGCTTGCACTAGCTCCAACGCGATATGCGGGGTAGGAGGACAGTGTCGCCGGGTCCTTATCGGGGGTTCGGGTTCGTTGGGACTAGACAAGGGTGGTGTTATCACTTCGCTTCAGCGGTTGTGATAGTGGTGTGGACACGCCTGAGCTGGAGAGGACCCCAGCCTTCCATTGTGGCGCTAGAACGTGGAGGAGGAACGGCTGGCTATCTCATGGTGGTGAGTGTCGAGATGCTGTATTGCGTTGGTGACAGGGGTTGACACATCTGACGGTCTCCTTTTCCACCTACATCATCTCGATCTCGACACGTGGATTCTGTCTCATGCAGTCGTGTTGCGCCCCGTCCCCGCCAAGTCTCTTCCGTACGATCCATTCGGCACTCAATTGCAACTCTCCTGTCATCAGTTCAACAATGGCTTGCCTTCAGCGCCAGTTTAATATGCAGACTACTCTAAACACTAAGCTCAGTTCAACCGTCCCCTGACACGGTCTGTCCATGTCTTTTGCAGATCCTTCTCGACCTCGCCCGCCTCCTTCATCAGCGTCGCGACGCTCTGCTTGACAGCATCGCCCACAGGCTCGTAAGGGTGCCGCGGCGCGAGCTTCTCTTCGGCGCCCTCGATGCCCGCCAGCTGGGCTGAGTAGGTGGCCACGGCGTACTTTGTAGATGCCACACCGCTCTTGCAAGGGCTCTCAGCCAGGGCCGCGATGCGCTGCAGCCTCGTGGCTTCGTCGAACTTGCCCTCCTTGTACAGGGCGTAGATCTTGGATGTCAACGTAGGGAACACGTTGGCAAAGGCTGCTACGGTGCCCACGCTGCCGGCTGCCAGACCACCGATCAAAAAGTCGGATTGGCCGCCATAGGTGGAAAACTCGTCGGGCGACAGAACCGCCGCGAGACGCGTGATCTTGCCCACCGAGCCGCAGGTGAGCTTGACACCAACAATGTTGGACTTGCCGCTGGGGTGCGTCGCCTTGCTCTGGTTGAACATCTGGACGATGGACTCGGAGTCAATGTCGACGCCGTTGCACACGCCAGGGAAGTTGTAGATGATGATGGGCAGGGGAGACTTGAGGGCGAGCTCTGCAAAGAAGCGCTTCACCACCGACATGGTGGTGGCCTTGCCAAAGTAGGCAGGGGGCAGGACAAGGAGATAGTTGGCCCCAGCCTTGGCAGCGTCCTCAGCCAGCTGAAGAGTCTGCTTTGTGGAATGGGCGCCCACGCCTGCCATGAGGGGAAAGTCGGGCCCGATGGTCTTGCGAGCCAAGGCGATGAGGTCGTACCGCTCCTCGCGGGTGAGGAGGAAGGCCTCGGCGTTGGAGCCCATGACGATGAGGCCATTCAGGCCCGAATCAGCCAGGTGAGCAAAGTACTTTGCCTGAGCGGCATGGTCTGGCTTGTCGGCAGCGTGGTCAAAAAAGGTGACGGCCGGACACCACACTCCCGGGGAGGGGACGTGGGGGAGGGTAGAAGCTGGGATTTGCGAGCCCATAGTGACGCTTTGACTATGTGTATTGTATTGGCTTGTGTAGAGATGGAGGGAAGCCAGGGTTGGATTTAATGTCGTGTTTAAAACCTGGAGATGTCTTGTGTGTAAATATCTCAAATCGACTTCATTTTTTTCACGTTCAAGGTCCGAACATGGCTGATACTCCTCATTGAGAGTGGGGTTTGTATCGCAACTTGGCTCCGATGCTGAGAGGCCGCTCCGACGTGAGAGTTCAAAATGCACGACTCGCCGACAGACTCCCCCTCTTCAGTCTCGGGGCCGGGAAGCGACCCGGTTGACCGGAAGATGTCCCGGTGGAGGAGAACACGAAATCAGCCACTCACAAAGAGCGATACGTCGGACAAGGGTTCCGGCGACGTCGCCTCTCTCAGTGTTTCCAGCTCTATAATGGAATTGTTCTCGTTAGCTTCAGGAAAGAGCCGTTGAAACTCTGCAGCACTGGATCTGACTGCGTTGAATCTTGATCATCGCCACTAGATGAATGTCGAATTACAGGAGGGTAGGTCATAGGGGATTCTAGAAGCTCAAAATCCTGACGCGTTGCATCCGCGTGGGGGTCATGATAGTAGTACCACGCGTCAGCACCAACAGCATCGTAGATGAAGAAGGAAGGAAAAACGAGAGACAGGAGAAGCAAAAATAAGCACAACATCAAGATTATCGGACACATTCTACAGAGCCTGTTTAGTTGCAGTCACGCAGGCTGATTTGTACTCCATCCGCAACTCTCCAGGGTAGGTAAATTCCCGACACGATTAATCGGCCCTTCCATTTTGGATGACACAATAGGACACAAATCAATTCGAAACATGCCAGTTTATCGAGGACATTAATTAATTACAAAATGCTATCCTGTTTGTCCACTACCAAGTGGAACTGGCGTTCTAGCGTACCAGAGAAGGCCTATGATCTCTCCTGCCTTGACCGATCGCTATGTAGATGGCCCAAGTTGGTTCAATTTATTGCATCATTTGTAGATAGGTAGGCACCAAAATGTCCGAGATCTTCTCTTGAATCAGATTCCATTTAGTTCGCGAGCATCATTTTGTTACTTCTGTCCGACAGGACCGGCACGCAATATGGAGTGTTACCCACCATTGATGGAGAACATCAGGAGCCGCCAGGACAGATGGCAGTAGAAACAGTGCACAAGCAATTATTAGTCTCTAATTATGGTCCGTCTAAATAAACTCGGCCCATCTCTTACAGCTTCGACTGGCTAGGCTTCAACTCGACCAACTCCTTCGAGTTTCCAAGTCTCCAGCTCACAGCACCACCCCAGTCAGCCTTGTCATCCTTGGATGGTGTCTTCCATCGCCACCGAGTCACGGGCTGCTTTCCATCAGACGACAACAACAGGTCCTTGACCCATTCGCCAAAGATGGGAAACATCTTGAAACCGTGGCCAGAGTCGCCGCTCAGGAATACCACCGAAGAGCCAGTGTTGGGAACGTAGTCGATGATAAAGTCCGAGTCGGCCGTGTCGGCGAACCAGCAGAGTGACTTTCGCACAAATGGTCGATCGGCGAACTGGGGGAGGGTATGTCGTAGCAGCTGTCGGAGTTGCTTCTCGTCGTCCTCGGGCAAGAAGGCGCTCTCGCTGATGCTACCAGGGGCGTAAGAGATGCCGCTCTTGGGGTCAGTGTTGATGATACCACCACCCATGGGGCACATCTTGAGAAGGTTAGTCTTCGGATCGGGCTCAAAGAAGAAGCCCAGGTCGCGGGCATAGGTGACGGGGATGCCACGGAGAGCAGACGTCTCATCCTCTGTTAGGTGAACATGAGCGACAGACCAAGACTTGGCCACGAGCTGCTTGCCAATCTCGGGAATCAGCTTTCCACCAGCGGCACCAGTAGCAACGATGACAAGACGGGCGGGGTAGAAGAGGCCGTTGACCGTCTTGACGCCCTTGGCTTTCCGGGAATTCGAGGACTCATCGTAAACAACCTCAGAAACGGCTCCGGCACTGCCCAGGATGTACTTGACGCCCTGTGCCTTTGTGGCGAGATAGATGGATCGCAGGGCATTGCCAGAGTGGGCGTATCCGTCGAGCTTGTTCAGGTACCCGTGCCATCCGGGGAATGGGTTCGGCTTGTACTGCCAGCAAGCAACATCAATGTCATTCTTCTCGTTTATGTGGACCACCGATGGCTTGATACGAGGATCTCTCTCGGCCGCAGCTTGGAACCGCTTCAGCGTGTCGTAAGCCTCCTTCGGGGCCGAGCCGGACACGCAGTGGAGAAAGCCAGTCTGGTGGAAATGCGGGGCGAAGAGGGGCGTTTGCCAGGCGTCGATGGCTTTCTAGATGTCTTGTTCAGCCGTTGAACCCTGGAGAAACATTGGTGAGGCTTACCAGAGTCAAGTCTGTGTAAAAGTCATCTTCATACTCTGCTCGGACAATCTTGTTGATGTCGTTGGCGGCTGAGAAGCGAGAGGGGACTTCATCATCTCTGTCGAGAACTGTGATGTCTTTGAAGCCGGCCTGGAGAAGATGGAGCACAGTTGAGAGGCCAAAGGCTCCGGCTCCGACAATGAGAATTGGCTCGGATTTAGGGACACTCATGATGGCTGTAAGATTTGTTCTGCTTGAATAGAACTGAATTGGATTGGATTAATACCTTCATCGCCGCACCTTGTCTTCTTTTTATCTTGCTCTCATCATCGTCTTCGTCCATCGGCCGCAAACGGCCGGTCCGTCTTGACATGACCTGGTGAACTCCCTGCCATCAGTCGATTTCCCCAGATGAGGCAAGAATAGAAGGGCCTGGAGTTTGGCGATGGTGGAGAAGACGAGGCTGATTGCGACTCAACGGCAGACATTCCGATGATACTGGGCTAGAGGCCGGGAGACGTCCCGACACTTACTACGATGGGCTTTGTCTGATGGTTGATTGGCGTTACTCACATGGCAAACGCCCCGTGACCATCGTTCGCCACTTTTACCGTCTCGTCTCCATCGTTGTGCGTCGTGCTGATGCGCCGATCGTGCATCGATAATGCGGAGGTGGATGGTTCGCTTCGTTCTGGGCTAGCTTAGCCGCCGGACTGGGATGTTTACTCCCAGACACCGCAAGTGCCGAGATCGGTCGTACCACTCTTCGGCTATGGAACTGAATATGCTATTTTGAGAGGTGAAACCTGGATAAGATGAACGGCGTCGGCATGGTCCGGTTTTCACCACGTCAGGTGAACTTGACGAGTCACATACAAGTCAACCTTGCATTGAAGATAGATAGGTTAGCTTGGGAAGATGTCTGCTACAAGCCCAATCAGGCACAAGTGTGGATTAGGTCCCAGTCAAGGTTACCATCGGATCAAGAATTGCTTCTAGAAGTTGGCATGACCTGTGGTTAGTGCAAGCGGCCTCCCCACACAATGCAGCAAGACAGGAACTTGGGACAGGCACCAGGAAGAACGGGGGGGACGTGCCATTGAATCCATGCCATTGTCTCTCCACCTTTATAACGTCGAGCCAAGATTCAATGGCAGTTTCAGACTCATAGCACCTATTCGTGGCAGTAGCAAAGGTAGTAAAAGGGATGATGCATTCTATGAAGCGAAGGTGAGATGATTGAGTCACGGTGCAGTATAAGACATAAGAGGGTTACTTGTTTTACTCTTTTATTAACACTAAATCTGCGCTTTTCGTACACTTCTACATGCGATGTTCTGTATCTACTTGTTGCTGGGGTATAGGAACTCCTTCTGCTCAAAGAACTCCTCCTTGATGAGTCGGGGAGCAGTGAAGCGTCGGAGGAAGTCTGAGCTGCCAGCGCGATCGCAGGTACCTGAGCTTCGGGCACCACCGAAGGACTGCTGGCCGATGAGAGCGGCAGTGGTCTTGCAGTCTGGAACGGTGTTAGCTTTGTGACGGTGAGAGAAGAGAGAGAATGAGACTTACTAAGGTAGAAGTTGCCGGCAGAGTAGCGGAGGGTGTCCTCAGCCTCACGGAGGGCGCCACGGTTGTTGGCAAAGACGGCACCGGTCAGGGCAAGGCCTCCACCGTTCTTGTCAATCTTCTCGAGGAGGGGCTTCCACTCGGCATCGGGGTAAACATGAACAGCCAGGACAGGACCGAAGATCTCCTCGTTGAAGAGCTTGTGGTTAGGGTCATCGACCTGGTAGACGGTGGGCTCGACGAAGAAGCCGACGGAGCCGTCGTACTTGCCACCGGCGATCAGCTTGACGGAAGGATCCTTGTTGCTCTCATCGATGATGGACTTGATCTTGTCGAAAGATCGGCGGTGGATAACAGGGCCCATGAAAGCCTCAAAGTCCTTGTCAGGGTTGCCAATGGTGATCTCCTTGATACCAGCCTGGAGACCCTCGATGAACTCCTTGGCCCGGGACTCGGGAACATAAGCTCGGGAGGTAGCAGAGCACTTCTGGCCCTGGTATTCGAAAGAGCCTCGGATGGTGTGGTTGACGGCGTTGGGGATATCGGCGGAAGGGTGAATAAGGTGGAAGTTCTTGCCGGAGGTCTCGCCGACAATCCGGGGGAAGTCACGGTATCGCTTCTCAGCAATACCTTGGCCGATCTTGCCATAGATGGATCGGAAGACGTCCGAGGAACCAATAAAGTTGAGACCGGCAAACTCGCGGTGCTGGAGGACAATGTCGGTGATCTCGGCGGCATCACCGGGTACGAACTGGATGACATCCGGGGGAAGACCGGCCTCGACGAGGATGTTGTAGATGATGGTGCTGGGGTAGATGTTGTACTGAGAAGGCTTCCAGAGGACGACGTTGCCAAGCAGAGCAGGCCCGGAGATCAAGCTGCCACCCAGAGCGGTGAAGTTGAAAGGAGAGACGGCGTAGACGAAACCCTCGAGAGGACGGTAGTCAACACGGCTCCACATGCCATCGCTACCACGGTCAGGCTGCTTCTCGAGAATCTCGGCGGCGTAGTTGCAGTTGAGACGGAAGAAGTCAGCCAGCTCAGCGGCGGCGTCAATCTCGCCCTGCCAGACGTTCTTGCCCTGGCCGAGCATAGTAGCGGCAATAAGATCATATCGGTACTTGGTGGTGACAAGCTCAGCAGCACGCTGGAAGATGGCGACACGGTCCACGAAGGGGGTGTCCTGCCATGACTGCTTGGCCTTGAGGGCAGACTTGATAGCGGTGGAGACCTGCTCCTTGGTGGCGAGGGGGTAGTTGGTAAAGGTCACGGCGTGCTCAGCAGGCAGGACCTGGTCCTCGTTCTTGGCAATCTTTTGCGAGGCGCCGTTGAAGATGATCTCGCTCTTGAGGGGGAGCTGGGATCGGAGTCTCTTTAGGGCCTCCTCAACCTTGGCACGCTCGGGAGAGCCTCTTGTGTAGGTGGGCTGTGCAATGTCAGTGTATATTCTTTGTCTTTGGAGAAGTCATCTTACGTTGGGCTCGTTGCGGGCAGCAGGGAGTCTGAAAGGCACGGTGGCCTTTGCCCGAGTCTGAAGAGAGATGCTGGGAGGCGTGATGCGAAGACCACGGGCCATGGGCAGGCGGCCCTTGGAAGCCAGAGCTCTAACAGAGGCCATTGTGATGGTAGAGTGTGTGATGTGAGGAGTGAGGTTGAGAAAGATGCTCGTGCTGAAGCCTGAAGAAACACCACCACTTTGGGGTTGAAGCCATGTCTCTTATGCTCATCCATCCATCTTGATACTCGCCTCGAAGTTTGCCATGTCGGGGACCCTGCCGAAGGCTAGTGGATATCTGGAGGCGACTGAAGGTTGACCCCTCACAGCCACCGGGCAAGGATCCGGTGTGTGGAGTTATCACAAGATCACAAATCTCGACCCCACGGGGGACCCTGGGGTGCTAAGAGCCGCATGAGATCCAACTTATCTGCCGGGAGTTGGCCCGGTATCTGACTCAGGATGGGGGGCCCACGCTGGTGGAGGCCGGTCTTCGGCATGGTGATAGTCCCGGTAACGGGAGAGCCGAATGAGGCCGTTCTGGTGACACTGGAGATACTGGGTATACTCGAGGGTCTGGAGATGCTGATGCTTCCCCCGGGTGCTCTCACTCATCCTTCCCAGAATTTCCCCATGGCTACCATGCAGCAGCAAGACGTCTCGGACAATGACTACAAACGCAGTTATCTCTGGAGACCGTTGGCCGGGGATGTGGCGGCTGCTGCAATTTCGGCCACATTAGTTACGCCAGCGATTACAATTATCGACCGGTGAGTGAAATGTCAATTGCCTGCTATGAGACTGATTCTAATCAATCTCAGATCAATGGTTGAAAAGGTGTCATTCAACAGACCCTTTGGTTATGGCATGAAGCTACACGGTATGGCAGCTCTGAAGAGCCCTGGTCGTTTTGTCTTTGGCCGCCCATTCGGTCTAGTGTGGGCTCTCTACGCGGCGACGTATGCCGTCTCCAACGGCTCAGACACTCTGGCTCATGAATTCCACAAAGCTGCCGTCGGGACAATCACATTTGTGTCTACTATGATCGTCAACGTTCCACTTGGAGTTTGGAAGGACGTCAGCTACGCCCAGATGTTTAGTGCTTCTAGCACGCCGCCCAAGAAGGCTGTCCCTGCTATCAAGCCTGGTGTCCCGAAAGCTGCGACTGGGGCGTTCCTTTTCCGAGATGCCATCACCATCTTTGGCTCCTTCACCATGGCACCGTGGTTGTCGGCTCTCATCCCAGACAGCATGTCATCGAACCCACACTCCAAGGCCATCATCTCACAGCTTACTGTGCCGATCTTTTCACAATTTGCTGCTACACCTGTACATCTCCTGGGTTTAGATCTCTACGCTCGACCTGGTGGTGTGCCCTTCGTGGAGAGAGCTGCTCAGATCCGGAGGGATTTGCTCTCAGCGACGATTGTGAGATCTCTTCGAATCATTCCGGCGTTTGGATTTGGGTGCATTGCGAATATGGAGAGTCGTTCGTGGTTTCACAGGTTTTTTGCCAAGTTATAGACGATGCACCTGTGAAGAAAAATGGTGTTGGCGGATCAATGTTTTCATGTCATTTTTATCATCATCAGAATGTCTCGTTAGACTCTATAAACCTGCCTCGACTATGAAGTAGGCCTCGTGTCGTTGACGTGAGTGACAGTCTCCATGAGGCGAGCAACCGTGACAGCTTCTCGAAGAGCACGCCCAAGATGACCTCGAACTCCTGCCTCCTCCAAGACCATAATTCCGCCTATCGTGCATCCCTCGGGAGATGTTCCCTGGTCCCTGAGGACTCCGGGATGAATACCGCTCTGAAGCATCTCAGCTGAGCCCTTCATGGATTGGTAAATCATGGTCTGAGCATCTGCACGAGGAACTCCAACCGCAACAGCAGCGTCGATGAAGGCGTCACAGATGATGGCCCAGAAAGCTGGTGTAGAACCTCCCACAGCGGTGGTAGCGTTCATGAGACGAGGGTGAATCTCGACTGTTTGACCAATGCTCTGGAAGATGGCCTTTGTCAACTGCAGATGCTCATCAGGCAAGACGGGCTCAGTGGGAGCATTCTCGATGGCGATCAGGCCTTGAGACACCATGGATGCAATGTTTGGTAGGGTGCGCACAACCCAAGCTCGCCCAGACTGGTTCTCTGAGGTGCTTGCACTTCCGTAGATGGTAGCCTCGAGCTTCTCCTTTGTCCAACCAGCAGCGACGCTGACCAACAGCTTGTTGGACAGAGCATCTCGGATGCCGGATTGCGTGAGGACAGTCTCAATATCCGCAGGGTCCACGCCAAGAATGATCACATCAGACTGCTGCACAGCCTTGACGTTTTCACCTCGGGACACAGTGAGGATATCGCGGTACTCGGCAAACTGCTCAGAGAGCTTCTTCTCAGAAGCCTCAGACCGCACACAGGCGATAAACTTGGTAAAAGGCAGCTTGCTTTTTCCATCCCGTGTGGCAGGGAGAAGGTTCTTCACAATGGGGGTTGTGATGTTACCTGAAGGTTATTAGTCAGGAAAAACGAGTTGTCGCTTACAAGGACCCTTACCCGTCCCCAGGATGCAGAGGCTAGACATGTTGGGCTTTGTTGGTGGGATGGGATACGGCTCAAGTGACGAATCTGCAGCGTCTCGAGTCGAGATAAGGAAAGCCGAAGGATCCAGAACAGAAATAGTCTAGTGAGACGAATACAGACCAAACCGTAGATAGAAAGATGTCGACAAGTCTTGCAGGTGAGCTTGCAGCGTTGAGATTGTGTGTGAGGGGCACGGGAGGACTACCGATGACGGGGCTGATAACGTGGAGGTGACTATCACCTCCGCAACAAGTGGGGACGTCGGGAACCCTGCCGGTGGATGCAGACGCCACTGGATGGAGAGGGAGGGTTTGTTTATGCAGTGTGATTACGACCTTGTTTCGACGTTGACGACGACGTGTAAGTGAGAGGAGAAGAGAGGAGATATCAGGATGAGGCGAACTAGTGCATCAAGTGATGTATCAAGAAATAATATGAGAGAAGAGAGATACACGGTCGAGTGGTTGTTTAGGATGTGCAATTAATTCATTTAAAGTTTATGTTAAAATTCCAATTCTGTGCCAGATAAAACAACAAACTATAGATGCTACCAGGCAATTGCTTTTCATTCACCACTCCCACAACGCTCATCTCCAGAAAGCCAATCTCCTCCAGGCCTCCGTCTTCAAGGCGCTGTACTCATCATGGGTCCGCGAGGCCGCATCCCGGTTCTCCATACCTCGCCGCGTCAGATACGCCATGCATTCGGCCAAGGTACCCCAGGTGGAGCACTTGTATACCTCAGGGGCCACCCCTGCGTCGTCCTTGAGCTTGAGCAGGCTGAAGCTAACCTCGTCCGACATGCCGTGCAGCTGCGCGAACTTGACTGGCACCGTCGGGAGCTGCGCCTTGGTCCGCTGCTGGTGCAGTTCGTGTGCTGCCACCAGGCTCTCCTTGTTGTGACTGGCCAGGAGGAGCATTGCTGAGGGGAAGGGCTTGGCGTTGCTGCCGCCGAATCCACCAAACTCTTGTCTGAGCACCCCCTGCGCGATCTTGTTGTAGGTCTTGTCCGTGTCCTCCTTGGTGTCGTGGATCAGATGCCGGGGGTCAGACGCCATGTAAGCTCCGCGCACGACCTTGACACCGAGAGTGAAGCCCTCCTCGAGAGCACAGGCAAGATGCTTGGAGAGAGTCTCGGAGGTGCTCTTGAGGTAGGCTTGGTATGTGTTGTACAGAACAGCCTGTCCGTCGCGGTTGAACTTGCGCTGGAGATCCATGCCCACGTTGAAGATGCCCCATTGATAATGCTGAGATTCTGCGTCAACCAAAATGTAGGCACCGCGGTCTTTGCATTTTTGAGAGATTTCGTCGAGGGCCTCTAGGAATTGCTGAGGGAGGGGAGTGCCATTGGCAAAGGCTTCACAGACAGAGGGGCCAGCACCAGTAAGCCTGTAATTGTTGGTAAATTGTTGCAAAAACACCATCGATTATGGGGAAAACTCACTTGACAGCTAATTGATCACCCTCACGGAGCAACTCCACAGTCTTGACGGTTCCGGCGCGCCACGCCTCGATGCTCTCGTTCCATTGGGCCTCACCCTTGCACGAAGCGTCAACACCAAGACCGAGCTGCTCGTTTGTGTGGTGATCAAATACGGTCTCCTTGGCGTATGTGAGAATTGTGCCGCGGAAGCCCATATCCTGCAGCTGCTTCATCGTATCCTGTGTCTCGACCCCTGTCTCTCCAGCGCAGAACTGCTTGTAAAAGGTCTGCTTGAGGATGGAGCGGAGGAAGGGATTTCGGTCGACATTGAACAGGAATGGGTTTCCTGGGCGAGAAAGCTTGAGGAGGAGGGTGAGAGATGGGAGGAGAAGCCATGGTCTCGAGGATACGGCGTTGATGAGGAGGGATCGCCACAAGACAGTAGAAGGAAGCTCTGATAGGGGAGACTCTGTGCCCTTCACGGGCACGGCTGTTCGAGTGGCCTCAATGGCAGTAGAAGTTGAAGAATGGCGACGAAGATGAACAAGACTCTCTCTCCGCACCTTGGGCTTGGACGCTCGCAGCGGTAGAGTTAAGCCCCGGGTTGCTCGAGAACCAGAGATTGTGATTGTTCCGGAGAGAGAAGATGCCATTGTGCAGAGAATGCAGTGCTTTGCTTGAGGGCAGAGATTATCCTAGAATTACAGAAAACAACACAATGGGTGAACAGCATCATCTTTTGAACTTAATCTCATCTTCGTCTCCCATATTCATCGGCACCCTAACCGATGCCATTGATGATGGCGCGGGGAGTCTGGGGAGCGGGGTAAGCGTGTAGGTTGTCACATGCCCCTTTGGTCGAGGCCGTATCATCAAACGCCATCTGGCCGTCATCGGAATAGTCGAGGGCTGAAGGTCTCGATCCTGCGATGGCTTCCCCAAGGCGGAGCCGGTGCCGATGGCGGCGGCCAACCCAACCCAACCCCACGTGGGCCAATCTGAAAGCGTCTCGTTGCCACCCACCATCTATCGAACCGGGAAGGGCACCGTTGGGTTGTGCTTCTAGTGTTGCCTCTTATCGCAGATGCAAGTCCTAGACTAGATGCGGAAAGTCGGATATGCCATGTGTCTCTAGAAGGCCGCAGCCGTGGATTGTGATTTGTCTCGGAAGCCCAATCGACGTGGGATGGAAGGCAGAAGCGAGGCTATCTTTTCCCAAGACAGAGATAGCTCACGGTTGGCAGCGGCATATCCATACCGTGGATCGTCACGCGCCAGGGGCCGAGTTGTCCGCATGATCATGGAGGTGAGCCCTGCAGGAGAATTCTTTAGTGATGTCGGGAATCTAGATCTTGGGGTGAACCTTGTGGGAGTATCTTTACGGATACCCCTGTTGGTCAGGTTCTGAAGGTCCCGGTCATCCAGATGAGGCGGGCGAGGTGGGCAGTGATCTTCCTGTATGGAGGAGGATGCCTGGTTGTTGGGTTTGGACGGTGGCAATCACTGAACATCTCGATGGGTTTATATGTTTGCTGGGTAAGTCTGCATCCCTCTTCTAATCTCCAAAGGAGAGCTGGGTATAACGGAGTTTTCGTCAATTCCCAGTGCAACATTGTGTGTTGGTGATTCTACTTCCATGCGTAAGAGTGTTAGGCACTAAAGGGGACACTTGTTAAACACAATACTGGCATTACAATGAAGAAATTTGGCACATGATGCATATAATTGTAATTTAACTTTCATTTTTGACTCTGTTCACTCGAGATTTTGCTACCTTGCTACTGAATTGTCCGAACCACCTCATCCAACGACTTGGCCGTGTACTCAACGTTGTGCTCGTTGAGACCTGCCAGTGATATTCTTGACGTAACTGCCATGTATATATGATAGCGCTCTGAAGTGATTTATTAGCAGTTGTTATCCGACGCATAGCAGATGCCTTACCTTCCAAATGCTTGATCTGCGTCGAAGTGATGCCAGTATAACCAAACATGCCTGTCTGGTTGATAATATGCGACCAGTCTCCAGGTGTCTGCAGACGAACGAGCTCGTCATAGAGCCTTTGTCGCATGGACTTGATTCTCGAAGACATTGTGATGAGATCTTGCTGCCACTGCTTGAAGCACTCTGGGTTGCTGAGGACAGTAGCCGCGATGCGAGCACCGTACACGGGAGGGTTGGAGATTGTCTGGCGCTGAGCATTCTGCAGCAGCGAGTAGACAATCTTCTTGGTCTCTTCTGACCGGGTGACAATCGCTGTAAGTCCAACACGCTCGCCGTACAGACCCATGTTCTTGGCAAACGACATGCCCACGGCCACTTCGAGATTCAAATCGTCAACAAGATGTCGGACAGCCCAAGCATCCTCATCGTAGGAACCAGAGTTGAAGCCCAAGTATGCAGAGTCGATGATTGGAAAGATGCCATTCTCCTTAATGACTTGGGCGATCTCTTTCCACTGCTCTCGCGAAGGATCACAGCCTGTGGGGTTGTGAGCGCAGGCATGTAGGACAACAGCGGAGCGGTGGTCAGCAGCTCTAAGGCACTTCATGACACCCTCAAAGTCGAATTTTCGGTCCTTGTAGTAGGGCATCTTGGTGATGCTGAAGCCGATAGATCTGAACTGGAGGTCGTGATTTGACCAGGTAGGGTCAGTGATGAGTACATTCTCAATGCCCGTCTTGGCCTTGGCCAGGACGAGGCCCACGAGGAGAAGGGAACCACTGCCCGAAACTGCCTGGCAGGTGGCGATCTGCATGCGTCAGTATCTTTCGTAAGACGCAGTTGAGAAGTATACATACCCTGTTCTCCTTCAGAGCAGCCGTGTCGTGGAACAAGACCTTGGTGGCTTCATCACGAAAGCTCTGAAGTCCCTCGATGGGGAGATACTCGTGGCCAGCCTCACCGATCAGCTTCTCCGCTGCACGCACCGAAGGCAAGATCCACGGTTTGGCATTCTCATCACGGTATGTCCCCTGACCGAGATTCACCTTTTTAGGGTTCTTATCGGCATTGAATCGCTTTGTAACCTCAAAGATCGGATCTGGCGGGATATATTCCGCGGCTTCGAAGAAGGAATTTTGGGGAAACATGATGAGAACGTTAGGCGGCTGATGGACGACTTGAGACGGTTTCACACTCCCCTGCTCTTATCTGCTTTAATGTAAGATTCCACCCTCGTATGTCCTCTGTTCGGTGTACCTGCCCGGCATGGAGCGGGGATCTCGGGGAGGGCGTCCGACCCCCGACCGCTCGGGCGGCCATCCGATATTGTGTGACGGTGATGCATGCGAGACACCGCCTTACGGCGTCTGGACCCATTCTTACCGGTTGTCATCCGTCGGGTTCTCTCCTGGAGTTCATTTGTGATTCACTCGGGGCGTCACTAAAAATAACAACTGTGATTCGCAACGTCTTCCCAATCACTAACACGTCTTAAGTTCGTCGCTACCCAAGTTCGGATTTTATTCCCGCCATGGTCATGCGGTTCATCCCCATCATCTCGATCGTCATACCCATGAGGTACATAGACAGCCAGTCGACTTATCTCTTGAACGCCATCTTGGGAGAGAACGGGTTTGTTGACAAGAAGCTCAACATCAATAATCAGTTTTAGAGATTTTGCCGGGAACGTAGTTGTCAAAAAATCTCGGCATCAAGCCTAATCATGTAAAGCACCGCAACTATAGTCTGGTCGTGACCACCAACCTCAATGTTGTAAGGCTTATTCGTGCAAGATCCTCAGGTCCCGGCTATAATAGCCGACGACTCTTCTTTGAAGCCCCTAGCTCTGACAGTCCAATATCTAACCCACTCATCAATATTCGTCCTATCGCAAACGGGCGACACCTATTCATTGCCAACAACACCAGCCCCATATCTTGAACATGGAGAGCTCAGCAGCGCCACAGCCTATGACAAAGTCTGCAGACAAGGTGCGAACCTTGCTACAGTCAGCTGCCCGCCTAGTGTCTAGCAGTGGTCGTGGAGAAAAACCCGAATTCGCCAAGAAAATCGTCTCCCAGCATCATTGGCAGCGAGACTTTGATCATGCTCAAGAACGTTGGTATCCATACGGTGACAACTTCGCCCTCAAGAACAGGAAATTATTTTTCCTGATTGATCACCACGGCCACGATAACAGTATCCAAGAGGAAAAAGCACCTATACTGTGGTAGGAGAGTCTCCACTCCTGGCTCAAGCCGTCTCGAGCTAACAAGGTGTTTAGTGTCCGCATCCCTGGGGACCTCCCTTTCGCAATACAGGAGGAACTTTAGGAATGGCCATTTACATGGGGGGGGAGGAAGAAAGTTCCACAGCAACAAAGGGGCTAGATGGGAAATATGAGCCCATGGCCCACCGCCAAATCATCAGGTCATACATCCACCAAGGTGTACCTGTTTTTGATGATAACTATCCAGTTCTTAAGGAAGTATTCAGAACATACACAATGTGCAACTCTAGCTGCTTCTCCTCCTGGAGACGTCATTGATGACAACAACTGTTACGGACGCATTGGGGGGGATGCGACGAGGGAAACCCCGAAAGATAGCGTCAGCTTCATGATTCCGTTCAAACGGTCAAGGTACGTTCAAGATGAATAAAAATTGAAAGATGGCTTCCCATCTAATCTGTGTCTTCTCCAAAGCTCGAAATGCCTCCATAGCCTCAAGCCTCAGGCAGCATAGCTAATTGACTTCTTCTTGCCCAGCCCGATCATCTTGATCAGCTCTCGCCAGAACCCAAGATCTTCCTCATCATAGTTCTCCTCATACGCGTCAATCATGGGCTTCTCCCAAACCAGGTCCGCCTCCTCTGCCTTGATAAACTTGGTCTTCTTGAAAAGCTTCCAGCCAAAGAAGAGGATAGGGGCCGCCAGGACCATAGTATAAAAGGTAAAGAAGGTTCCGATATCCCACTTGCCGGGAAGGAAGACTGTGTAACCGTAAACACACACCACGGCGGTGAGGAAAGTTCCGCTGATCCAGGCGCTATAGGGCTGGAACCATCCAGTGTAGGGAAGGGTGTTGCGGTCGAGGCCTTGAGCCATGCAGGCCTTATAGAAGAAGACGTATGTGATGCAAATGACAATGTAGTCAATAATTTGCGCCGCCGTGATCAGGTTGGTGAGCCAGGTCAAGACCACTGCCGAGGAGCTCGAAACGTTGAGGAAGGCGAGACAGGGGAAAAGCATAATGGTGACGAGGCAGTAGATTGGGACACCCTGCTTCGTGACTTTGCGGAGGAACTTGGGGGCCTGGCCTTCAAGAGCGAGGCCATAGAGACTTCGAGTTCCGCAGTATGTGTAGGCGTTTCCGGCCGAAAAGATACTCGTGATGAGCAGCGCATTGGTGATGTGAGGCAAAACGCCGACTCCAAGATTGTTCATGGCAATAACATAGGGCGAAGCGGCCGCAGTACCAGCACCGCCCTCCTCGCCGGTAAGGATAGAGACGAGAGTCTTGTCATTGTAAGCAATGGCAACTCCAACAGTCAGGGCGCCGCCGATGAAGAAGAAACCAAAGCGAGCGTATGTGGTCTTGAACGCGTTCTTCAGATATCGCCGAGGAAGCTTGGTTTCACCAGAGACCATAGAGACGTATTCCGGACCGACGATGGTAAACGCAGCGCTCCACAAAGAGCCAAGGAAGCCCTCGAATCGACCCAAGTCGCCAGTTGTAATGTATTCGGCGAAAGGACCGGGATTCCTCCAGTATCGGAAGCCGTATCGATCGCCCTTGGGGTTTCCACCGAGCATGGTGACGAAGGTGAAGGAGAAGACGATGAGGAGGAGGATGACTTTGCCCGACGCCAGCCAGAACTCGGCCTCTCCGTACCACTTGACGGTGAATGCGTTGAGGATGCTAAAGTTTGTTAGAGTAAACTGCGAATAGCAGGTCCTCTGTAGACTTACAAGTAAAGGACAATGCATGCTGCAACTACTGCCGCAACGGGAATGTCGTCACGCCAATAGGTCAGCACCAGGTTGAGAGCCGAAATCTCAAAAGGAATCAGGATAGCTTCATAGATGAAGAAGTTCGAGCCGGCCATAAAGCCAAAGGCCTCATCAACCCAATGACCAGCCATTCGAATAAATGCACTGGTGATGGGCATGAAGGTAGCCATCTCAGCGATGCAGTTGTTGACCAAGCCAAGCATGCAGGAGTAGAGGGTATAGGCGATCAGCAAGCTACCTGGACCACCCTTGATGAGGCCAGTGCCAATACTGACGAAGCTGGCAGTTCCAATGGAGCCTCCAATGGCGATCAGTTGGACCTGGCGGTTGCCCAAGCTTCGCTGGAGGTGATCCATATTGGGTCCCAGGTCGCCAGCGCCGATGCTTTCGGCTTTGGTGTGGACTCCCTCAAGCTTCGAGTCCGACATGTCGGACTTTTCCTCTTTGTTGAAAGACATGATGAGGAGTATGCAAAAAAAGGATGAGATATGAAGGATGAGAGACAAAAAGAGTCCCACAATCAGAGAGGAATCCCTGGCCTTTAAAAGCTCCTCGGGCGAGTCATGGACATATTGCCAGATAGAGACTTTGCTGATTACCCTCGGTATCAGTGGCAGAGGCCAAGAGGCATGGATCATGGATGGTGACCCAACCTGGGGTAAACTCCACCCCCGCAAAGTCGCTAGCTGTGGCCAGACCAGTCCACACCCTCGGTGAGATTAAGCTACCCCAAGCCATCTTATCGGATGGTGGGCCGGTGGAGAAGCGTATCTTTCATGACGTGTTTGTTGGATGGCAATAATGGCCATATCAGGTTGTCAATTGGTCTTGGGAACGGCTGAAGGACTTAGGAGGGGTTAGGTCAGGCTTCGAAATGCGTCCATTACAGCGGTAGCGTGTGTGTGCGGTTGCCTTTTCCCCTCATGGCAACGGTGCAGCTTGGCATGGAGGGTGTTGCTGGGAGCCTGGTTAGCAGCCCTGTCCACCGACAATCTTCAACCCTGACCTAGGTTTCCATGATAGAGGCTCCAGAGATCTTGATGGGTCTGCGTTATCTGAAAGGCAATCTGCTATCTGATAAATAAGGCTCGGACTCCGTCTAACGCTCCAGATACGTATATCTAACGAATCTCCAGTCTCCAGTCTATCTCTCTAGTCCTCTGTTGCATCATCACGGACCCCGAATTGAGGAGCTTGGTGTCCCCAGCGCAGGACGAGTGGAGAAATGGCGCCATCGGGAGGGTAGCCGATGGAGATAACGGAAGGGCTCCCGTAGCTTGGTGCACGGCACTACTTCGCACTGATAGTGCCCAGTTATGGTGCAACTCTACGGGAGAAGGGTGATGGAAGCAGGGGAGATGAATGGCTGTTGGTGCCCTCACTCGGCTAGTCCTGCACATCTCCGGACTTGAGCGCGTTGCTGGCGCCACATTTCGAGGGAACACATAGGGTCGGGGAGACCGGTCATGGAAGCCCAACAAGACGGCCAATCAAGCGTGGCAACTCGCGGATTTAGCATTGCCGTCTTCTTGGACAACATTGCCGATACGGAAGCTTTGACTGTGCGATTTGCTTGCTGCTGAGCCGTTCTACCGTTGCGATTCAGTAGTATTGTGGCTATTGCATAACTCGCTGATGTGACTGACGGACTACAAGGGGCTTGGGATATGTCAGCTTTCCTCCTGCTGTGCACAGAGCAGTTCACACGCGCCCGAGAGGTAGTGCCGGAAGGGATCCGTAAGGAGGCTTCTACCCCTGAAACCTGTACGAGGTCCAGGTTGCCTGCAGACCATCTCAACCATGTTGGGGCGACGCAGGTCGAGCACATCCTTGAGCTGAGCAATAAAGGTCAAGATGGAGGCCAGCTTATTGGAGTTTCTCCAAGCTAGCGAGACATGACACGCGACGCCAGGATGAACCCCAAGGTGCCCCATAAGCTTCATGATCCTGACTGGATGGTTATGGCAGTACGTAGCCACATGCAAAGAGGCGTAGACTTGATCATGAGGCCGGGAAGTGGTAGTTGGCTCCAGGACCGGAATGAGATGGGCTGAGGGTGCACTAGCATCCACCCCTGACTTAGCCACTATCACCACATTGTTGGACAGAATACCTCGCCCTCGACGGTCGATTGGCTCCTTGGAGACAGGTCTCCTCACGCATCTCCAAGCTGTATGTGTCGACGCAAGCGTCTTCTCCAACGAACCAAGATGCAGCGCTCTAAGGGTGGCGAGAGCATGCAGTACCGAAGAACTGGGTGCAGAGTGCGCAGCAGCTGCCTAACCCCTGTGCCAATTTGGTTGCGGACTACCGGAGGCCTTCCACATTTAACCCTTGCGGGGGAGACGGATGAAAAGCCGGGCGCATGTGCGGCCCTGGTCTGGAATTGGAGCCTCCGGACGGGGTGAGGGCAGGCGAGCCTCCCATTGGGGATCTCTTGCAGGTGTATTCTCGCCAGATAAGCATCATGACACATCAATTGACCAAAGCGAGCAGTGGAAGAGAAAGCCCGTCTGCCAAGAACCCGGCCAGTCAGTAAACCACTCAGGATAAGGCGTATAGGGACGAATTAGGCAGCTCCATCAAGGTGACTCCGTTCTATACGTCGAGTGGCAAGGTTAGTGCCGGCTTCGAAGCGTCGTCCGATGGCTTGACGTGGGTTCTGGATCCTCTGACCTTGCTTTCTGTCAAGTTAACGTGTTCGAGCACCTATGTGAGCCAGAGGCCATAGGTCCCAGGCTGGGGGTTGAAGGTTAAGACTCTACGAACAAAAAGAGGGGGTCAGGGGAAGCGCTGTGCGATTAGACGATGATTAGGACATGTGGGCATGGGTAAGATTGGGGGTGGATGAGACAGCGGCCTTCAAATAATAAACAGTTACATAAGAACAGAAAGGAGATTGAAAAAGTTCAACTATTAACATATCACATAGGGTAGGTAGGGTTGGTCGAGGCGTATTGGGACCTGGTGGAAGTCAACATGAGATAAGCAGAGCAAAATCTGACGCAGAGTTCATCGATCTAAAGTTGATAATATACATGACAATTTATACGTGCCCAATAGAATTCATGTCATACAAGCTTAAGCAAGAAATCCGCCTCCAGTGCCAAACCGATACGCTTCTATGCACTACGTCTTCCATAACTCTCTTTCCATTATCCAGGAGAAGACAATCGCTCAACAACCATGCCCTCTTTCCCTCCTATACTGACGGAATAGCGTACTAAAGTTGCACAAATATGAATTATTATGTCTTCTATACCATTCGGACTTGCATCCGTCGATTCTCGGAGGCTGCTGGGAACTCGGTTGAGCTCCGAGATACAACATGGGCTGTGCACCTGGTAGGGGAGAGCGATAATGATCATGACCTGTTCTTTCGGAAGAGATTCCGAAATGCTGGTGCCACGGTGACGGCTCATACTGCACCAGGAGATTAGTGTTCAAGACTTGACGTCGCAGATCCGCATAAAGGAACCTACCTTGGCCGGGGTCCCATACGGTAAGGTTGAAACATTGCCTTCAGCGTCCTGATACAGAGTCTGGCCCTCAGATCTTTGTTTGGCAAGCTCAAAGCCGTATTTCTGAGCAAGAGCATACATCTCTGACTGATTGGTGTCGTTGATCCATGCTGCGCCGACATCAATGAGAGCCGTTCCATCGTCTCTAGACGGGACGGACAGGATCTTGCCGCCGACGCGGTCCATGGCCTCGGGGACCACATAAGAGAGACCGGCGGCATGGATCTCGGTAGCAGCCCGGAGGCCACTAAGACCGGCGCCCACGATGACGACTTGAACCTTCTAGGGCTGGAGCCATTGTTGACGAGTGTTGAGCCGGATAAGGATGCGAGTCTTTGAGTGTTAAGTGATTCAAGTTCAATCATTCTTTGCTCGTTATTTATATGTCTCATCCAAGCCGACAATCAACAGCAAATTGAAGCTCCTATACAATGACGCTATTCCCAGTCGGCGGATTATCCTACCGGGCGAGTCGGAATGCCCTGCGGCGCATGTGGGTCCTCTCCGCGGAGCCCGATGCACCCGGGACCCACCGAGGCTCCGGGCGAAACGGCAGTCATCGGTCGGTCCCGGTCCCGTCTCTACGTGTCGAACACAAATAAGCAGCCACAAATATTGGCACCAATTCTACCAGCATATTCATCCATTCAGGATTCAAAATAGAGAGGGATATGTAAGACTGCGTAATCCGGTCTCCGCGGGTGTCCGGGATGTCAGCCGGAGGCCGGAGGCCTTCTTGTGTTACCCACTCTCCGTTGTAATTGGCTGAAGGAACTGATCGACGCTTTGAAGCTGACACAAGCTAGATCTCAGCAAGTCTTGGTGCCCACTATCGCGACTCTCTATCTCAAGATAAAGCCTGTGGATGCCTTAGACTTCGTCCTTTGATATTGCCATTACTTCCTCCTCAAGATTCACAATAGCTCATCTTCAAACTCCCGTTCCTGAGGGAGGGGCGGTCAACATGTTTTCTGCACATCCTACGCCGGGATACGACATAGAGTCACGAGCTAAAGTCTATCTTTATGCCAGCATAAGGCTAGAACGGATCATTAACTTTCGAATTGATAATTTCTGAATTCTTCTGGAGAACGCCGATGATACCAACATGCCCCTCGATAATCCCAAGATACTCCTTACATCGTCCCAGTAGACGGTGGCGACATCCACCCCATAGGATCAATCTGCCCAAGATCCTCTTCCAACAAGCCAAACATGCTTCGACTACCCAAGAACCAATCCTCCATCTGCGTTGTTGGTCCATTTCCAGTGTCAGGTGGCATAAGGACATCACTCGTGGAGGGCTGGACGGCTTGGGGTATAGCCTGTCCCTCCATCGGCATAAACCCAAGCTGGCTAAGATAGGCATCCAACTGATTTCCCATCGGGATGTCGTTCTGGTCTCCCGGGCGTTGTGACTTGGCCTCCACATATACCATGGCTACGTCTCGGAAAACCTGGAAGATTCGACACAGTTTCTCCGCTGTTTCTGATGCGTCGCGTAGGAGATCTAGCGACGCCACGAATTCCTGAAGCATCCCGAGGTCATCTCCAGATAAGGTCTCGACTATGTGACAAAACAGGACAAAGAAGGGAGCAAAGGGGGCCAGCATCAGGTTTCTGGGTGGGCAGGTCAGCTGATGACTCCTCAAGAAGCACATGATGTTAAAATCTCACCGATGGACATAGATCGCCTTCATGTAGGCTCCATACTTCAACGAGGCAACGGTCTCTTTGTGCCGCCTCATGGTTTGTCGCGCAGTCTCTAGACACTCACTCGAGAATCTACTGGGAGAGCCCGGGGGTGCGGGAATAGCGCGGTAGACCAGAGTCAGTGTTGCAAGAAACTGGACTTCATCACCTTGAACAAAAACGTCGACAAGGGCTGATGAGTTGATCATCCTGAGGAAGGCAAAGGCCTGCTCCTGGACCAACTTTACCTCTACGGCAAGTCTTCTGCACTCAACGGCCAGTTCCTCTGCGCGACGGCTCAGTTCTGAAGGGTGAACCTTCAATGCAGCCGGGCTGTACCTGTGGCCAGTATTAGCTGTTGCTCTCCCATCACCAGAGGAGGAGGGCACCTACAGTTGTGTGTATATCTGACCCTGCAGAGTAGCCCTTTCCAGCCAGCATTTTAGCACGGTTGCCTCTTCAAGAAGAGGAAATCCAGTGTAGTCGAACTGGCGGGGAATGGTGATGTCGACGTCGTTGATGACGGAAGCGCGGCCCATGCGCAGACTAAGTCCCCGGTCCCAGGAGTATACTTGCCAGAACATGATGCCTTTGATCTGCTTTGTCCGAGGGGGCTCGTCACGGGCAACCTCGGCGCGGTGAAAGCCCCCCGTTTGGCATATCTGGGCAGCGATCGAATTGAGATGCCAGGCGACTGAGGGGCGCGTGACGTCGATGGCATATTGAATCTGATGGTCGGTTAGTCCACCTACAGATGGCGATGGCTGCAAAGAATAAGAGAGGAAAACTGACTCCCAGGAGAAGAGCTTGGACGGTCTCAATCTTGGCAGATAGAAACATGGGCAGGTTGGCTAGGTAAGTCTCCAAATTAGCTCGAGCCATCTTGGCGTACGCCTGATACTGGTCTCGCTTTTCAACATCGTCTGACAGACAACACTCCTCCATGAACAGGTCATATAGGCCTGCGTTGACGATAGCGAATATAGCCTGGGAACAGTCCTCAGTGGGGAAGTATATCATCCGGCAAAGACGAGAAAAGTCTTCAATGCCGACGAGGGCCATCCCGAATGCGAAGAAACTGGGTTTTCCGCCTGTCTTCACGTCAATGGCTGTTCTGTCACCTCATGAGTGGCCTTGGGGCTGCCTACTGTTGAGGGCTTTGAGTAGTGGAACCACCGCTTCTATCGGCGGCATGGGCAGCTTGGATAACCCGCCCAGAGGTAGAGGCAGTTGGAGCGGAAATCTGGGGCCATGGCTAATGGAACGACGCTCCTGCAGCTGTACGAGTTGGCGAAGATTGGCAACTGCTGCCTCTACGTTGGGGTGGGCGTCATGAAGAGACGTGCGGTGAACGGCGCGAGCGAGGAACTCGCTTGCAATAGCAGTTTGGGAGACAAGCCCGTCGTCACCACAGTGGGCCGACTCTTCATCGCCCGAGTCATAGTCTCCCAGTGATGTGACAGCGCCGCTGCTACTGTCATGAACGTCTGGGGAGGGGATATAAACTTGTTGCCGTGCCTGCTCACCCGGGCCAATATCTCTGGCAACGAGAGTCCTGAGTAGTTGCTCTATGTTGCTGAGCCGGGACTCGAGCTGATCAATCTTGCGCTCACTATGTTGGTCAACACGGCCATACTACCTCTGATGGTTAAAGCGGTGGTAGAGAAGCGAGAACATACTACTGAGATGAGATGAGAACACGCTGACGTGCTTCCTTGGGCCGTTGACCAATGCCGGTAGAGGTGCAAGCTCGATTTGCTACACGGCAATTGGAACACGGCCAGTCTTTGTCGCATCGGACCTGCATAGCCGAGGATGCGGTTAGCCATGTGCCGTGTTGCTTAACACCACTGCGATATGAGATCAACCTCACCTTGCGCATACGACACTGGTCGCACTGTCCCAGCCAAGTTAGCTACTCCCTGCTTTAGGTCTTTAGGGCAGATACGCACAGCTCTTTTGTTGGGGTCATCAGTGCCCCCGAGCATGCCCATGCCCGGGTTCTGGGGACCGCTCTGCATCTGTATGCACCTAGTCCAAGCGACGGTTAGGTAACTCGATGGAAATAGACTGAGCAGGCCTCTTGCAGATCGACGATGCGCCTGATTCTGGTTCTGCTTCTCGGGCGCGGCATTTACCTAAGTGGAGATCACGGAGACAGATGCAAGCTGATACAAATTGGACAATATCTACCGAATTGCTAGTTAAATTCGGATTAACAAGAGGACAAGTTAATTCTCCAGACGAGGTTGAAAGCGTACTTATGAATGAACCTCTGACTTATTTGCCGATTCGTGGCCTTTGAACAGCTCCTACGGAGCCGGACTTGTTATCTCTCTCCGATTGTTCACGTGATCTGTCCGCGTATCCCCTGCTGACTATGGATTGTTTAGGCAGTTCCTATTCGCCGGGTTACGGACCCATACAAGAGAGGGACTACTTGCCAAGTCGCTTATGTAACCGCTCTTGGTGCTGCCTAATATCCCACCCTACACGTTGCTAAAATGGAACTTTGAACCAGCGTGGAACCTTTTCTCTCATGGTTTCAAACCCCTGAGCATCAGATTTTCGGGACATCTCTCCAATGCATTTATCGGGCTGTAAAGATAAGCAGTGGGTCCTGAGAGCCGTCACTGGTCAAAACATGGAAAAGGTATTAAACACAGCGCATTTCACAGTAGCAAGCATCATCATTAAGGACAAGATTGCCTTTTTTTTTCAACATCAAAGGAAAAGGGTCAAGATGACTCGAGTATTCCGTAAGTGCACAAGGACCTCCAAGCCATACCTCATCCCAGTGTTATCCTTCTAGCAGTTAGGCGGTATATAATAAGTACTATCGTACAGAGCGCTAAAGGTTGCCTTGAAGCATCAAAAACGGTGATTGAAAGAGCCTTGTTTTCTTCAAATTGAGGAGATCGCCTAATGCGGTATTTAACGGTCGCGCACGGTCCATGTGGTGGGCCTGCTCTGATCAATCAGGGCGCGTTATCGCGCAACAAGTACTTATTGCTAAGACGTGACTGTTGCGCGGCATGGTGACCAGCCAGGTTCTTCCATGAATTATTATTGGTATTAATCTGAAGGACCATATGGCAATATTAAAACCCAATGGTATAAAACACCATAACCTTAATATATAAGCTTCTTTGGCTATAGTCATAGAAACTTAGTAGTGGAAAGATGAGTTTTGTCGTATAAGATGCCGCCTTTCCTTTTCCTCCGAGAGGAGCCGTTGTTTTATCAAAGCAAGAAAAACCACCCTGTTACCCAGCTATGACTTGGGTGTCCTGTTTCCTAAGAAACCACTGTCTAGCTCATGAGGGGCGTATAGAATCGATCATGTTATAGAGGTGGATTGGTACGGCGTCGCCGACGTCGCTCTCTTCGCCTTCTGGTTTCCTCCTCAACGCAGTGTACGCAGCTTTCCCAGGGGGCAAATTCCGCCCCCTCACTGGAAGTGCATATCCAGTCGGGACAGCGATCTTGCTCTAAGAGTCCGGCTCGACCACATCGTATAATGTCCCAGTCGCTTCCCACTTCGCGACTACACCGGACGCAGTAGTAGGTGATCTTGATTAGGTGACACATGCTGGTCTGGATTTGACGTCTTAAACGGGATCGTGGGTGCGTGTTTTATGTTTCTGAATGTTTATGTCTCTGGGTGTAAAACTTTGAGTAATAGTTTTGAGAAAGGACATAAGTCTGCTTTCTATACCTTGACTGCAGCACCATACTGATTCATTAGGTACGACTAACTGCTAATCACTGGGCTTTATGTTGACTGTGAGTCAGAGCAGGTTACAGGTCTAGCTCCTGAAATCAGACGTCCATGATCGAGTTGAGTCCAGTATGGTGCTAATAGTTGTAGGCTTAGTGAGGATGATCGATCAGCTGCACCTATAGACGAGGCCACCTTTTGCCAACTAATCTCTTTGGAACTTTGCGGCTGCTTGCAATTGGCACATCAGTGAATTTTATAGGTTGTGATGGTTTCTTTGAGCAAGTCTAGCGTAAGCATCGTCTCAGCAACTTTAACTAGATCTTTCATGATACAAACTTGGCTGGCAGCACCTATAAGGTCTCCGTTCCATTTTCCAACTGTGACAAATTTTCCATACCATCCAGGCCCTCGCCAAGCTCCAACTGGACAATCTCGTCTTCTTCCTCCTCATCTGAGTCATCGCCCTCTCCCACCAGCTGGGCTCCTTTGGCGAAGAGTTTGGACTGCAAGGGACCTTCGTCACGGCGCTGGCGCGATAGCCATCGTCGTTTGTAGACAAGCTTCTCAACTCTGATGCCAAAGACGAAGTCATCGGATGTAGTCCACGCTTCGGAGGATTGGTCTTGGCCCTGGAACTCAACACGAGGTCCGACATCAACCGGGAGCCCAGTCACTTCAGACACTCCTGCCTCACCAAGAAGGGCGACGCCTTTTGAAGTACTCATCTGAACAGATGGCTGAACAGCGACCTTGAGCCCCGTTACAAGATAAACCGGTTCCCAACCCGAAGCCTCAATGTACTCGGCCACATCAAGTTCCTTCATGCTAGCACGACGGTAGACCGGCGTGGGAGAGAAATAGAGAGTGTCAAGACGGTCGAACCTGTATTTACACTCTCTGATTGTCTCTCTCGACCCACTGAACTCGCCGCCGAGGCCCTTGAAGCCGATTGCTTTAGCCCACGTGCCTAGCTCTCCTCTTCTCATGCGGGACGCTGTCGCTTCAAACCCGTGCTGACGATGAGAAAAGACATTTCTCTCTTTAATAGGCACATGACAGTCCGAGTTGAGCACCTCTACATCGCTGAGGTTGGTGAGAATGCTGCCGAGCTGGATGGGGCCGTGTGGCGCGGGCCGGATGGAGAAATTCGGCGGAAGATGGTATGTCTGGATAAGATTCTGGTCAAGAAGAGAAGACATGGTTGTGATTTGCTGTTCTTGATTCAAGAATGATGTCAGGGGGCCGAATTCAGAAACAGATGTAGCTATGACAATAGGTCGAGTGTCGCGATAGGATGAGAAGGACATCGGGGAAAGGCAGTAGATATGAATCTGAGAAGAGGGGGCTTGGTTGAAAATGATGCTATGATGCCACGTCAGTCGGTATCTTAGTGGATGATGGCATGAACATGTTGCACCTTCTACCCGTGGTACAAGAAATATAGCCCCAACTTGGTACCTCATATACCATGGGTTGTGGCCTAATGGCTTAATTTTACTGTATTACACAACCCAATAACCGGGACTGGCCCATTTTCAACTCATTTATGAATCGTTCCATTCATGCGGCTGCCTTTATTTGCCGCGTGTAAAACCCACAGCGCTGGTATCTTTTATATCGTTATCTGTTTAATCTATTTGTCTCAAAGTCGTATTCGCAGCCCTTCCAGAAAAGGACATATATTCAACACCTATTGTCAAATCAAATATGGAATCAATGTCACCTAGCCTTGTACACGCGGCTTGAGCGCGTCCCAAATATCGTAACATATGTCTTCCTCAGCTCGTCCATCGAACAGCTTCCAGGGCCTCACATATCGATACCCTCCCCTCTCCTTGCTCATGCTCCTCAACACACAGGTCATTCCCCACGACGAGAAAAGCCACCGCTTCTCCTTGTCTCGCAGTTTTGGGTCTCGCCTCGCAAACTCCATGACATTGGCTGCGATACCTGCACCGATGGCCGTGGCGTAGGAAGTCCCCGAGATGTAGGTTTCAGCCCTCTTTTTGTCTTTACCTTTAGCGCTAGACTTGATTGACATTCCGAGAACGGCCAAGTCTTTGCCCTCCTGCGGTGTTGGGTTCGTCTTACTGGGGTTGCCATATCCATCGGTTGAATGAATGCAGATGATGTCTCTGTAACACGCTGGGAATGCGATATCATCGTTACCGCCCCAGTTAGATGCCGCCGCTATCACTACCACCTCGGGATTATCACGGGGTGGATAGAGTACTTTGTCGAGAGCCTTTCTTATCGTCTCGTCTTGGCCGTCCATCCCGAGAGATAGCGAGATGATATCGACTTTCCATACTCCAGTTGCCCACTCTATAGCCTTCAGTGATTCAGCGTCAGTTAGGTCTACTTCTTGGTTTGGTGTGAGTACTCATACCTGCGCAATTTGGCTAGAAGCTCTGGAGTCAAGTTTCTTCCTCTCAGACACTTTGGCAATGTAAACCTTGACAGCCGGAGCGACCCCCAATATCAAACGAGCAACGTGGGTTCCATGGCCATAGTCATCGACGCACTCATCATGTTGATCACTCGTCCAATTTCTCGTGTCCCCAATCTGGCACCTTCGGGCACGGATCCAAGGATCGTCCAAGTCAAGCCCGCTGTCAATGATGGCAACCTTGATCGGATCCATCTCATTTGGCACCCAGTATTTAAGTGGTTTGATGTACCGCTCGAAGCCCTGATTGAGTCTTGCCAAGTACTCTTTGGCTGTTGTTCGATCGAATTGGTCGGCTTCTCCCTGTTCGTCGTATAGAGATACTCCCTCTCCGTCCTCTTCTGTGTGCTCCGTAAACTCTGGTTCCTCGACTGCCGTGCCTTGGTCAGAATCACTAACCAATGCATCTGCGCTTTGGCCCTTCGCCAACCTCGGGGCATGTGAATACCAAGGAAATGGTGACGACTTCTTGGCGGGCGATTCGCCGGGAAGAGGATCTTGGCATTTTCGTTTCTTTCGCTCATGTCCTGTGCTAGTATCTAATCCGCTGTGCTTTGTCTGCTCAGAAATTGCAAGTAGCTCGAGTTTATGAACCATTTTCTCATAGATGGCCTTCCTCACATGTCGACTGGTGGCCAAGAGTTCCGTACGATTCTCAAAGTTTTTCAGAGTCGCCCAGAGATTCAGACAGTCTCCCACAACCTCCAAGTATTTGGATGCGAATGGCTCCGCGCCTCGGTCGCGGCGCAGATTTTGAACAACATTGTCAAGGTCCGACCAGGTTGAGAAGTTTTTGCTGTCATCGGGCATTATCCGGATATTTCTTATGACTTTGCCGTCTAGGACTTCGAGGAGAAGCTTTGCGAATGAGAGAACAACTGGGTTCCCGCTCTTGAACATCTTGGCTACGTCTGAGCTTGGAGACTGATCAAGATTTGGGCGAAGTGAGACATAGAGAAGGCGCTGTTTTCCCTCTCTAGTGTTGATAGAAGACTCTCTGAAGTGGACATTTTCGGCTATCCAGCTGTGTGAAGCCAGCTCTAGGCCTTTGTCGAAGAAGTCCATGAGACATCTCGACAACCCTAGTGCCACCTGAGCCTTTGTTGCGGAATTGACTTTGCTTGCTGCTGTTTTGCTCAGGTATGCCTGTGTGTCGATAGGCCCGAAGACATCTTTCTCCAGAAGCTCGTGGAGTGACATCCCGTCGAAGCCATCACAAGGCAGACGGACGACAGACAGTCTGTCTGTCACATCGTATACACCTTCAGCGTTGACCAAGATATGAAGCCTTGTCCTGCTACGCATTGCCTGGCTAATACTGTCACATATGCACTTCTTGAGCGCATTTGTGACTCTAAGTTGACCCGGTCAGTCGATAGCTCGCTACTAAGAGTTATAGGAATGTCTCTCACTTAAAATCACCGCACTGAGCGCTCTGAAAGACAAGAGTGCTTCCTGGACAGCAGGATATGAACATATCCAAGTTGTGCTGATGGACTGTGGGCCCTGGATAGAGATCATTTGACACATGTAGGCGGATCTCATGCGTCGTCTTCTTAACGCAGCTTAATTGTCGAAACTCATTGAGAATGGCCTCGACAATACTGCCCACGCGATCTCCACGGCGTGCATTCCATGCCTCTTGACCAGTCGATTCTGCCGGCCCCTCCAGGGAAATCAACGAGCCCTCTTCAACTGTTTGAAGTCTACCGGGCAGGGTTTCCGTGACCTCGTTCCATAGTCTCAAGCAGCTAATAGCCAAGTCCCCAGTATCCCCTGGAGGTAATGCGAATAGAGGATGAGGCCCTGTCGTGAGGCTGAACTCCTGATGATTAGCAAGGGTGGACGGTGAGATGAGATAGCTCATTAGCTTATGAAGCCGCTCAAAGTCGGCATCGATCATCGCAATTTTGTCAACGCTTGCTCTGAGTTCTGCCAAGTAGCTGTCTTCAGGTAGAGTTGTCTTTGATGTGCCGTCGGGATTAGTCGACGGTCTCTCGTTTGGAATGAGCTGAAGATTGGCCATGATATTTAGCGAGCGAAGGAGCTTTATGGCTGCATCATTCATCTTGTCAAAAGATTCCTGTGTGAGATCGGCCGCAGGGTAGTTTGCTCTGAGAACAGGGTCTAGGTCCATCTCAATCAAAGCTGCATTGTTGCCGTGTTTCTTCGGTCTGTGACTTGGTTTCCCAGGCCTGGAGTGTCGGCCAAGTCTGCCCGAGACACACGCCCCGAGTGTCTTGAGGCCATTCCATCCGGGTGACTCTGTGACAGAAATGTGCGGTCGAAATTTGGGAGATTCCCCCATGGCCGTTTCATGTGTTTTGCAAGCACTACTGAGTTGAGACCTTTGATGCACAAGAGAGGGGAATTCAAATCAGGCTGGTGCATCCTCTCGCATGCAGCTACTACGTAGTATCCCATCAGTGCCAATAAGGCTCCAAGCAGGTCACGACGGGGAGTTTAGACCAATCAGGACTCTTATTAATAACAAGGCCTTTGCATATTACCATTCTTCACCCAAGGAGCCACTAGATAAATGAGATAACCTTAACGGTCACACACTCTGGGGCCCTATGGCAGGCACTGGTTATGAGTAACGTAACACGAGGGAAAGGTACGGCTTGGGACCTTATAGGCACTGATGAGATAGCTTCTTATCTCTCATCGGAAAATGAGCTTCTCCGACTTGCACCCTCGGCTGAACTCACATTCCGACCGTGTTGCACAGCAGTTGCTGGGCAGTGCTGTTGGGCGTTTTGGCATAAGAATGTCATGATTTTGAGCACCGAGGGAAGAACAAAGCTATCCTGCCAGCCGGCGATCATTTGCTCTAGTATCTGAACGTCTTTGATATGGTTGCAAGAATGGAAGAGATGAACGAGCCGATTTATGACGTTGCCGTCGAATGCGAAAAGCTCTTCGAGATACAGATTGCGCGCTTCAACCAAGCCAATGACAGAGATGGAGCAGCGCTGATTGCAGAGCTCAACCACCAGTTCCTTACATGGGCAAGCTCCATGAGAGTTTTTGCGGATGGGGACTTGAGTCTTGATCGCAAGCTTCAAGGCCATGCCGAGATCCAGGATCAGGTCCTGCGAGGGCTGGACCTTATAGAGGCTAACTTGGCTTATGGTGAGCCCTCCAGGCCCCGTTACGTTGTTTCATCTTTTACAGCGCCTCTAGTTCATATGCGAGATGTCTCTTCTGAAAGAGAAGAGGCTGGAGGTTCAAGTTTGGATCAACCCCTTCGGCTCAGCATCGAGAACGTCGAGGCTGTTTCAGAAGCCTTGAAGCGGCTCCATCAAATCGGGATGATCATTCGATATTCATCAACAGCGAGTCAGGCTAGGCGAGCCAGAAAGCACACCGAGGGTTTGGACTTGAGTTCATTCACCCAACTCGCCGCCTTATCCCTGAAGTCACTCTTCAGTTTAGCAAGCACAGGGCTCCTGGAGCAGCTGACCATCTCCATGACAGACACATACCGGATGTTTCTTTATCGAAGGGGGAAGGCAGAATCCCAACAAATACAACCACAACAGAGGGCCTCCCGTCTCCCAACAATCCTGGAAGACCCAGCCCATGAGGAGAGGTTGGAAGAAGCTGCACGCAACACTAGGCCAAGCCAAGGTATGCCAACAGACGTGCCTCAAACTTTCCAACAGCTTCACCCCCATCCTATGGCACCGCAATCCAGACCTACAACGATAGATAGTCGAGAGGCAGCGTCTAGATTGGGTAGGCTATTAAGGCCCTCCGCACAACGCAATGCAGCGTCTATTCTGGCGAGCCATGTCGACTATCCCAAGCCAGCTGAAGGCAGTAACAAATGCGACTGGTGTTTCAGTTATATTCCTGAAGACACATTCCAAGGAGATAATTGGAAGTGAGTTGGCCCACCAGGATGTTCCGTCCAGCGACCCTATTTAACATGCCTCAGGGAACATGTCAATGAAGACCACAGGCCTTTTGTCTGCATGTCTGAAAAATGCATGGAATCATTATCCTTGCCGAGATTTCCAAAGTCAAGCACCTGGCTCCAGCATATGTTAGATGCCCATGGCACCGAGTGGCACCGCCGAGTGCATCCACCCTCACAGTGGCGGTGCCCTTTGTGTGACGACAACACTATCACGTTCGGCGACTCAGAACAGCTCTTGAAACATTTTGAAGAAACGCACAAGGATGTTTCCCTCACAGATCAGCAGAGAGGAACTATTGAGCGGCAGAGTCGGACTTCCTACTTACGACCGCAAAATGAGTGCCCCCTTTGCTGTCTCCCGATCGAGGATGACGAGGATTTTCTCCAACATATAGGAAAGGGAAATGACAACAAGAGGAATGCTTCAGACCGAGCATCAGGATCAGAGAGCGAGAAAAAGAGGCTGAAGACACGGACAGGCCAACAGACCTCCACTCTGCCCATCGATGAAGGCGGCCCCAAGACGTCCTCGCCAACGACTCTTGCCCCTGAGGTGATTGCTCAGCACGTTGCTGGACATCTCCGAACAATTATGCTTCTCACGCTGAGGATTATATCAATAGATGGGCCCGTGGAGGTTTCGTCTGATAAGGAAAGCGTATCAGGCAAGACCGATGACCAATTGTCCCGAGTCGCCTCAAGCCGCGATGACCTAGGAGAGCGAAGCGACATTTCAGCGACGTCTTCGTACCCCGGAGAACTAGCTGAGGGCTATCAGCTTCAGCATCTTGAGGACACAGTACCAGATCACGACGAGATCATCACATGGGACGATGTCTGTGGCAAAGAGGATGTTCGTGTTGATGACATTCTGCAACCAGCTGTAAAGCAGGGCGCATTCCAATCTTGGACAAACAGCAAAGGTGAAAGAAGTCTCTACGAGAAGGATGAGCAGGCTCCGCTGGATACGGAGGCATATGCCATTGCGTGGAGGGCGTTTGAGAGGCGGCTTTCTAAACGTGAGCAGCACCTTTCTCAAAGGGCTTTTCAATGGGTACTATGCTCGCATGACTCCCTAAGCACCCCGGAACTATCGATGGCCATGCTTATCGACCCCGACTCGGATGAAGTTGATGAGCTCAATGGGGAAGCTGAGAGATTGCTGCGAAAAGGTGGCATCAAGGACTTGTGTGGCAGCCTCCTCTCTCTCGACCCGGAACATGATATCTGGGGTTTCAAACACCATGCGGCGGCAGATTACTTCACAGCCAACCACTGCGACTACTCTCAAGCATGTGCATTTGTCGGCATGGCTTGCTTAAAATTCCTCATCACGGATCCTTGCGTCGCGAACAAGACCAACTGTTGGTGCAAGGGAAATGCAAACACCACTCCCAGCCCCCGTTGCAGCTTTATCAGAGTTCATGTCATGAGACATCTTCGACAGGCCGATCAAGCGCCTACTAGCCACGACAAGAGGCTGGCAGTCCTTGAGAAGCGCTTTTTTGGCTCACCAGAATCCAGCAGCATTGTGTACCAAACCTGGGCCCAAAGTTGGGCCGCAAAGACATTGTCAGATCGCATCTGCCTCGAGCCAGTTTTCTTCCCTCTATTCGCCATGGCAGCCTTCGGACTTGTTCGTTTACTAGCGGACTGGTGGCTGGACCCCCGAGTATTGCTGTATGCCTCCAACAAACAAGGCCATCAACTTCAAACCTTGGCAGATGTTGGTGACCAAGATAGAATCTTCCGTCTTGTTCAGTCTCGCCCTCCAACTGTGTCACCTGAAGAATTCTGCTCTTCTTCCGTTCCAGCCCACGATGACTACCACGTCAATAGTATCAACTCTCGAAGCGAGCCAGGCGAAGGCAGACCTGGGTCCTTGGCAAGCGCAGTAATTATGACCTCGCGTTTTCCGTCATACTGTTTCACTAATTCTATAACTTTTAGTCCCAAAGCCGCTATTCTCGACTTGCTTCGACAGAGTTCCTGCAATCATCGGGCGATTTCGGTTTCTTATTCATCATCAACAAGCTGCGCATATCCCAGCCAGAGATGGATATTTACGGTCACCGCATTCCACCTCGCTCACCCAATGGATACGCAGGTGAAATTCCCAGCAAAGTTATGCGCTATTCAAATAGCAAATTATCCGAGGCTCTTGGGTACCGCTGGTATCGAGAGTCAAGTAATGATATGGGATCCCTTCATTGCGTCGACGCATCTGGCAACTTCATGCAGAACCCCTCCAGGAGCTCTTATCGGACAGCCACGGAGTACAAAAGATTTGCAGTTTTTGCCTGCAACCCTCTGCTGCCTATCATGGTCACGAATTCAGATCCGCTAGTGCGTGACACTGCGAATTGGGAACTCCTTCAAATCTTCCACCCTCGAAGAACATCTAGTTTATCTCAGGTAGTGACACTTGATAGTCCGATGGGAGACGGAGTGGGGCCAGTGCGGCATGTAGCTGGAAAGTTGCCTAGATGGATGCCAGCCTTGCTCCCTCAGACATACTGTAGCCCTTTGGCTCGCTCTCGACCCTCCCATGGGCTAGGAGGTGAACTGGGCATCATCCTGGGTCTCATGGCGCTGACGGCGAATGTTGATCACCACGGAAACGACGAAGTAAGCAAGGTTTTCTTAGAAAGTCACATGTGGCACCGCAATGAATGGCGGGGGCCAAAGACTCCTAGCGGCCGTAAGTGAATTCATTGTTTTGGTTGTGCATATTTCACCATGGTGGGCTACTGACCGACATCGTTTAGATCCACCCACTGCCCAAGATAATCCTAACGGGTTCCTCGTCATTGTTTTTCTTGACCCCGAGAACCCTCACTCTACCCAAGAGTCCCTGAGGTGGTTTGAATGGCTGACACCAATTGTTCGTGGGTAGCATAGTTATTGCATATCCCCGTGGCTCTGAATAGAACCTCAACTTCTGCCCAGTCCAGAAAGGCACTGAACCCTTATACTTATAAGCTGTGTGACACGTAACTCCCACTCGAGTCTTACCTGAATATTTTGAATTCGGTGCAACGTTTGCTTTGTGACGTTTGTGATGTTACGTGCACCACTTGCCTCTCAGGGACGCTGAAGGCTCGACTCCCGGGGCACGAAACAGGGGAACATCTATCTAATTGTACCGTCAGGAAGGAAAGAGGATTTGAATCGGTATTATAGAACAATAGAGTTTTACGCAAGAGTATACCCTTGGAAGCATTACCTAGCAACCTATCATACAAACATATTTGGATTCTATCAACCAAGTCTTATTCCGTAGGGCTCGATGTAGGACATTGGCTTGTGTTTGATACTTCGCGGCACGTTTGGCCAATGCTAGCAGCAGAGTACAGTGCTAACCCTAGAGCTTCCCGTGTAGAACAGAACTTTCGTGAATGTGCAACCAGGGAACATTATGGGTAAGTCCGTTTGTGTATGAAACGATGCTAGAAACCTTGTACTGCCGTGTCTTGGGAAGTGTGTATGATTTCGTAAGCTATTGTCGTGTTATGCACAGTTAACGTTTTCCAGTTTATGTCCAAGATCGCTCCCTACGGAATGACCTGGGCCGCTGAGTTTACCTTGATGTCCACACCAAGCCACCCACAGAGTGTCAATGATTACCTAGTTGAGCATCAGTTGAGGAGGCCGCTAACTCGGACCAATCGCGACTATAAGCCGGTGCCTTTTGGAAAGAAATACGAAAATTATGATGGACGCACCATCCCCTATGTCCATTTGGAAATCCCATTCGAGCTGCTGACCATGTTGACGGCATCCCCACGATTGCAAGTGGACAAAGCCGCGTGGCGCAGAATAAGCCCAGCTAACCCAACAAGGACAACTCATTCGAGTTAGCGACATGTCAAGGCTCAGCCAATCCCCGGAGTGTGACGCTGAACAAGGAAATCCATTCGGTCCCTTGGTCAGCCCAGGGTCCACCAACCATCAAACTTGCAAGCCACGACTTGACCGGGTTGCGTTAGTGAAAACGCCTTGGAAGGCGAGAACACTCATGCATGTCGCTGCTGATTGGATGGTGAGACATCATGGACGGATGTCCCCGAGGAGACTCGACAACTGGATCGCATCAACAGCCACAACTAGGGATGGCTTTGTTTCTTTGGCTACAGGACTGCGCCTACTTGTGACGATAACGGCTCGGTCTCAAGCCGTTTTTTTCGGGGCGAGACATGTGAAGGGCTGTCCTTGTCGAGATTAAATATCGGGCTTGACCAGTCTTTAATTTGCATTCCCAGAACCGACAAACTCATCAACTGACGGGGTATAACATCCACTAGCGATAAACACCACCAGATACTTAACAATGAACTTGCTCTACGGGCGATCATCCGATCATGGATGCACTGAACACGACCTCAGCATAGGTAAGCAGAGACTTGAACTTGTTCCCTGACGATGCCAACCATTGCCAGATGCCCAGGACAACGTTACAGAAAGCCTCTCCTTCCATCAACTAAGCACCATCATCTCTGGAGTTTGCGCCGCCATCTCAATCTGTGTCATGATTGTCTTCAAGTCGCTCCACGCTACGCATCTTTCGAATCCAACGGAGCAGGTCAAGTAAGGAGCTCACACTCACTGACAAGACAAAATGAGCCAAGCTGACAAGATCGGTAGAATCATGCGCATCGGAACTTTGATCACCATGTACTCCCTCATATGCTTCCTTTCCGTCTGCTTCCCTAGAGTAGAGGTGTACATCCATCCGTGGTTGGATCTCGTTGAGGGTTTCGCCCTGGGATCCTTCTTCTTGCTCCTCTGCGACTATGTCTCGCCGCATCACGAACAACGCGAAGTTTTCTTTGCTACCGAAAAGATTGGCGGCGTCAAGTGGTTTAGAGCAAGTGATTCCCAGCCAATGTACAAGGAATAGTCGCTAACCCATCACAGACTCGTTGGCTCTTGATCTTCCAAATGCCAGTTGTCGCATTCGTCATCGCCATCGCAACCGACATCACCGCGGCGGTCGGAGTGTACTGCGAGTGGGATCGCAAGGTCAAGTCTGTCAAGTTTGTTCTACACTTGATTTCGACAATTTCTCTGGTCGCCTCGGTTCTTTCCATCTTGCAGTTCTATCGCTTCCTCAAGAGGCACCTGGCTCACCACCAGCCACTCATGAAGTTGCTTGCATTCAAGATCATTGTCTTCTTGACCTTTGTGCAAGGGGTAAGAGCATCTTTCACCCGTATTCATGACCGTAAAGCCATGCTAACAACAATCAGATCATCTTTTGGGTTCTCACTGATACAGGCACACTCAAAGAGACCAACACCCTGACCTTTGCGGATCTCCACATCGGCATTCCCAACATGATCATCTGCATCGAGATGGTGCCCCTTTCGCTCCTGTTCATGTGGGCTTACCCATGGATAGTCTATCTGGACAGTTACAGCATCGATGACGCCGAGGAACACCCCGGACGACCCCTGAAATCCTATCAGGGAGGTGTCTTGGGCATCCACGCCTGGCTTGCCATGATCAACCCCTCGGATATTTTTAAGGCTATCCTCTTTGCCTTTAAGCATGTTGGAAACATGAGGAAGGGATCACAAGAGCCCATTCTTTCGAATGAACCGGCTCCACCCTATGATAATCACCAGATGCGCAACCCTAGTGTTTAGGTAATCCATGAGGGTGTTTGATGAGTTTGGGGGTATAGAAATTCGACGGTAGTTGGAGTGATGAATAATGTGGTTGTAGATGATGCAGGGTATAATGATCTAGTTAATAATGTGTTCCTCCTCCCTATCTTTCCCTGACCTTGATAACACTCTCGCATCTGTCAAGATTCTTGGGCACGTTGGTTTATTTTTGCTCGGGGTTTATAATCTGTGTTCTCTGAAGGCTTTGCTTTATTGGTACAGAGAGCTACTTAATAAAAGGATGAAAGTGACTAGATAGGTGGATATTTCAACTTGAAGCCTCCTTGACAACATTGATAGGCGTGGTAGTTACCCTATATCTTGCAAGGTGTAAAAGGACATGATGACTTTCACATAAAGATGCTATATAGAGATTCATATCATAAATTACAACGTTCAAGTTGAGAATATTAATGGATAGAAAGTTCCTGAGCACAAAGACATCAATCTAGCCCTGCCTCGGAGTGAGCCGATATGTGGAGACAGGTCAGCGCATCACGGTGATTTTCTGGGCCCTCTGTGATTGGTGGAATGACAACTACAGCACTCGATTCAACTCGGCCACTAAGCACAAAATGCGTCGTCTCATCTCTTCATGTTTGTTTCAGGTTACAGTTGTAGGGCGCTATCAGCCTGGCAGCCCAGTCTAGAAGCACTGGGTCCGGAGGCCGTTCCCATTCTCAGCCTCAAGGCCGTAATGACCGGCTGAGGTATCGAGGAAATCATGTCATTGGCTCCTCTTCCTCAAGCCGCTATTTAAGTATCTTCGATCCCTTTCCAAAGCTAGCTGTGTTCAATATTCATTCATTTTGCCATTCTGTGTATAATTCTACCATCACTCTCATTAGTCAATCATTTCACATCCAACTTCTATTCTACCCTCGCTTTTCTCCAAGATGCAGCTGACTTCTTTCTTCGTCTCGGCTCTGCTCGCAGCGTCCGCTGTCGCATCCCCAACTCCCATCCTTGACAAGCGGGCGCAGACCATGTGCGGTAACTGGGGTAGCGTGCAGACAGCCGGCTTCACTGTCTACCACAACAACTGGGGCGCCGGCTCGGCCACCTCTGGACGCCAGTGCACCACCTTTGACACAGTCAAGAGCGGCAACTCTTTCGTCTGGTCTACTGAGTGGAGCTGGACTGGCGGACACGGCCAGGTCAAGTCGTATGCCAATGTCGCCCTTGAAAAGGTCAACAAGAAGCTGTCCCAGATCAAATCGATCCCCTCCAAGTGGACCTGGAGGTGCGTATATACTCGATAATTCATGTTCACGGTAGCTCAGACTTTGCTAGGTATACTGGTACTAAGATGATCTCCAACGTCTCCTACGACCTCTGGCTTGCGCCATCGGCTTCGGCCAAGAACCAGTACGAGATCATGGTCTGGGTGGGCGCCTACGGTGGTGCTGGCCCCATCAGTGCGACTGGCTCTGCTATTGCCACCGTCAAGATCGCTGGCAGCGACTGGAAGGTCTTCAAGGGCAAGAACGAGGACGTCACCGTCTTCTCCTTCGTCGCCGCCAAGAACATTGGCAACTTCAATGCGGATTTGAACGAGTTCTTCAAGTACCTGACTTCCAAGCAAGGCATCAGCAAGAACATGGTTATCACCAGCCTCCAGGCCGGAACCGAGCCCTTTGAAGGTAACAGTGAACTGCTGTTTGGAAAGCGATATAAAAGCTAACCATAGTAGGATCCAACGCTGTGCTCAAGACCTCTGATTATACTATCAAAGTCAACACCAACTAGAGAGAGCTTGGAAAAAGCGCTGTATTATAGATTTAAACACTATCAACAAATCTCTAGCTGGGCTGGAGCCTGTATTAATTCCACTCGTATATATATGCATTACCTAGGTACCAATATAACTACATAATAAGCGCATTTCTATAATCCAGCACTTTGGATTGCTTGCTTCGTAGCCCTTGACCACAGCCCTCGGGAAATAGTCTTGGGCGAATTCCATCATTGGCCAGGATCAACATTTACCCCCGAGCAGAGGCGAAATTGGCATTCATCTCAAAGCACTGTGAGTGAATAAAGCTTGGGGCACACTTGTTAGATCAAAGGCAGCCCGATTGAACTCAGGTGAGTTGTAAGCCTGTCACCTTTCTAGCATGCTATTCTCTGTATTCTCTTTTTGTGGTTTACGAGTCGCAAGCAGGGACTATGACTCTAGCACGTCGATGATGTCTCCTCGAGTGGCCCATAGATCTATTCGTCAGCTAACCTTGTGAACCTGACAGGAAACAGATAACCAATTGTTACTCGCATCGGTAGAGAGAGTATCCTCCGTCGCCGACCGCCAGGGTCGGCAGGGGCGCTGCGCCTGGGCCGCATGCACTCCCTCAGAAACTTCCGTTGCATTTGGTTTTCCCTCTTGTCCTTCTTTTCCTCCTTTGGAGTTGGTCGGTGAGCCTTTGCTTCCCGGCGCTCTTCCTCGAATTCTAGCTCTCGTACCGCTTCAGCGACCTCTGTCTCATGATTGGGTAACTTGACGAAGGGCTGTATTTCGTCGTCCCCCCTTTTCTTTCCCCTTCTCCTTTTCCTCCTGAGCTAGCCAATAATCCAGTCTTTGCAAAGCCTTGATATGCTCTCCTACACGATCGGGGACCTGGACTGAGGGCCCTTCTTCCTCCCCTTCCTTTGTCTTCCCCTTTCCCCGTTCCCTCCGAAGTAACCCGTTAGCCTCCTCTTCGTAGAGCTCCTGCTCATATTCCAGCCGTCGCAAAGTCTTGATACGCTCTGCCCCACGATCGGTGGCCAAGAAGTCCCCCTCAATGGCAAGAAGACCCGGGGGTGTCTCCGCTTGGTGTCTCTGCATATCCTCCCAGGGCCTCTCCAGTTGGTGCCCATCGCACTCATCGTAAAAGCTATGAGTAGAGCCAGGCACATCAGAATTGTCACGGTGGAGCTTCGGTCGGGGCCCATCAATGCCTTCGATATCAACATGAGGTTGCTTCACAACGATCACTGTTGGACGGGTTGAGCCATGGGAACTGGACCAACTGGTGGGCGGTGTGCGAGGAACGGGGGGGGGTATCGACGACAATGGTACGCTCACGGTGAGAGGCCGCTGGGGAGGTTCGGCGGATTGAATTCTGCACCTTTTCCTCATCGACGTAGGTACCCGAGGTACGATTCTTCCGTCGAGGGTTTCTAGGCTGTGGGATATCATCCTCAACGCCGCCGTCCTAGTCAACAATATCTGGATAATAGGGGCTCGGGGGTACAAATGCACCTCCAGCGGTCGCCTGACTATCACTCGGTCCACTAGCATAGCTCCCAACCTGGGGCGCCGATACTTGGTTATGAAAGATTGCTCCCGCACTCGAGGGTATTTGGTCAAATGGGTAGCCGCCAGAGGCATCTGTAAAGGGAGGGGGCATATATTCATGTCCTGGGCGTGGGCGGTCGTAGCGTTTCAGCTCCTGTACCTTTTGTCCCTTGCTGTAGACACCTGATGACCGCTTCTTCTTGCGATAGGGAGGGTCTTCTTTCTCCTCCGGAGACAAGTAATCTACCGACGGCGGCGCTAGCGGCGGAGCTATTCGACTATCCTTGACAGGATTTTTTTATAGTCCCTATTCACAACACCGACACTTGGGCTGCTTTCATGGTCAATCAAGGCTATCCCAAATAACCAAAGTACGAAAAATGGATAGGCTTACGTCTCTGAGTTTGACTCGTCTTTGTTTGGATTATGGCTGAATGTGCAGCCTTGGCCCTCGTACCGGCAATGGCCGTAGATGAGAACGTTTCGACATAGTACATCGTTGTTTCTTGGTCGGGCATTCTGCTTCGCCTTGCTGGCGGGCTCTGGTAGAAACATTTTCGACTCTTCCACGAGATTAGGCGTAGAACCAGAGAGTGTGCTCATACGGTAACGTCAACCTCCACACCAACGGTGCCACCCATGCTACGAGACTCGAGCGTATTGGCTTGGGCGCCTGTGACGACTTTGAGACCCGTTATGATGTAGACGGGCTTACGGTACTTTGAAAGCTCCAGGAAGTGGCGGACGTTCTTGGCTTCGACACACGTTTGGACATACGATGATGTCGGGGTGAATTGAGTAGTCTCGAGGGCATCAAAGACAAACTTCTCATCATCACTAAGGTTGTTAACATGAGCGCGTCAACAAAGGCGTGAATTCTACCCACCTTCTGTCTATTTCAACGCCAATATCGACTCCGAACCCGAGAACGCTGAGGAACTTTGTCAAGATGGAGAATCTTCCCCGCCGCATCTTTTCCTTGGTCTACTGGACTCTCTTCTTCTCCGTCTTAAAGATGTCAGAGTCCTCGGGCGGCAGAGAGCAGAAGAGGGGTCGATGGGGGTTCTTGACGGATGTGATGACATTTCCCAGCCTGATTGGACCGCCTGGTGGGTAGTCCCATGTCGGTGCGTAGAAGAAGAAGAATTCTCGGTTTGCCATGGTGTTTGCCGCCTCTTTCGCCTGGCCTTTTGGGGTGTGGATGCTTCTATTTGCTTGATGGTGTTGTGCTGGATACTATACGAGGCTAGTGCTATTAGGTAGGCTTACTTGTGAGTGAGAAAAACGCGCAACGCCGTATTTCAAGCCACCAGATTATCCGAAACGGCCAATCAAATTGCGTCTTGTTTATGGCTACCTGCTTATTTGGTTGCCTTGTTGGCCTCTCTAGCAGCACTAGACACGTATCTTGGCAGATGGGCGCCCAGTGTCTCGCCATCTTGTTGAACAGGGCGTCCACTAGCTTTGGTGTCCTTTGTGATTACGGAATTACATGCATCATACTTTCGGGAAGCTCAGAAAGCTAGGTTTTTAAAGTACTCCAATACAGATGGATGAATATTGTCCATTTAATTCCTGACGGTGCTGGTGAGCCAACCCTCGGCATGTCAAGTCTGCATCAGCCCAGTGACCACTCATGTTCTCTGCCATTTGCTTGACTAGCTTTGCATGACGTATGTTCATTACACAACATCTCACCCCGCTCAGCCCAAGCAGTTGGGCCGTTATGTCGGATTCTCGCCTCGGATCTAACTCTCTCCTTGAAACATTTTGGCAGAGGCTCGCGTTCATACCCATGCCGCTATTCCGGAACAAAGAGTATCACCAAACATTGGCCAACCTAATCTACTAAAGAACTAAACACAAGTAGCTCAGGTACCTCAAGTAGCCTACATAGCTACTACCCTTAATCATCAAACATACCCCACGCTGACACTGTCATCCTCCCAGATCCAAGATCTACCAGCGGACCGCCTCTACAAGACATGGACCAGGAAACACCCAACCCACTGCCGTTTTCGGAAACTGTCCACACTACGCTCGACGCTGCCACTGAGACACGCCAAATCCTCGCCGAAAAGTTACTTCCAGAGCTCGCGAGGCCCATCACCTCCTTTTCCTACAATCCCTGGATCGCAAAGCGCAGGGATGACAGGCAGGAGTACGAGGCGGAACCCATAGTATGGGGAAACCTCAACGACTACAGCATCGCAGCCTTGTACCTATTCACTGAGCCCCTCCCAACGAAACCGAATATGATCACTCCAAAGCGTATCATCTTTCAGACCCAAGCAAAGGACCAAGGATGGGCAACCTTTGGCGGAGAGGGTACGTTTAACAACAGTCACACGTGGTTTGAGGCCAGCATTTTACGTCCCCTCGGTACTCGCAACGACAGGGCGGATGTCCTGTTCGAAGCTATTTTTCAATATACGTGGTGGGATATCGACCGTGCAAGGGATGACATAAGGGAACATGGGTGGGAGTTTGTTGAGGGCGAGGACGGACGCCTCACCTGGAGAGTGTGCAACAATCTGACGGCGAATAGTGAGTATCGGAACTACAGAGTCGAGTGGGAGAGGGGGGTTGTAGCAACTGTTGAGGATGAAAGGGCAGTCGGCACCGGAGAAGGCTTTCTTGAGTTGCTGGGACCCGGGTGTATCGTTGCGCTTTGGGCGAGAGCTGAGGTAGGCCTCTGGATTTCTCTCGTTGTTCACATTTACTGACATGACTCGCAGCAAGCTCATTGGGTCAACAAAGTTGCAGCAGCAACTATCGAGATCGAGTATGATTTCTTGTAGAGGCGCGTGTTGCCCGTCGGGTTTACTTGTGCGGGTCATGTCTGTTAAGGTTCGCAGAGGATTTGGATAGGGAATACATTTTCGAGAAGAGACAACGTGATCCTCACATACAGGGGAAGCAAACGCAAACATTGGGACTGTGACAAAGATTTTGGTTTTTTGCAGTATTGTGATTGAACTCAATCCTGCATCCCGCCGGAGAGCACCCAAATGAAACTTGCAGGGTGCAGCGAATCTTAACCTTGATCAAAGGTCCCCCAAGGAGCCAAGTTATAATATAAATAAGCCCTGTTCTCCCAACTTCCATTCACATCGAAAAGGTCCTTTTCCACATTCATCAATCCTCCAGAAACTAGCATTCAACAACAGTCGTCACCATGATACCGATAACCCGATCGCATCTATTCGGAACCTCTTATCTACGCAGATTAGCCTCGAACAATTCCGTTTGTATGCTGAACTTGACGCGCCTCACAGTTCAATATGTCAACTCGCTTGTCAATCACTCGCCTAGAAACATCGCTACAAAACAAGGAAACAAGCGATTGCCTCTCGAGCTGTGGAGGATGATCATCACCTGGGCCAAGATGGATCCGCAAAGAGACAAGTATTGTCTCGTGCAGGTTCTATCTATGGAGGAGCACGGGGCCAGGTTCATGCTGTCTTGCGCCAGAATTACAGAATGGAACCTGTGCGGCCATCTGGAGACGAATAGGGCGGTTGATGGGTACCACAACTATTTCCGTCGCCCTGGCGAGGGGCACGACCCAAAACGTCCCTTTGTTCTGCCAGACACAACCAATTCGGATTCCTTGATCATGATCAAAGATTCGACATTTTACTCTGAGAAGGAAATACTATTCTTCCGCGTCTGCGTTTCCGATGTGATCGCCCGCATTGAACGTGGCGACTGTTCTTTATGCCAGGGCAGGCGATGGATTGATGAGTTTGCAGAGAACGAGGGTCGCAGATTTTTCGGCTACATGTACGGTCCCCTAAAAGATAATCGGTGGAACGATGGTGATGAGATCATTGGATGCCCACTCTGTATAGGGCTTGGGGGACGTCCATATTATGATGGCCCCCGGACCCCTCAGAGCCACTACCAGGAAGAAGAGCTTGAGGCGGCGGAGACTTACGATCAACGAGTCAAGGAACGATTTGAGGAGCTGGGTTATGAATGGGTACCTTCTGATTCCTACGAATGGGAATATAGTGTTTCAGACATACTCGACTAGATTGGGGTAATTCGCAATTCAATCTTGAACTTCAGCTTCCCTTCCAAGTTTGCCCAACAACATCCCAGTATCTGGCCTCGTCATGTCTGGCGTGTGTCACGTGAGCCGAGCCGTCAAACTTCTCCAGTCGAACCTGAAAACCCTCTTTCTCTGCCTTGGCTGCATGTGCCTCAACCGCCTTGTACTCTACCAAGGCATCTGTCTCACTGTAGATGTACGTTCGACGTATCTCGTGTGGGTTCTTGCTCTCCTTGTCGTTGTGTGTTTTACCCCAGAAGGTAAGCCAATCCTTGTGCCATCCAACCGCGATTGCTGATGTCCAAACGATGCCCACGAGGTAGATCAAAGGTGTCGCTAGTAGGCGTGTCACACCCGAGAGGCCGACTTGGAAAAAGGCAACCAGGCCGCCCAGTGTCACCTCGCCGGGGGATGAATCGAAGATGGTGACATGTGGGGGAAGGTGAGGACTCTCATTCTCTCCAGCCGACGAAGCGTACGCATCGTAGAGGTTTGAGATGCTGGAAGAACCACCATTAGACAGTATGTGAATGAGCAGAGCTGGGCTCGGTGATGAGGTAGACGCATCGGCGGGTATACGGGACTTGACGACCGGGACCATGGGTTCAATGGCCTTTTTGAGAAGGGGGGGGTTGAATAGAACCTTGCTCGTGCTCTTGATGAGCAAGATTTGAGAGGATGGATACAAAGTCTTGTACTTTTCGATGTATTTCGCGATGTGGCCATCCAACGCATTAGTCCAGCCCGCAACAATGATGAGCTTTGGGTGAGCGGAGTCCCCGGGACCGGTAGAAGACGACGGACGGTGGAGGAAGAGCTCAGGCGAAAGTTTCTCCATAGAAGAGAGGGGCTTTTCCTTCACTGGCTTGGTGCTTGAGGCCATTTTGATTGATTACAGTCGCTGAAGCGTGGTTGTTTTGTCCAGGTTGGCTGCTTCCAGCCGTCAGCAACCTGCATGGTATAAATACCCGCTGACGCCTGTGCCCTGCTTAGTTATAGTGCTTACGCCATGAGCCAGGATGAGGCACACCTTGTCAGATGTGTTCCAAAATCAAGAGGAAGGATTTCCATCAGCCAGTAGAAATTGTTTCTCAAGAACGGCGTGGTGGATGAATGGATGGGGTTTTCTTCATGACGATTGCCAAGTAATGCCATAAGCAACTATGACTGCTGGGGTACTTCTTTTGACCAACCAACAGTTTCTTGACTTGGGGGTCGTCTTAGGAGTCATGTGATAATTCCCTCGGCTTGAGCTATATCAATGATTAAACGAATGCATGGCGGCTTTGACGGTCTCTGTTCACGAAGAATATGGCGACTTTTGTCTCTTTATTCAACTCCTGCTCGATATGATGGCGAACTATCTTAATCTAATTCCGACTTATTATGCCTTTCTAGTACATTTTTCCCAACCCCAGCGCCAGCGCTAACCCCAATCATCGCATCCCTCCTAAGCCATAGTGATTTAATACCCGAAGACTCTACCATGAAAAAAGCCAAATGCAATGATTTAAGCAACTCTTCTCCCTCCAGAAACTCCATCTCCCCCTTCACATGACAACTCAAACTTGTCACTGTAAGCCGTATCAGACTTAGAAGACACATCGCTTTCGGGTCTAACAGAACGGGTGATATCGAGTCTCTTGGGAATCCCAGCCAGGTTGACTGGCTTCTTGGCGATGCTTGGCTTACGTGGTCGAACATAGCCAACGGTTTGCTTGGCCTCTCCGAGAGTGGGGGTGGAGTAGCTACCTGAGGAGACGTAGTGCGAGGTCTCGGGGGAAGATTTGGGTGAAATAGAGGTATGGGAGTTTGTGGGTATGACAGTGAACTTCGGTCAGAGTCTGGGCCAACGATCATTGTTCCCGTGATTGTGGCGTTGAGATGACTTTGTGACATCTGGAGCTCCTGCGAGTCGCTGGGTCCCTGTTGCTCTTCGCTAGGAACTTCTCCCTTCCTTCTCGTGGCCTTGCTCGGCAACTCTTTCGATGGCATGCTGAAGCGCTGGTCGGCCCAGACTATCGATAGCTGCCAAAAGCTCTCTAGTTGGTTGTTTTGAAAGACCACTGATCTCGAACTCGTTCTCCTTGTCTTTCCCAGCCTTCTAGGAAACCACAAGATTGCCAATGACAACATCCCCAAGACAAATAACCCTTCAGAGGGCCTCTCCTCCAATACCGACGAGGAGCACAAAGCGAATCCACGGGAACGTGCTCTTCATGTCGGTAGCAATCTTGGATGCTTGGATATGACCAATACATCCACTAGCTGGCGATTTCGGGGTTATGCTTGAGCTCAGTCAGAGGTTTGTAGATCAGGCTGTTGATATGCAAGTGTTTGAAATAGACATTGGATTGCTTGCTAAGAGGCCCTGTGGTTCTATATTAAAGCTACAAAGGTGCTCGAGGGCTGTGTTCCCAAATCAGAGGCAGGGTTCCCAACCAACCGTCCTGGTGTCACCAAACGATGGGCTACAGATTTACAAAAGGACTCGAATCCTACCGCCGTCATAGCCACGATAGCTAACTACCTCTTTCTCGATCAGCATAGCGAGACAAGCAATCAGAATCGCAGTGTTGGTTAGTAAGCACTGCTAATGTTAGGTGGGTGCCTTTTCTGCAGCCTGATCCCACCCAGCTCAGCTTGCGGCCTTTTTCGAGTACCTCATCAGCCCAAGATCGGATCAGTCGCTCCATTCAGACTCGCATTGGCTAGCAAACAACCGACTTTGCTTTTCCCTCTTCGATTTTACCATTCCAGCCATTCAGGACGTGAGAATGCGGCTTCTGCATACCACAACCCTCGCCCTTGAATCCTTCATTGGAAAACCAGTTCAAGAACGGCCTCCCTATGCCATCCTCTCCCACACGTGGAAGGATGATGAATTCCTCTTCGAAGAAGCTCGAAATGGAATCCATCAGCATTTGCTGAATCCCAGGAGAGGTCTGCAGAAGATTCTTAATGCCTGCCAGAAGGCGAGAGAGCACAATCTACACTACATCTGGGTCGATACCTGCTGCATCGACAAATCCAGCAGCGCGGAGCTGTCTGAAGCTATCAACTCCATGTTTAAGTGGTACAAGGAGTCGGCGAACTGCTACGTGTTTATGGATGATGTCAAGCTCCAAATGGATGGGAACATGCGAAACTTTGACAGCAGTCGCTGGTTTACTCGCGGCTGGACCTTGCAGGAACTCATCGCCCCTCACGGACTGCTTTTTTTCGACGCTGATTGGAATTACATGTGCAGCAGGGATCGGATCGCTTCCAGGCTTGAGACCATTACTGGAATCACTCAAAGCATCTTACAGAGGACACATACCCTTATCCCAAGCCCCCTGTCTAGTCCCTTTAGGGTATATCATCCATCAATGTGCCCAGGATGCGGCCATGTTGATAACGTCATGGCTGAACTGAATTGGGAGCCCATCTCAAGAAAAATGGTATGGGTAGCCAGACGCGAAACGACTCGCCCAGAAGATATATCATACTGTTTACTGGGTCTCTTTGACATCAACATGCCTCTACTATATGGCGAAGGTGAAAACGCCTTCTGGCGGCTTCAAGAGGAGATCCTGAAAAAATACCCAGACCAATCCATCCTGACCTGGACAGATCAGCCTCAAGGAGAAATTCATAGGCCATATCTTCCCAAGACGCCGTCTGCGTTCCAGTTTGCAGTCCGACGGCCAAGAAACTCTCTCATCGAACGAGGTGACATTATCGCAACAGCTAGGGGCCTAGAGGTTGACGTCCTGTTCGGGCCCTGTGATCTTCATCACAAGGAATGGCGAAGTTTCAGCTCGAGACGCCAACTTTTTATGGCTATTCTCAGCTGTGCCATCGACCAGGACCCTCTTCCCCGGGTTGCTATTTTTGTAGAGTCTCTCACGCCGGGGTCTGCGGATACAGCATACACGAGAGTACACAATGACCATTTGATTCTGCTACTCCCTGGAGCTCAGCCGTTGATCTTAGTAAGAGACACTCAGGGTACCATTTCCGAACTCAAAGACATGGCAGGTGTGTGCAATTTTGATCAGACGAGGCTGATTTAAGACATACTGATCCGGAAATTCTAGTTCACTATGATCCACGGGAGCTATCGCCAAGTCGTATTCTCCTTGCCGCCATCAGACCTGCGAAATATCTCGTCAGACAACGGCCAGGGGTATATATCCTAGCCCCAGGAATCGAGAATGACAAGATCAACTACAGGCAGTTTGAGACCGGAGGTGACGCCATGATTTCATACAAGCAGCCACCTTGGAGCTCTCAGAACAACCATGTCAGCAGCCTAAGTCTTCTCGAAGCTTGGTATGTAAGCAATGGCAATTCCGGGTTCTTCGTCTTGTGGGGAATTCCCTTATCGTCGGCTGATGGGGATTTTATAAGCTGGGTCGAGACTTGGAGATCGTTCCTAGACGGTGACCTTCTCGGAAACGATACAAGACACCTGCCGTGGAGCAACTTCAACCAAGCTCTTCGGCGATACCTGAGAAATCGTAGAACAGGAGCGACTGTGCTGGAAACAGAACTCTCAGAGCCTGGTCTCAGGGTCAAGGTGAACGTCAAGACCGTCGAATTTCTTAGGAGGAAGACTTATAAGATTGTTCTTGATATTGATGGATGGGGGGATCGTCAGTTATCTATCGTGAACTGCCTGCAATTGGTGACTCGGGACTGGACATGACCTTTACTAATGCGACCTAACTTCATGTATATTTGGTACTACCAATCTACAAAGTCCAGTTGGATGTTTGTGTTTATATGTTTCATGATTGTTCTATAGATAGTGAAACCGAAACTATCATATCAGGAGGATACCTGAGGTAAGCCAAAACACTGGCAACGCCTGCCTTCGATTGAACGATATAATGACCTGGTGCAAGAATTCACGAGAATTCTAATCGACCTCTGAACCGAGAATAACCTCATTCACAAACAAGCCATCCGAGGCTGCCGAGGCAAGTGGGCTAGCACTTGAATAGTATGGTGCCAGTACAACCATTCCGCGTCTACGAATCTCCTGATTTCGGTCAAGAGCACCCCGAAACTAAACTCTATCCCCCTCACTCAACCTCGTGACCGCCTCTCCAGCCCCCGCATACCCCGGGGACCCGGTCGGTGTACCATCCAGATCCTTGCCTGACTGCCGGCACTAACCCCCGAACCCAGGAACCACCGCCGATCAGCGTTGCCACTGGCAGTGGTGATCCACGGGCACCGATTGGCGCGCCTCGGGTTTTGTGCACGGGTAAGAGCATAATTCGCGCTCCAATCATTGCCCCAATTCCCCAGGCGGCCTCAGATTGTAGAGTTTCTCCGCGTCGACGTAAGACGTGTTGACGAGTTGGTAGTTTAGCATGGTATTGATGGACCTGGTTCTCGTGAGGGAATTGGATATAAATACAGACTCTACCGGATACTTGGTAACCTTCTTGCCAGCCTCGATACCACTGTAGCGTAGCATTCAGTCTTGGTCCATCATGAGATTCGCCGGTCTCGTTTCGTTGTTGCTGCCCTTTGCGGCAGCTCAGACATTCAGCAACAATGTGATCTATGATCCTCCGGACAACTATACAGACCCTCAGGTCCTCTATGCTCGACCTGTGGAGCTTTCGGATGGCACCCTGCTTGCCACTTGGGAGAACTATTCTCCTGAGCCTCCGCTGGTGTGGTTCCCCATTGTCAAGAGTGTCGATGGTGGAAAGACTTGGAAGGAGATCTCCAGGGTCCGTGATCAGGTCAACCACTGGGGTCTGAGATATCAGCCTTGCTTGTACCAGCTTAAGGAGGATATTGGTGACTTTGAGGCTGGCACTGTCCTCATCTCTGGTAGCAGCATTCCTACCAACCTAAGCCACACTCAGATCGAGCTCTACGCTAGCCGCGATCTGGGCTACACTTGGGAGTTCGTCAGCCACGTTGCTGCTGGTGGCGAGGCCAGACCTGAGCATGGTCTCACTCCTGTTTGGGAGCCTTTCTTGATGTAAGCTGAACTATCGCGCCAGAGACATCTCCCAGCTTACTGACCTATATCACAGGACCTACCAGGGAGAGCTGATTCTCTACTACTCTGATCAGCGAGACAACGAGACTCACTCCCAGAAGCTTGTGCACCAGCGAACCAGCGACCTCCTCACCTGGTCTGACGTGGTTGAGGACACCAAGTATGCCGATTACTTCGCTCGACCCGGCATGCCCACTGTCGCCAAGCTGCCTAATGATGAGTACATCTACGTCTACGAGTACGGTGGCGAGCCTTCCGCCGGCAGATACTGGTTCCCCGTCTACTACCGCCTCTCTGAGGACCCTCTGGCCTTCCTTGAGGCTCCCGGCCTGCAGGTTGTCTCCGACGATGGAACCAAGCCCGCCGGTTCTCCCTACGTCGTGTGGAGCCCATACGGCGGTGAGAACGGCACCATTGTCGTCAGCTGCGGTACCATGCCTCAAATCTTCACCAACCAGGCTCTCGGCCACCCCGACCACTGGAAGAAGTGGGAGGTTCCTCAGCCTACTGCCTACACTCGGGCTCTGCTTGTCTTTGAGGAGGACCCTGACTTGCTCATGATTATGGGAGCTGGTGACCTGCCCCCTGGCAAGATCAACGAGGTCAGCGCCAGCGTTGTCAGGCTGTCTGAGGTTATGAAGGCTTAGACTAGAAAACTGTATATACTACCAGGCACATAGACTATGGCTTTTTGAGAACTGAAGTTCAAAGAGCATGTTCAAATGAAATAAAAAAGTTACCTAAACGGCCCTTCTAATTAGATTAGATATGATTATATTGTTTATAAATCTCTAAGCATCACCTTCTATCAATAGCTAAAGCTTATCTTAGAATCGGCCGACTCCTATGCAAGATGATGCATACTCCTGTCTTCTGCCTCACGTGCATTGGCACTAGCACTGCAGAAGGATGATCGAAGAGTCATTGAATAGATGGATGATCGCAAAATGAGCAATCTTATTCGTTGACTACATGCTATACATAATAAATCTATCCTGCAGCCTTGGTATCCGCAGGTGCCCATATACTTTGTCACTGCATACCCAAAACGTTGAGTCACCTGTAGCCTTTAAACGAGTGTCGAGTCACAGATCAAAAGCTTGAGTCTACTGCGAGTTCGACATATAAAGTTGGCTCTTCTCCTGCACGAGCCGGCGAGTATTCTTATCTCCTACACAAACACCGCAGTCAGCAAAATCATCATAACAACGGATCACCTCGACGAATTGGAGCCTATGGCCAATGCCCTCTCCCAGGCAGAGTCCAATGAGATTGGCAATGACACAGTTCTCAGATGGCAGTCGTGTCACCTATCGACACTCACTCAGAAGCAGAAGCAGAAACTTGAGGCATCAACATTCTTGGTCAAGCTCGAGGGGCCTCTTCAAAACGTTGGCGCTTTGGCAAAAGCTGCCAACATGTCTTCGACACCCCAGGAGACTATACTTGCATCGGACTCAGCAGGCCAGAGCAGCTGTTTCTGTAAAATCAATGGCCTTGAAAGAATTTCTATTGAGGCCTTTTTGTCTGGGTCAAACGTGTATTCGGCATTTCGTCCCACCTTTATCCGAATCTCAATCGCCCACAAGGAGTTGTCTACCAATTCCACCTATCCAACACTTGGCATGGGCTCAACATTGCCTCAGCATCGTCTGAGATGCCAAACCGACAAGCCAAAGCCGGCTCAGAATGAGTACCCTGTCTGGTACTTCTTCTATGGCACTCTTGCGGAAAACGATATTCTTTCCGACCTACTGGGCATCGATGCTGTTTATCACGATGCAAAGATACGTGGTGGGGTTATTGGGAGCTGGGGCAACTACAAGGCACTTGTCGACGATCCAAGTGAGAGGAATACGGTACACGGGAAGGCATTGCTGGTCACGTCTGAAGAGGATGAGGAGGCTCTGCGTCTATATGAGACGGACGCGTACGAGGTTGTCAGATGTCACATTGAGATGGAAGAGGGATCGATCATTGATGGTTTAACGTTTCGTTGGCGAAATGAAGATTAACTAAGACCAATGAAATATTGAGTATTCTGTTTAAAGGGTCATGAAAATATTCATGTGAACATTAAGCACCATAATTCTCCAGAGCATCCTTCACCAAAGCGAGGTTCTGAATCACAGCCAATCCATACTGAGCAACATCGTTGGTCGAGACCCAAGACGCCTCCTTTCCAGGGATGAGACCATCGTGCTTGGAAATTGGAGCAGTAGCCCAAGGAGAAGTAGCCTTGAAACCATCAGTCCCAAAGAACTCTTTCCAAGCTCGGTCAGCGATGGTCTCATTCTTGAGCTGATTCGAGGCGTAGGCAGTCAGTCGAGAGTGTCCCTGGTAGAGGTTCAGCCTGCCAAACTCGACACCATAGCGGGCCTTTTGCTCCTCCCTTGTGGCGCTGAAGTAGTAGCAGTAGTCAAGCCAAGCTTGCTTGAAACCCTTGGGCAAGTCGTCCGCGTAGTACTCAATGAGCTCAGAGACAACCTCGGGAAGACCAAAGACGGCAGACAAGTGAGAGACGGACACGACTCCCTTGTTGTCGGGATCAGTGGGAGGAGGGCCCAGGTCCCAGGTCGCGAGATCGTACAGGCCAGAGCCTGTGACGAAGCCATTCTTCATCTTGGCGATGCCTTGGACAGTCTTTGTGAGCTTGGCCTTGGACTCCTCCCATCGAGGTCCTCGGCGCTCCCAATCGATAAGCCAACCTCCCGCAAGGGAAGACCAATCAGTTCCGAGGCCGAAGGCGACAGTTGAGCCGGGTGTGGGCTTCCATCCATCCTTGCGAACCTTTCGCACAGGGTCGAGGACGCCGTAGGTCTTGTCAGTGTCTAGCAGCTCCTCAAAGAGTTCTCCGATTCTCTCGTCACCACCAGACAGGTAGAAGAAGTACTTTCGGTACTGAGGCTGAGAGATACGGGCTTGCTTAGCGCTATCACTGAAGTGCTGCACGCCGTGTCGAGTACCAAGACCCTTCCAGTTACCGAGATGGTAGACATCCACCTCTCCAGTGTGACGAGTAAGAGCTTCGGCGAAACGGTAGATGTCCTCTCGGCCAGTGCGAAGGAAGTACTGCCAGAAGAAGAGATCAGGAGAAAGCTCAGAGTTGTCCCAAGCGTAACCTCCGACATCGTAACGCCAAGTGTGTCTGTCAACGTCGTAGGCGTGCATAAAGTCACCATAGTCGAGGAATCCGTACCATCGACGATGCTCTACCTCATACTGATAGAATTTTGCAAGGAAATCAAGATGCTCCTCAAGGGTCTTGGAGGCGGCGCTGGTAGAGTCAGCAGGAGCCCAGTATGTGCCAATCGCCTTAGTCTCCTGGATGTATGTGGACTCGGCAACAAGGACAGGAGGGTTATTGATCTGGCTGACAAAGCTGGCCAACCTCTCTCGTGAGGGTGTCTGATCGAAAGCGACAAGATAAATCTCACTGGTTCGAGCAATGCCGTAAGGGGTGTCGAAATCCTTCTCCCAGTCCTCATAGGTGATCTCAAGAGCATCTAGTTCGTCGGTGTAGTCCTTCTGGCCTAGGCCATCATGGTAAGGCCTAAGGTCGAGGGGCTCGGCAGAGGGGCTGTAGAGCCAGAGAGTGATGCTTCCGGTGTCAGAACCAGCTTGAGCAATGTCGAAGCCGGTAGGATATCGCTTCCAGAAATCTCGCAGTCCAACTGCCAAGCCTCCCTTGGTAGCTCCACCAAGGTAGACCAGACCCTCGGCGCGCGTGCCAGCGGGGATGTTGATCCAGCTCTGGCCTGACTTTGTTCTCTTCTTGATGGTGAATCCATCGGGTGAAAGCTGGCTCAGGCTATAATCATTCCAAGCGGGGATCCAGTGAAGCCGAGACGAGACCCTGGTATCCCAAGTGCTAACATCAGGAAGCTCCTTACCATCGAACTGGGCGGTCTTCACAGCCTGGCCTGGATCTCTCCTCTGTCCAGTGATGGGTTGAACAGCTTCGTTAAGCAGACCACCCTCGACACCGGCAATTCTGACATGGCGGTTGTACAGTTCCTCGCCCTTCAGCGGGACATCAAATCGGATTCCAAGACCGGCGACAAAGTCCTTGGAAGCATCGCCATCAAATACCAAGCTGTGGATAATCTTGATGGACTCGGAGTTGGAGTAGAGATAAAACCGGAGAACAAAGGGAAGCCAAGGATCGTGGGATCCACTGGCAGCTTCATGCTTGCCTCTGACGGTGACGAGGGCCCGAACAGAGGTTTGCTCGCTGACAGTGACATTGTCGATAGAGCTCTGGAAGCGAAGAGACTTGATTGGCTCATCGGTCTCGTCTTCAAAGGCGTGAGAAACTCCGGTTTGAGAGTGAAGCACGAGTCTTCCGTTCTGGGCAACTTGCTTTCCACCCGCAGACTCGATAGACTTGACAATAACGGAGCCCTTCTTGGGGAAAACAGCGGTAACCTTGCCGGTACCGACTTCAATTCCGTCGGCGCTCTCGGTAACGACGATCGCCTGCTTCTTCCCGGCACCGGTTGAGGCGGTTGAGTTGATGGAGCCTCGTGCAGTTGTAGCCTTGACGACATACTCGTCGATCGGGCTGTCGGACCCTGCAATTGCGTGTCCGGTCCACTTCACGGAGCCATCCGGCCAGTAGCCAGTGACCCATGACTGAAGATCAACGCTCTGACCCGAAAGAGAAAACTGCGTGTTCTCAGGAAAGTGCTTGGAACGAGGCCACGGGACACCAAAGGTGACGCCCGAGACAAAGTCCGGCTTATCACCAAGCCAGTGAACCTTGGCAGAGGAGGTGGCATTGGTAGGAGCTGCAAAAACAGCCTGGCCCATAAGGGCAGTAAGCAAAAAGGAATGGACGGCTTGTCGAAGCATGTTGCCTAAACGACGTGCCAGATAAAAAGAGTGTATTGGAGTTGTTCCTCCTAGGATGAGTGTGTGCTGGAGATAGTTGCTCCTAGAGGCGATTCTGACAATCTTATACAAATGGACCCTATACTTGACGCCATTCAAGACCTGGATGAGAATATGCACGTAATTTCGGTTCTTTGCCCTTATGAGTGCATTATAAACCCCGGCATCCGGAGCACCCGTCCGCTTTCACCATAACTCGCATGTCGGTAGAAATAACGCCGAAAGAGACGTCACTTCGCCGACGGAATAATAGCTCAGTCTCGAGCACGTCGAACCTTTTACCATTTCAGCATGGAATGACATTGCCACGAATGGGCCGAGGGGCGATCCAAAGAGGGAAGAGCAAAGTTGCCCCCGCGGACCAACGTGATTGTCGATCGTTCCTACAAGAGGAAGCAGAGTGTACTGCAATTTCCCACCGCGTCCGTGACGCTCCAGGTTCCCCGCGTCAAATACCGTGATGCTTTGACTGAAAGCGTTGGAGCTAATCTCTTTCTATACTAATGGCAGCGGATAGTGCCGACCTTACACGAGAAGAAGGGAGGATTTTACGTGGACAATGGTTGATGCGAGGTGTCAATGACACAATGCCAAGGCTGGGCATCATGGTGGGGGGCTTCAACTTGGGGGATTCTCGTTGGGGGCCATTGGGGGTCCAGAAGCTTCATGATCCTGGCTTGGTGGATGATCAGGACGGGAAGCGGAGTATTAGGCTCGGACGTTGCTTAACGCTCCGAACTATTACACGTGGAAGCAGAGATCATGGATCATCAGCCATGTTACTCTGGGATCTCTGAGGGACAAGATGGGCCATCCTACATAGTAGGCTCAAGGGCGGAAAGCCGGAGCTGTCCAAAATGCCAAAATCTTCCTTGAGATAAAGTTTGGCCTGGGTCTTTCTCTTCCTTAGTAAAGTTTCAACCCCTGTCAAGTCATTTCGGAGAGCTTCCGTAACCTTCAAGTAAAGCAAGATACCCTATAGCCATGAGTTTTATTTCCGAACCATTGTTATAATGGCCGGTGATGGGAGAGCGTTGTTCATGCTTGAATTATGAATGCTACAGTCAAATAAAGGGTCTCGCGTCTTCGGAATCGTGAACATAGACGAAGCGGACGAAAGACGCACGTCTGGCGGGCGGTAAACGCTCCCCAACATATATTTCCAGAATCTAATTGACTGACCCGTATTATTGACGCCCAGAGCCGGGATCAGCCGATCCTGTAGGGTTTCGTCGAGTAGACAATGAAGAATTAGGCAGGTTAAAGGAAAAGAGACGATGTGTTATGAGATCGGAACTAAAAGAACTCGATTTAAAGAACTTTCCAAAGCATGACTCAGACTTCACATGGCCAAACACTGCCAATGACCAGCCTATAAGGCTCATACTCGCTGACGACTAAACAGAAACCGTGGAGTCAGCCACGAAACCCAATATTTCGTCGCTCTAACAGTCGTCGTCGAATTGCCCCCCTGCTCCATCTCAATCCTGAAGATCTGCCAGCAGCGTAGGAGCCAGACGAACAGCGAACCCGTCAGAAACATGAAGCCGACAAACATCTGCGCATCTCTAAACTTGAGACTATCTCCATTGCCTGCTATCTGCATGGCCACAGGGCCGCCAAAAGTAGTCGGTACTGCCATGGCGATGCAGAGCGATCCAAACGTGCTCGCGAGCTTTCGGATGCCGACCACCTCGGCCATGACCGGAGTGATGGTGCACCAGAACACACCACACAATGCACCTCCGATGAGCGAGAAAGCAAGCAAGGGCCCGTATGTAGTTGCCGGGAGCCAGAGGCCGAAGCAGGAGATGGTACAGAGAAACGTCAGGACGCTAGCAACGTTGATGCGGCCAAACGAATCGCTAATATAGCCGATCAGTGGGCGTGACAAAGCCAGGCCCAGGTTCAGCAACGCGCTCGACATGGCGCCTTGGGCTGGCGTGAGGCCGATGGAGGAAGCATATGTGGGAAGCGAGTACATTAGAATGACATAACCCAAATCTGTAGCGAGCCCCCAGGCGATAAGGAGAAGAATCTCGATCCGCCCAAAGTCGCAAAGGTCGAAGCGTTCCTCGTCTAGCACCAAGTCAGGTTGCGTCCTGCCGCCCCATTCTTTGAGCAAAAAGGCAGCAAGGAGATTAGCGCCGAAGCTGCAGAAACCGAGGATGCGGTAAGTCCAGTGGATACCGACGTCTTTGATAAGGAGGTCCGTTGCGATGCTGTACACTAATCCTCCGATGCCAACACCGGCTGTGGCACAGCCGACTGCTAGGCTTCGCCGAGAAGTGAACCACGGGGGAAGCACGGCAGCGCCCGAGATGTACGACAATCCCATGCCAATTCCGAAGCAGACGCCTTGACTGAGGAATAGTTGCCAGATCTTGGTCGCGAAAGAAGACGTGATGAGCGAAAGGAAGAGAAACACAGAACCAAGGACGAGCGTCAAGCGTAGACCGATTCGCTTGCGGACAATGGTCACGAGCGGGGAGATGATGAGGGCAGCCGAGATGGATAGCCCGCCAACGAAAGAGTATTCAAAGAAGGAGGCTGGCATTTGGTCTGGGTGGGTTGCGTAATACGCCATGATGACGGCCCAGGACTGAAACAACGGTCAACTCGCGTCCTTGGATATTGCATAGTGGTGGACTTGCAGCGTTAATGCCCCAGGTGTGGGAGTTGATGAGAAACACGGCAAAGGCGCAAACCCAACCATAGCCCCCGTTGGGGGGAATGGGCTCGATAGTAGCGATATTTGCCATATTGTCGGTCAAAGGTTCGTTGATGTTGCCCATAGCATATGGCGATTCCATTTCGAACGCCTCGGCCCTCACATCCCCCGTTTCAACAGCGAGATCGGCTTGACGAGGCATAGTAAAGAGTATCAACGTCACAGGTGATGGGTAGATGAAAGTGTAGAAGTTGAAAGAATGGGCGGCCAATGTCTATATAGTCAGTTTGATGACCGAACCGGTGCTTGCTGTCTGTATCTTCCGTCTATGTAGCCATGATAAATCACCACCCAACGCCGACTTCGCATCTTGATGTGTTATGGTTGCGACCCTAAGTTACCCCGCCCTCGCCTCGTGATAAGAAGGGCTGCCAAGCCAGGTGATTTGTTGAAAACGCCCGGTATATGCGAGATTTGTTATCTCTATCCTTCTTTCGAAATAGTAAGCCTGTGAGGGGTCGACACTCACACCGACACAGATAGACTTTGCATATCTCAACCATCCGACATGCGGAACTTGTCTAGAGGTGCCTGCTCCTGGTAATGAGAGGTCAAGTGTCTACGCCACCTTTGTTCCCCTCATCGGCATATTCTCTGAAGCCTCCGCCATCTATGAGCCAACAGCGGGGCACCTGACAGAGTTGAGCTAATCAGGGAATCTTTGTCTCAATCCTATTGTTGGTCATGCCCATCCCGCCAAACATTCTGAAGCCGTGGATAAATGATGATAGATACGCATGGATAGATTTTGATGATGAAGACTTTCCAATGAGCGAGGAAATGAGGGAGGGGGCCCTCGAGAGACATGCCGCGTACGTCCGTAGCCCACAGTTCCCGATCCAGCGTCTGAATCGACGGCCCACTGGGAAACCTCGGAAGCAACAGCTGATGCACTGGGATTGTTCTTCTTATTGACCATCTTTTAGCATGAGATCATGAACTCTACCTGTTATGTTCCCGTTTGAAGACTTAGATTCCCCATTTTCACCTCACTTCACTTTGATGAAGAGTGTCTCTTTATAAACTCTTGTAGATAGCCGCTATGACTTCAATTAGTATGGTTTATATCGGTGTTTGCATATCCGCTGAATCCTGCTCGCTAAGCGACGTCAGGGGTCACTATTCAGACACACGTGACCTAGCCAAGCCCAGTGGTCGCGGTACCTGACAAGCCCGTCGGTATATTCTTACTCTCGCCAAACGCATCATGAGCGCGTCAAACGAGCATCAGGCATCGGCAACGTTGCTCAAAACATGTCAGACGTGTTTTGACCTAAAAATCAAGTGTGACAAGACTCAAGATTCTGATCTTTGTGATCGATGTCTTCGGCTTGGCAAGACGTGTGTGTTTAACCCAGCGAGGCGCCGGCCGCGTAACACTCGTCGTCACAGGTGAGATTTTGCAGACAGGAGAGGATGTACCTGGGCTAATTTAAATTGGTATTATAGATCAGAACTGAGGTCTAAATCTCCAAGAACGTCTAAATCACCATCAAACTCGGGCGCTTCAGCTTCAATTGCCACTCTGAGCGACATCTTTAACAAAGATGCTTCACTAGACCCTTTTCAACGAGGAATCCTATCTTTACATGTTGGGAATAAGCTTCTCGACTATTTTAGATCGAGGATGACACCGTATTTCCCATTTGTTGTGTTCCCAAACAATCTCTCTGTGGACATTATCAACTCGCTTCAGCCATGTACCTGTTTAGCTGCACTTGCAGCTGCTTCTCATGCAGATACGAATTGCCAAAAAGTACCTGGCGATCTATTTAACCAAGTTGTGGCTGCAAATATGGTCATTAGAAAGTCCAACGATCTTGACTTACTTCAGGGTCTTCTCATCCATCTTGCTTGGTATGCCGCCCCATCTCATCTAATGGCATGCTCCTGCTAAAGCATGATTCTAGGGCACACTACCAACCTCTAACGGAGAGGTATACACAGCACTTGCATCTAGCCACAAGTATTGTTAGCGATATGCGTCTCGATAAGCCTCGGAGACCGGAGCTATGGGATGTGGGCGGTGGTAAAGACAGGGACGAACCAGACTGGGGCTCACCTGAAATGCGTGCTCTAGCAGGCGCATATTACCTATCATCGATGTGAGTCAACTCGGCCAGTTTAATAATCTCTACTAATGCCCCCTGCAGGTCCTCTGTTGTGCTTCAGAAGTCACGCCACATGTCACACTCGCCCTATATCTCTAGATGCTGCGAGCATCTTGGCCTCCTAAAAATGCACCCGACTGACATGTATCTTGTCTACATTATCCGCGTGCAGACTCTCATTGAAAATGTTGATGATATAGTTAGCAAGCCTTCCGCTACCCAAGATCTTACATCTTTCTGGGCGGAGACTCAGCGGATTGCTCAGGAGTGTGCCGAGATCAAGGCCGCATTACCTTTTCCCCTCAGCGACAGTCGTAAGCTCCCAGACACAGATTATCCTCTAAGTATAGCTGACACGCAATTAGCGCCACTACTCTTGCAAATCCATATGCTAAAGCTTCTCCTCAGCCAGTCATCACCGCGAGGAACTCCCTTTGGGCTCGACAAATTTCAACAAAACCAGAGCCCAGCAGAAGGCCAACCTGCCATCATAGACTGGCTTTCTGCCAGCATGTCAGCGGCTAGCTCTTTGATCAGCGTGATACTTGTTCTGCCACATGGAGAAGAAATGGCGATGTCGAACATGGGCTGGATCATGATGTATTGCGGCCTATCCCTGGCTCTCCGTCTTGATCTTATTGCCGTGAGAGGGGCCACCTCGGGATCAACTGGACATCTTCGCCGGTTCCTAGATATGCCCCATACGCTTCGGCAGATTGTGCTCCGCCTAGATGCAGCAAGACATGGGGATGGGATTACGACCGCTAACCTGCACCCATTTGAAGGTTTGGCTAAACGAGTTCGCCGGCTCGAACTATGGTATCACGCCTAGGCTGGCGATCAGCTCGCAATTACCGCCACTCCCAGCCCACAGGCTGTGGAGCAGTCCAATGCAGTGGTATTGGATGCGGACGGCATTCCCGTTGCCAACTTGCCAGCTGATCCGAATGTCAGTACCTGGGGAGGGGCTGGTTGGTACCAGGGGGGAGAGCTGGACATTGGCTCTTTTCTGTTTACGGACCCTGTTGATGTGCCTGGTAATTTCGGTCTTGGGGATAGATTTCCTTGAGCGCAGCGGATTTAGATACGGGATAAAGACTAGACTCCGGTCGTTGGGATCCGCAACTCCGACTCCGAGTCGGACTAAGGTACGGAGTAAGATACGGGCCAAGGTACGGACTAAGAAGGTGGCACATGAACCAGCGTTTTGTACAGTAAATGCCGTGTAACCCTTGGTTTATTGAAGTATTGGTCGTCCATCTTCTAATTTCAGCTTCTAAGCCTCATTCAAGCGTCCAAAAAGTCTGTGGAGGGCGGATCTTCCATCTGGTCAACATCTTATAAGAAGACATCGTTAAGCCGCCAATGGCTTTCTCTTACCATACATATCCTCTCCATCTTTTATTTATCCAACTTTTTTCTCTTTTATCTGATCGCCTTTAAATTCACATAAAAATGCGTTCGTTTATTCCCTTGACAGCTGCCGCATCGATCTTGGGCGGATTCACCACCACTGTGTCCGCTCAGCAGAAAGACAATGAGATTCCTTTCTCGGCTTGCCCTCTCATAGGCACATACTACCCTCCGCCAACCATCGACAAGTCGTCCAAAACTTTTGCTCGGCTTCAATCCAAGCTCACTGGAGTTTTTGACGATCTCATTGAGAATGACGGAAGCGAGGACTATGGACCTATCTCGGCAAACACCACCTCCTTTTCTATAGTTCTCTTTGGAGGTGCCGAGTCGCTTCGCGACGATCCAGTCTTTTTCGAGTATCACTACACCTCTCCTGAGGACCAAGCTGCTACAAAGACCAACCTTACCTCGACGACAAAGTTCCCTGTTGGCGATTTGACCATGGTATTTACCGTGTACGCATGGCTAGTCAAGAATGGTGACAACTGGGAGACTCCAATCACGAGGTCCCTACCAGAACTGGCAGATGTCAAGGGATCACTGACGGTCCCCTGGAAAGAGGTCACCATTGGATCTCTGGCTGGCCAGATGTCTGGACTCAGTCGTCAATGTGAGCTACAATGATGGTTTTCTTCAGAAATTGGCTGATAGTATAACTAGCCCAAGCATGTGCCGTTGGCAAGCCCTGCGATTTTGCATGTGGGTATTGAAAGAAAGATGAGATGACAAGATAGAGTATTGATAATTGTAGCCTTTTTCAGCGATTTTGCAAAGAAGCATCCCGTTTTCCTCCCCGATACGACTCCGATTGTGTCGTACGCTGCCTTCCAGCTCCTCGTCTTTGCTATGGAGAGACGGAACGGAGATGGAAGGCGAAAGAGCTCTTGGGGTTCCGTTCTTGACGATGCTCTGTTGCGTCCTTTGAAGATGAAGTCTAGCGGCCTGTTGAACCCTGACGATACAGACGTATTCGCCATTGAGGAGCTGAACACTTCGCAAATTGGCGAACCTGGGTAAATAGAGTGTGGTTGGCATGTGGGAAGACCCTGTCGCTAACCTGTTTCAGTGCTTTGTCTCTTGTCAGCTCGATCGAAGACCTTGCTCGTGCCGGCCATTCCATCTTGTCTTCCACCCTTCTTTCACCTGCAACTACTCGACGATGGCTCCACCCCAACATGGACACGTCCAATCTCCGCAACGGTGTTGGACGCCCCTGGGAGGTCTATCGTGCCGGGTCTACTGCCATATCTCCTGTCCTCGATATCATGACCAAAAGCGGCACTATCGGACAGTACGCGAGCTACTTTGGTCTCACGCCTGACTTTAACGCTGGTTTCGCCATCCTTGCGCACGATAGTACTGTTGAGGACCGAAAACTCGATCTCAATGTGTATGCCGACATTGTGAGCGAGTCTCTTGGTTATATGCAGGCATTTGCAGCCAAAGAGTTGGCTCTTCGCTATGCCGGCACTTACAAGGCTGCCAACGGAGGTGTGGCTGTTCTCAACATCACCGAAAACGGCCCAGGCTTAGAAGTCCAGAGCCTCACCATCAACAAAGCTGACGTCAAGGCGGAGATGGCCAAGAAGCTGGAAATCAAGGTCGCCGACTTGGACTTTAGAATATACCCTACCAACGTGCAGGGTGAGACCAAGCATCAGTTTGTGGCTGTTTTCCAGGACAGAAGCGCTCCTATTGACATGGGTACACCAACTTGCGTTACCTGGCAGGAGATTGGCGCTGCTGCTGGTGTTGAGGATGCTCTTGTTTTTCTTCTGGATAAGGATGGGAGGGTTGTTGGCTTTGAGCTTCCCGAGACCAAGGTGAAGTTTGAGCGGGCGTCATAGTTGGCGTACTTTGGCGATGTGCTTTTATGAGCTCCATCAGCTGTTTTATTCTTCAGTTTGAGTGGATTAATCACGTCTTGTTGGTTATTCGGATCGTCTGTGTTTCTAGATCATGAGGTGGTGGTGACCTTGACACATATCTTCGTAGTTTGCCTTGCTGTATTTGATAGCCTTAGTCTTTGAATACTGAAATAGAGTAGGATTCTCCCGTACGAATTCTCAAAATGTGAATCATACGACCGAAGCTCTGATCCAACCATCCCAGCCATCTCTCCGCAATCGATTGGATGTTGCCTTCTTTAGTAGTCTTATAACGGGGCTGCTGCCTAAAATGAAGAGCTAAAATTGGCGTCTGGGGTATGAAACGATTTCAACCCCTCAAGCGTAAGCTTCATGTTTACACCTTTCATTATATGACAAGAACAGGGTCAGTAGCCTTGAAAAGACAGTCGAAATGGCCTCTACTGCATCAAGAACCCCACTACCCGAACGCCGAGATCCTCCTGAAGTGATCGATCAGCAGGCATCAGAGCTTGTCAAGCTCATCAAGAAGAGCAAGCACTTTATCGTCTTTACGGGCGCAGGCGTGTCAACATCTGCAGGTGAGCTTCTTTATCCAGTAATAAATAGCAATGATCTGAAACGAGGCAAAAACACAGGCATTCCTGACTTTCGTGGCCCTGAAGGGGCTTGGACGCTCAGAGCTCAAGGGAGAGCGCGTACTACCAAGGCCGTGAGCACTCTTCAGGCGGTTCCGACGCCCAGTCATATGGCGCTCCTGGAACTCCAAAACCGAGGCATCATGAAATATCTCGTCAGTCAGAACTGTGATGGACTACATCGGAGGAGTGGAATTCGTCCGGTACGCATGGCCAACTAAGGATTAAGAGCGACTCTAGATACTTACTTTACTGGCATTTGAGGATATGATTTCGGAGCTTCATGGGAACAGCAATCGGGAATGCTGCAGGGACTGTGGCAAGGAATACATCCGCGGTGTGTATGATGCTCTTGATGCCATTCTCATGCTAAGACCCCCAGACTTTCGAGCAGTTGCAACGTACGAGAAGACCGTCCGCGATCATCGAACGGGCCGCACATGTACTCGTTGCGGAGGACTTCTCCACGACAGCATCATCAACTTTGGCGAAGACTTACCTGCTGAGGCTTTCCAGCTGGCGACTGAGCATGCCAAGGAGGCTGACTTGTGCCTCGTTCTTGGTTCATCTCTGACAGTGACCCCGGCCAGTGGGATACCACAAATCTGCGGGATGAGGCGAGATGCTAAGCTCGTCATCTGCAACCTCCAAAATACGCCGTTTGATCACATCTCGGAGATGCGTGTTTACTCCGAGGGGGATAATCTAATGACACGGGTGATGCAGGGCTTAGAACTCCCGATTCCCACATTTATTCTCAAACGACGATTGGTCATCACGGCCGAGACTGATGATAATGATCGTCAGTCGCTGACGCTCAGTGGGATCGATGTTGACGGCACGCCCGTGTCATATCTCCAATCTGTCAATCTCGAGTACAATAGGCGAGTCCTTCGATCTGAACCATTCACGTTCAACTTCCGGACTGCTGTGAGTCCTGGCACAGATCTCAAATTTGAGCTCGAATTCATGGGCCATTATAATGAGCCGAACCTGCTTGTTGACTATCAGATTCAAGAAAGTGCGGGCCACGAGACCTTGTACGATCTTCAATACGACCCGAGTACTGGCGAATGGATGACAATAAGAGGGTGACAGTGGTATGGGGGATTGGGTGGCTGGAACTTTTGTGTGATTACGACTTCTTTAACCATTAAACTGAATATATGTGAGAAGAATGATGTTTAAAACTGGGCAATGGAGATATATATATGCGCTCTAAATTATTCCCACTGCCCTCCCCATCGGCTCAACGATATTATTCTGGAAATGTCTCTGAGTCTCGTACTCATCCAGACCCTCCGTTTTGCTCCCAAAGTCCAAACAAGTCAACACGCAGCGAGCAAACACTGCACCCACTTGATGCGGCAACATTTGGATACACTTTTCCATCAAGAGCTGGGCCACTGAGGGAATCACTCGTTCTTTGTCGAGGTATGACTTGAGGGCTGGGCCAAAGTCTTTCCATAGTGCAATCTGGAACAGGACAAGCATAAAGGCAACAAGGAATCAACGAAGCAAGCAGTCGCACAAACCAGTAGTATTAAGTAAAGAATATATGGCCCTCCTGGACACATTGATGCCCCAAGGGATTGTCTAACGCTGAGACTTTGCTACCACTCAACAATCACACTTCCCTACCCTAAAGAGAAACTAATCCCATGTAGTTTTCTATATCATTTCTTCAACAATTAAAAGGTGTCAATGTTTCAAAAGGAGCATACTAGCCAAGACATCGGTGATAGATAAGAAATATTCACGACGAATGAGGAAAAGCCTCCACAGCACACAACTCCCTACACGTTTAACCCTTTAACTTAGCAAAGAACAGCCTTTGTGATGGTGCCACTTGACCGACTGAACCCACACCGTCTCCGCAGGCAGAATTCCCACGACTCATGAACCCACAACTGAAGGCCCAGTGCAACCACCCAAGGGGGGCTGGCGCAACGGTAGCGCGGTAAGTCACAGCAAAGTGATCCATCTCCTCCAACATGCAACTAATTCCCTCATTAGTCAGATTCCAGTACACCGGAATCTCCTGAAGGTTAAGGGTTCAAATCCCTTGTCCCTCATCTCCTTACAACTCATTCTTTTTTGCATCTTTTGCCTCTTGATACAACGACTGGCTCTTAACGGCTCTCGGCATCAAGGTAGTCATCGAAGGGGGGCTGGCGCAACGGTAGCGCGGTAAGCATCATATGTAACCATTTGATAAATCACTCAACTAACTCCCCTAATAGTCAGATTCCAGTGCACTGGGATCTCCTGAAGGTTAAGGGTTCAAATCCCTTGTCCCTCATCTCCAACCGTCTGTTTTTTTGCCTTGGGTCACGACGGATTGTCTTTTTGTCCCACAGTCCTAATCTGTCTTTGGTGGTTGGTGGGCACAGGTTTCCTTGCTGCGGCGAGCCAAATACTATTCTTTTCCCTCCGAATATATTCCCAGTCCGGAAACAGACTGCCAATCAGTGGTAGATTCTTATGTTTTTGTTTCTTAACTTCAAGTCGTGCATACCTGTAGCATCGACTGGGCCGTGCATATCATCCTTGCCGTTCCCCGGCGTAACGGCACACACAAAACAACCAAAAGCTTGACGACTGCTCTATATGCGTATCCGCTAGAGAAACTATAGTGACCCTAGATTAGGGTCAAGTTTCAATCAAGTTTACCTGTTCCACCTCCTTTGTCGAGGCCCGTGTTTTCTTCTTGAAATCAGACCAAGTAGCACAGCATGGTCTCTAATACGACCGTCAGCAAAAGCAACCCTTCATAATGACATACCTAGTCTAAAAACAGGCAGGTCCAAAGACCTCTGAGGACATCTTTAAGCAGGCTAGTTAACCAGCCACCCTCCTAGTATAGCACTCTATCCGGCCCATTCACACCGCTACCCCATACAGACAATCCTTGGCAGAAATGCTTACTTGTGCTGTGACAGTTCCCCAGCAACGTCATTCACAGATGAGCAAACAAGTGATCAGCAGGATCCGGCCCTCCCGGCAGAACCATCTTTCGTCCACACACAATATTTGCACACTTAGTTCTACACTCCAGTGAGAGCCAGTCCTTGGCGTAAATCGCCTGACATTTTTATTGGGGCGCATCCATATATCGTCCAATGCACCTTTATGTACTTCGGAGGTTTGCATCCCGAGTTCCATGCTCAGAGACAAGATGTAACCCTGGAAATTGGCCAGGACCTACAATGCCTGTCCCTTTTTATTGGGCCGCATGGGATAGAGTGAACAAACTCAACCGGGGCCCCACGTGAAGCCTCCGTTTCGGCCCCATAGCCTGATTGAGAAGTCGGCGTCGTCTTAGTGAAGAGCTTAAGTCGTCCGTTGAGGCGGAATAAATCCTCCAGTAGTGTTGGAGCTCGTGCTTGTGCATCTCGTGAGCACTATGCTTGAGCGGTGACCACCAGCCAGCTCAGCCGTGTTCGACAATGTGTATAAAGATAGCCCCGAATCTGACATGAGACTCAAGGCAGGCGGTTCGTTTCAGTATCATTGGCACAATGGTCTCTTGGAATCTCTTCACCCTGGCCCTCGGGCTGCTTGGTTCGGCTCGTGCCTTTACCAACCCCATCCGTAACCCGGGCGGTGGTGATCCTCAGGTTACCTATTTTGACGGTTATTACTACCTCATCTCTACCGAGTGGACTAACCTTCAGCTGTCTCGCGCAAAGACTATTGAGGGTCTCAAGACAGCTACCCCCAAGGTCATCTATACCGACTCCAACGCCTCTCGGTGCTGCAACGTGTGGGCTCCCGAGATCCATTACTTTGATGGAAAGTGGTACCTCTACTACACCGCCGGATTGGCTGGCGACAATCTGGGCGGCCAGCGATCACACGTCCTCAAGGGTAATTGCTTGTCACAAAACCATGAATATGCGCTGATCAATATGCAGGTGGAGCTTCTCCCTGGGATTCTTGGTCCTACGGTGCCCAGCTCACCAATGACTGGGGCATCGACGGCACCATCCTTCGCTTCAATGGCTGGGGTAACTACTTTGTCTACTCCTGCATGACCGGAGTCAAGCACCAGTCGACTTGCGTCCGGAAGCTCGGCTCCAACTACATGTCTGTTGGAGACCTCAGCATCATCTCCCAGCCCGACCAGTCCTGGGAGCAGTCCGAAGTCCCCGTACAAGAGGGCCAGAACGCACTCTACTTTGGTGGCAAGACCTACATCGCCTACTCTGCCAACTACTGCTGGACTCCCGACTACTGCGTTGCCCTGCTGGAGTGGGATGGCAAGACTGATCCCGCCAAGGCCGCTGCGTGGAAGAAGTCCAACGGCTGCGTCCTCAAGAGCGGCAACGGTAGCTACGGAACTGGACACAACAGCTTCTTCAGGAGCCCTGATGGCAAGGAGACCTGGATCACTTTCCATGCGACTTCCAACAAGAACGGCGCGTGTGATGATTCGCGATATGCCATGGTCCAGCCTCTGACTGCCAATGCTGATGGCACGCCCAACTTTGGAAAGGTTCAGGCCTTTTCTCATCAATGGCAGGAGCCCAAGGCGTAATGTGCCATTTCATGAATGCCACGACTGATGAAAATGAATTGGAACCATGGATTACCTGGAAGATTGATGTTCGTATTTATAGGCAAATATTGAGCATGTACATAGCTATGCTACATCTATATTTTTCTTGAGTCAATAAGTTATATGCAAATTCTGTACCCGTGCATTTTTATAAAATGTCAAGCCCGAACTGGTCTATGTTCACAGGTAACTATGGCAAATTGCCCTTAAAACACCTTGACAAATCTCTTATCAGTGTATAGCAACCTCGAGGCAAGGTGATGGCTGATCCCGCGAGACACATGAGGCCTCCGAAGATCTTGACGTCCAACCAGCCGTTGGTCGAATTTTAGAGAATTGCACCACCAATCTGAGCCATTGCGAAGCCTGGGATAGAATAGCAAAGAGAAGAACATCTAGCCGGTAGCCAATCTCGGCTAGATGTTCTTGGGTGGTAATGTCTTCGTTGGTCATGACCGGGATACGGGTGGGAAGAAGATGGAACACTGAAGGGAAGGCAAGAAAGTTTGAACTAGGTAGGAGGCAGGTAATTGTAGATGCGGTCATGTTTCTACTTCATTTTCATCACTAGGAATCAATTCATTTACAGCTCACACTGTCCCTATGAACCAACACCTTGGAGTCGGCGGACGATGGAGGGAGAGTTCGGAGAGCGGCCTTTTCGGGGGCCTAGAGATTTGCTGTTTAGAAGCCTTTCACTGTTGGAAGGTGGTATGCGAGATAGTTATTGTTTATAATGTATCAGGGTATTTCAGTCCGAGGACTACCAATATCCGGGACATCTTCGTCCGCCTGAGGCGCCAAATGCTGAACCGCTGCGGCGTCTGTTTCCCACAACCACCCCTCGGCTCCTACACCCACGATGCTATCAAGATCTGGATAGGAATCTAAGAGGTTGGCAATGGATAATATCTGGTTCGGTGACATGCTATGAGGCACGACATGCGATGCATCCAACCCATCAACTCCAACGTCTTCGGGGTTTGTTTCTTGCTGGCTTACGAGGAGCAGCATCTCGTGTAATCGGACAAGTTCCTCGCGACGAAAGCGTGCTGGGACATTGCCGTTGGCAATGAGCGTGTCTAGTAGGTTCAGAGACTTGTCAAATGCGGCTTCATCAACAGCGTTCGGGAATGGGTGTATGGCCGAAATTAGGGTAATGATGAAACCTGACGAGAATATCTGCTCTAGGTCAAAGGGGAGAAATATCTCTGAATGTGACCCCATGTAAGCCTAGTACTACTCACGCGCATGGTATGAGAGAGGAGATACCTACCTAACAGGTCATGCGATTGCAAGGCAGCCAGGATACGCAATGACTGGCTCGCAGACTCGCTCGACGTTTTCAGAAGAGCCGTGATGGGTTCAACAGTATGCCGGTCGAGACTGCCACCGGAACTCTTATCCTGTAATCTGTCACGAAGGAGACAGATCAGAAGAGGTCGGGTCGCCAACAGAATGCACTAATAGCGAGTAAGTCATATAGACCATAGATGTGTGAACGTTTGGGTACCTGGTGATAGCAAAGATTCAGTGTTGCAGAAACACGGCCAACAGGGCTGTAACTCCCGGGCTTCAGATCCGGGGATGCAGCCAAGTCATCACCTAGCTTGGCCAATTCACGAAGAATAGCCTGTGTGTTTCGAAGAAACGATGAGCCCAGTCGATCATCTGTCGCATAAACGGCTGCAGACTTGGTTAGATGAGTTTGACTATGGTAGGTGTTCGCTCACTGTTGATGACTTTTGCCATGAGCCGTGAGAGGTTAACATGCATGTCTACTACTTTGGATTTTTGAGTTGCGTGCGGTCCTTCAGGTAGGAGAACTGAAATGTCTCCATCGTTTATAGAGCTTGGGGCGCCCATGAGTGACGCGAATTTTCGGTCCAAGATGTATAGAGTCCACCACGCGCTGCGATGCCGTGTTTCTTCAGTAGGGTCAAGATAGCTCCCTGTCAGATCACGATGAAGGCCTTGACTTAGAGAGACACGTAGAGCCAGCCCAAGCTACAGAAGTTAGCGCACTCCTTGGACGTTCAGGGAGGGACATACGTAGAGGTAGGCACTGTTTCGGTGGTCAATCGATTGGAGGTATAGAGCCAGTCCGCAGCAAATCTCGACCGAGAGAATTGGATCCTGGCAAAGCCCTGTTATATCTGGGAACACTCCTATTGCTTGTAAGAAGTATTCACTTCCCGGTGGCTGTGAACTTGATCCAGCGCGCCCCAGCAAGGCCTTGCCAAGGGCCATAACCACGAAGTACTGGATGTACTCGAGTCGATTCGGGCCATCTATTGGAGGCGGGTCCTGGCTGTAGATGACATTTAGAGTCCGATTGAAGCTGCATTCCTCGAACAGGTGGTAAGTTTGGGTGATGTGGAATTTGACAGTATTAGTTAAGTAAATGGCATAGTCAAACGAAGGCAAATTGTCCAGAGTTGTCAAACTGGAATGCTCCCTCAATGAAGCAGTATCCAGTGGAAAAGCAGTTCCATCGACGTTCATAGGAACATCTGGGGAAGAGTGTTCACCGAGGTGTGCCTGAATCATGTTCATGGCATGTCGGCTATATGCCCATGTTGATGATGGACCCAAGAAGCCTATTATCGGCAATTAGCAATCTTTGGGTGGAGTGATGCAAGCCTCAACTCACGTCTTTTGCCTTGGTTATCCTTCATAAAGCTTGGGGAACTCGTGACCAGAGGATTTCTCAGGCCCCTCAAGTGGTCGTTGGAAATCTCGACTTGATCATTCTCATCTTCTCGCGCAGTACCTTGATATGTCAGAACAGAGCTCATTACCGGCATACTAGATCAAATTCTATCCTAACCTTCTCTCAAGTGATGCTCTGAAGGCGTCGGTCGGCGGTTTGCCCGTGTCGACTCGGGGATAAGCTGGTCATCTTCGGCTGTGCGTTTTAATTCATTGAGGTATCTTGATCCGCTCAACGCATGCCCCAATACTGAGTCCAAGACATGTGGTACTCACCGTTCGGAAACGACAATCTTCCTCTCGTGTTCAAAGAAGCATTCTGATTCGCGGCGCACACAGTTGCTGCACGGTTGTGATCCGGAACATCGGACTTTGCGTTCCCGACATGCGACACAGCTGCACCAATGTATTAGTGAATGATTCAGTTTAGCATACCTGTCGGCGTGACTCACGCTGCACGCCGAGGCTTGGGCGCTGTCTTTTCCTGTTCGTGGCTGCTGGGAGGGGGCGTCATCGCGATTCACTAAGCAAGGTACCAGCCAAGAGAGGTTCCGCATTTATGGGGGGATATTGGGCTCTCTGGAAAGAATAGAAAAATCCGGCATTAAAATGCTATTATCAGCATTCGGCCGGCGCTCGACGTGCAATGATGACCGCTTAGACAAGCTGATAGAGAGGCATGTTACGAAACAGGATCACCAAGACGAGTCACGATGCCTCGAGATCGAATATTTCTTTACCGGGTCGCTAAGCTAGCTTACTATCCCGGTTTGTCACATGAGCATTCTCGACGTTTGCAACCGCCGCCAAACACTTTGTCCCTCCACCAGCGATCAACCCTGAATCTTGCTGGCAGAGCATATATCGCACACCCAGCGAGTGAATAGCCCAGTCATGGATATCAGGCTGGTCGTAGATGCCAGCGAGGCCCATGACCTTTTTATGCTTTTTACAAGCGGCGCTCACTCGTTTCAGTGCTTCCTTGAATCTGTCGCTACGAAACTCTCCTGGTACGCCTAGTTCGATGGCCAGGTCGTTGGACCCAATCAAGAGAACATCCACTCCTTCTACAGAAGCGATCTCGTCGACCTTTTCGATGGCTGCCTCGTTTTCTATCATGACGAAAACCGTAGATGCCGAAGTGTTGCTCTCGCGAATGACTTGTTGCTGTGGAAACGTCTTGAGAGAGAAGACAGGCAGTTGGCCTGTCATGGATCGACAACCCATTGGAGGGTATTTAGAAATGGCAACAGCCGCTTTTGCTTCCTCTAGAACAGAGACATGTTAGTCAATTTCGACTTTGGGCTGACCAACCACATACCGGCGCTTTGCACATGTGGGAAGATGACACCCATTGCGCCTCCATCCAGCACCTTCTGAATGAACCCATTACCACTTTGATGAGGTACGCGGACAAAGGGTGTTATTCCAAGTGAAATTCCCGCGCAGCAAAGTTTGCTCGCGTCATCTACCGAGAGACTCGAGTGCTCCAGATCGATGAACAGACTGTCGAAACCCGCATTCTTCGCCAACTGGACAACTTGAGGATTCGTTACCAATCTCACGCCAAAGGCCTGTGAGTCGTAAGCAAATTGGACAATCGATAGAGATAGATGCGACCGGTTAATGGTGATTAGGTAGGCTAGCTGCCGGTATAGGCAATTCGCATCGACGTACCTTGGAAAGCTGCCCTGCGGCAAACCTTGTCCTGAGAGTGTTCTGACAGGCAAGCATGGCTGGTTTCTTCGTTGATACAGTTCTTCGCCAAATTCTACTTTTTGGGATTTGATTCATTAATCCAACCCAAATATTTATGTTATCGAGGGAATTCTTAGTCTCGGGGACCGTCCCCGAACTAGCCTCTCACATGGCCTCGGTGAGGCTCGCCGAGCACTTGAACCGCCAGCTCGGCCATCTCGGTGTCTTGAGATGAAGCCTCGGTAAAGGATACCGCAAGGTGGAAATGACTCCATCATTCTTCTTATCGCTTTCATACTTAACCATACCACTCATTACCCAGGGGCTTGCTCGTGATGTCCGCCACCTTGCTACCGCCGTCCCTTCCAGGCCCATGCTCCAGCACACCAGGCGTTTCTCACCAAGCCATCTTCTCCATCGTTCCTCAAACATGTTCAAGTCTTTTCAAAGGGGCCCCGTGGACCCAATGTTTATTCTCAAGAAGAAGGCCGATTCAGATGTATCTCCAGAAAAGGCTGATCTTGGTGTCGGCATATATCGGAATGAAGCTGGCCTCTATAATGAGCTGGGCTCGGTTAAACAAGTTGGTGTTTCGCCATCTACAAGGATTCACCGGAGCTGACAAAGTCGTTCGATCCTAGGCCAAGCTAGCACTGGCACAGAACGATCCAGGCCATGATGTGAGTCTAGAGTCTCGGCGCTTGTTGGTTTCGCGTATCTAACTGCCAACCAGTATGAGCTGACTACTGGCAACGCTCAATTTCTGGAGAAGGCTGCAAGCGTCGTGTTTGGCAAAGAGTGCCAGAAGCTGAAATCAGGTCAAGTATGTCCCAGCCAAGCCGCCATCGCCCCATCAACCACTAACAGACCCAGATCGCATCCGTGCAGGCAATATCTGGCACAGGGGCGATTCACATTGCTGTCTTGGCCCTTAGCAAGTGTGTCTCACCTCTCCCCCAGGTCTTTGTCGGCGTCCCGACCTGGGGCAACTACAAGCCCATGTTCGAACTGGTTGGAATGCAAGTCTCTGAGTACTCCTACTACGACCCCAAGAACCGAACCATCGACTTCAGCTCCATCATCCAGGCCGCCCGTACCGCCCCCCCGAGAAGTGTCTTTATCCTCCAAGCTTGTTGTCAAAACCCCACTGGCGCCGATCCTACAAAGGCACAATGGGACGAGCTCGCCTCAGTTCTCGAGGAGAATGGGCATTTCATCTTCCTAGACATCGCCTACCAAGGCCTAGGTGATGGCATGGATGAAGATGCTTACGCTGTGCGTCTGTTTGCAAAGTCCAATGTCGACATGTTTGTCTGCCAGTCGTTTTCCAAGAACTTTGCATTGTACGGCGAACGATGTGGAGTCCTCCACGCCGTGTGTGCAGATGCAAAGACGGCATCCGACGTTCACGATCGTCTTCGATGCTTGATACGATGGGAGTTTTCCTCTTCGCCAGCCTACGGAAGCCGGTTGGTCAACATTGTGCTTGGATCTGATAAGCTTACCGGGGAATGGTGAGTGCCTCTCGACAGGAAGATTACCTGTCTCTGTGCTGACTGCCACTTCCTAACAGGCAAACTGAGCTATCCGGTATGCGTCGGCGATTAAAGAGCCTGCGAAACCAGTTGCACAGCTACTTGACAAAAGACTTGAAGGTATGTGGCAAAGCGGGTAGTTTTGGACAGAAGTTGACCGAACAAACCAGACTCCGGGAAACTGGGAGCACATCTTGAAGGAAACCGGGCTCTTCTCGTAAGTATAGGCCTCGACCAGCAAATCTCAACATTCTAACACGCTACAGGTACCTCAGCCTTACTCCGGCTCAGTACAACACGTTGATCGATCGCCACCACATCTATCTTCCATCGAGCGGCCGAATCAATATTTCAGGACTGAACAAGGAGAACATTGAGAGGGTGGCCAAGGCCATTGATCAGGTTGTTCGCGGCGACATCAAAGCAAACCTGTAGCCAAATCGAGGGGGCATCAACAGCATAAAATGAACAAGGAGGTAGACAGTGAGAAGGACAATGTTCCGAGTCAGTTGTGTAGTTCAGGCGTTTGGTCGTTGGCTATTATCGCGACACGTCTCCAAAAGAGACCAGGGGCCACAATAACAAAGAACAAAGTAACGCATTTGACCATGTCCCTGAACCTCACGCTGGCCCTCATTCGTATGTGCATGTAGTACCCTTGATTCACAACGTTGGCTCCTCGACATTGCGTGACAGCGTAAAAGCCTTGTCCTTGGCATCGTAACCTTCCCTTCGCCAACGAAACTGGGGACTTGGGAACGCATCGCAAAAGATCGAGATTATAGCTGGAGCCCGGCCCCTGATGGGATAACCGCGTACAACAGATGGCAAAAGATCGAATCAGCAATTAACACTAAATCCCCTCAAGCCGGCTTACTATGATTGTCCAGCAGGCCGACTCGAGATTGTGGCACGAACCAAGCCATGCCCAACATCTCCGCATTCTGCTCGGCGGGGGATGACCATGCCAGGATCTTCCATCCCACAATCCCCGCTCCATATCTTCTCTGTACGTAATGCATAGTTGGTAGGCTTTCCGCGTCCTCCAGACATATGCAGAGCACTTATTGAGCACCCCCGAGAGAGGGTCTCGTGTTGCCACTCTCAACTACCATGAGCCAGGGACTTGAACGGAGACCCCCGTAGACATCTAGGCATTTCCATAACCACATCTATCTTTGCTATCTCTGCTTATCAATTATCATTCGAGGATAAAACCCTCAACAAAGCTCTGGATAAGGGAGGAAAACTCGAAAGGAGAGAATGATGATAGCGGTCATGACCGAGGGACCCAGACGGGTACCAACCCCCGTGAACATCTACACGGGCTTCCCTGGCGATGGCATGACCATGACGCTAAAGGCTCCGCCTCTCCGCACTATCTTTGCTTGCGAGTCATGATTCTGGGGTAGAACGAGGTGGGAAAAGCTTGATGAAGCGTGGGGCATTGGAGATATGCTACTCGGTCGCCCTCACCGGGTGATACCACTAGCCTCGGTCACGATGGCCGAGCACGATAATATGCGGGGAGGCCCGTTTTCTTTATCAGAATTAGCGTTGCCTTGACGAGCTCAAAAGGTCGAGACTCCCTCGCTGGAAGTTTATCTTGTTCATGTTCATCACAGCAACTCGAGCAACTTGTTCATCAATCTTCAGCACTTAATCGCTAACTGTCGTTCTCTCAAGCATCATGGCCGAAACTCCCGACAAGGAGAAGCTCGAAGAGCTGGGTGCGGTTGAGTCCCACAATCAGGGGGAATCCGTCCAGTCCAATGAGTTGCGGCGAGACTTTAAACCACACCAAGTCTTTATGTTCTCGATTGCGTGTGCAATTGGTACTGGACTGGTGATTGGTTCGGGCAGTGCTCTGTCCAGAGGAGGCCCCGGTAGTCTCCTCATCGCTTACATCCTCATCGGATTTACTGTCTTCTTTGTCATGACGGCTCTGGGGGAGATGGCGACCTTCTTGCCCATGAACAAGGGATTTGGAGGATATGCAACTCGTATGGTTGATCCAGCTTTTGGGTAAGACACTCTAACTTAAGAAGCTAAGAAGCAATAACTGATCATCCAGGTTCGCTACCGGCTGGAATTACTTCCTCAAGTACATCGTGGCAACACCGACAAATTTGACAGCTACGGGCCTGATCCTCCAGTATTGGAGACCCGACTTGAACGTCGCCATCTGGATCACAGTCTTTGGAGTCCTCATCATTTCTATAAATGTACACACCCTGCGTCCATCCTTACTGGGCTTTTGCTGACAGCTTCAGGTCCTTCATGTCAACAGCTTCGGCGAAACCGAGTTCTGGCTGGGCTTTGCCAAGATTCTCATCATGACGACCCTTATCCTCTCGACTCTCGTTGTCGCACTCGGCGGCGGACCGAACCACGATCGATCAGGCTTTCGATACTGGCAGGAGCCTGGCGCCTTTGCAGAATACTTGGTCGAAGGAACCACTGGAAAGTTCCTCGGCTGGTGGGCGTGCGTGGTGCAAGCCTGCTTTGCCTTTACAGTGAGCATCATGGTACCGATGGCAAGTTCTTCAACTGACAGTATTTTAGGGAACTGAGGTTGTGGGCATGACTTTCGGCGAGACTCCTAACCCGAGGAAGAACGTTCCCCGAGCCGTGAAGCAGACCTTCTGGAGAATCGCCTGCTTCTACATCCTGGGCATTTTAGTCCTCGGCATGGCTGTTCCTTACAACAGCGAGAAGCTCATCGGAGCCACCAAGCAGGCAACCAGCGGCGGTAGGTCTATCAGCAACCCAAAGTGTTGACAATGTCTGACCTGGCTATCTAGCTGCTTCTCCCTTCGTTGTCTCTGTTAGCTTGGCTGGTGTTGGCGTCTTCCCTGACATTATCAACGGCTGCCTCTTGGTATTTACCCTCAGTGCAGCAAGCTCTGGTAAGTGACAACTCGCAACTCACAATTCCCTTTTTCTAACCCATCTTGTTATATAGACATCTACTGCTCTTCTCGATCTCTCTATGGCCTCGCAAAGGACGGTCAAGCTCCTCGCCTCTTCGCCAAAGCGCGTGACAACGGCAACCCCATCTACGCAGTCGCCGCGGCTTCCGTCTGCATCGCTCTCGGTTACATGAACGCCAGCAAGTCTTCATCTACAGTCTTTGGCTACCTGGTGAGCCTTGTGACTGTCTTTGCTGTCCTCAACTGGGTGGCCATTCTCATCACGCACATTCGTTTCCGCCAGGCGTTGAAGGCGCAGGGTATTGCCGCCAGCGATCTACCTTATGTTGGAATTGGGCAACCATATGGCTCTTACTTTGCTCTGTTCATTTCCATCCTGGTGATCATCTTCAATGGTGAGGATCTGTCTTTAGTGCCTTGTGTCAATGAATACGACTAACGCGGACCACAGGATATGACGCCTTTATCCCGCACTTCAAGGTCGACGTGTTCATCCTCAAGTACATTGGCACCGTCATCTTCGTCGGCAACGTGGCGTGGTGGAAGCTCACCAAGAAGACAACATTCTGGAGCTCAGAGACTGTTGACTTGGCTACTGGTAGGCGAGAGTATGAGGAGAGGGAGAGCCACGAAGACGCAGAGTGGAACGGTGGCCTACGAAAGAAGGTCCTAGGCTTCTTCAGAAAGTGAATTTCCTGCAAGGGCCTACTTCTAGGAATCTATGCTGCACCTAAAGTCGAGGTTATAATTATATATGTTACGATATGACAGGAGTCAATTCAAGTTTATAAGGCAAAAATTTACCCTTGTGATTCGGGACCAATTGCTTTACAAGGCCCAGTTCGACGAAGCTCTGCCTTTCTAAGGCGAGCGACCGCTCATTTGGGACCATGAATGAATCTTTTTACTGATGTGTGCCTGCAAGTAACCTACCTTTCTTAAACATGCCTCCCTCACCGTCTCACGCAAGCAATTCGCATGTTCTTTCGTCCTACACTTTTTTACTGGCCAATTTGCGCGTACACATCTGCAAGCCATGGTTGCCTAGTTGCTGACAAGCAATATGCCGTTTCCGGTAGGTGGAATACGTCTCCTTACGTGGGTGGTTACGTACCAAGCCATCGCAATCCCCACCCAAGATATCGCAATCGGAAGGATTTCGCTTATTTCCAAGCACTCTTTTCATGAGCATAAGAACTCTTTCCGTTACTCCTTAAGATTATCGAGGATCAGAAACAAGTCATTCAACCATGAACTCATCATTTGACACCATACTCGATGCCGAGGCCAGCTTTGGTCCAGCGGCGTCATACAGATTCGACTTTACCCTCTTGTTTGAGAATACCATCTTGTCCATTCTCCCATCAACTTTGTTTCTCATTTTGACGCCGCAGCGACTGATTTGGTTGATCAAACAGCCTCGCAAATTGACCAAAAACTCGCAGATCATTCTCAAATTGGTACAATGAGCAACAACTTGGTGGTCCATCTCTAACTCTTTGTTATTAGTGCCTCATCTCCATATACACCATCTTCCAGCTCACTGTCCTGCTCTGTTGGGTCCTTGGCCCTCTGCCTGCGCCAAAGTCGCAGGTTGCAGCAGCCGTCTTGGTCTTTGTCAATGGCTTTTCGTTGGCTTTCTTGTCGTATGCCGAACACACTCGATCTGTCAGACCATCAACACTCATTAATGTCTACTTATTCCTCACGCTCCTGTTTGACTGTGCCATTGCAAGGACCTTGTGGCTCATCAATGGTAGGGCCTTGGTAGCAAAGATTTTTACAGCAACTGTTGCTATCAAGTTTGCCGTGCTGGTTTCTGAGGCATGGGAGAAGCGGTCCATTCTTCAAGCCCAATATCTAGAGCTCTCTCCCGAGTCAACCTCTGGTATCTTGGGCCGGAGTGTTTTCTGGTGGCTTAACCCTCTGATGAAAATTGGGTTCGGTCGACCTTTGACTGAACAGGACTTGTGTGTCTCCGCTAGCTTTTTTTCACCAAGGAAGACATGCTGACTACGAGCTAGGTATACGATCGAGGCTTCGCTTTCATCAAGGAGACTTATTGCCCGTGCGCAAGAGACTTGGAACTCAAGTAGGACACCCATTACGCACTGAACACTGGTGTAGTTACTAACTACTTCTTCAGCAAATCACTCCAAAAAGAATAGGCTGTTCTGGTCGACCATCTGGGCTGCAAAGACCGTCTTCGCCTCCGGAATGCTTTCTCGTCTATGTTTGATAGCATTCAAGTACACGCAGCCTTTCCTTATCCAACGGACCGTTGGCTTCGCGAGCGATTTGACCGAGTCTAAGAATATTGGATGGGGGCTCACAGGAGCGTGGCTATTGGTCTTTATTGGTCTAGCCGTGAGTTCACTCCTGGTTAGCCAACATGTATGCTGACACGTCTCGAGATCTCCAACGGGTTCTACTACCACAAGACATATCAGTACGTTGCAACCAACACTTGCGATGAGCTTGTACTGACAGCATAGATTCGTCACTTCGGTCAGAGGCAGCCTCGAGAGTCTGATCTACAACAAGACGCTTGATCTTAGCACCACAGCATTTGATGAGACCGGTAAGGCCATCTAAATCACTTACGAGGGATAGTATTGACCTAGCGATAGTCGCCATCACACTCATGTCCACTGATACTGAAGCTATCTGCATCGGCTTCAGCAATCTACATGAAGTCTGGGCCTCGCCTATTGAATGCGGTGTGGCATTGTTTCTTCTATACAGGCAGCTAGGCCTTGCCTTTCTGTCACCCATGATTGTGGCGATAGGTCAGATCACGAACGCGCACTTTTGAATTTTGACTAAATATTTCTAGTTGCCACCCTCGGCATCATGCAACTTGCTAAGCACATGGGAATGGCCCAGAAGAGATGGTTCCGTGGCATCCAGACTCGTGTTGATGTCACTGCCTCCATGCTCGGATCGATGAAGGTAGGTAAGCTCTCAGTTACAATTCTTGTTGCTAATAGTCTTATAGGAAGTCAAAATGCTCGGACTTACCGACGTACTCAATAGCATGGTTCAAAAATTGCGAGTAAAGGAGCTGAAGCTGGCAAAGAAGGCCAGAAAGCTGTTGGTCTTTCGATTGCTACTGGGTAGGATATGAAACTCACCCTCTTAAACCACTTTGCGACTAACTAGTTCGCGATAGGATCCAGCACACAAACCATCTCGCCCCTAGCAACTTTTGCGACATTTGTCATCACATCTCAGAGCACCGGTCAGCCATTGAACGTCGCCTCTGCTTACACCTCGTTGTCTTTGATATATCTCTTGTCGACCCCCATGGCCACAGTCATTCGGACTATCCCAATGGTTAGTGCGTCTCTGGCTTGCTTTGACCGAATCCAGGCCTTCTTGTTGTCAGACAGCTTCAAAGACCATCGACTCCCTTTGGACACTAGCAGAAGCCAAGCGTATGATAGTACAAGTCTTTCTTCTAGCGGCAATGGCGCTGTCGAAATGCAGGATCTATCACAAGCGCGGGACCTCTCAACCGGGGACCCCTTGATGATAGTGTCAAACGCCAGCTTCAGCTGGGGCGATGGACAGCCGCCAATTCTACAGAACATCTCCTGCACCATCCGAAAGTCGCACTTTACCTACATTATTGGCAGCGTGGGCTCAGGAAAGAGCACACTCTTGCAGGCCATGCTCGGAGAAACCAAGCCTTCTCAAGGATCTATCTTTACTGGAACCCGCAGGATTGCATTTGTCGGTCAAGAGCCATGGATCCAGAACTTGACTATACGCCAGAACATTGTGGGGGTTTTCAACTACGACAAGGCGTGGTATGACAGGGTCATTTATGCATGCGCATTGGAGCAAGATATCATCGATCTCCCTGGTCGTGATGCCACAAAGGCAGGTAGCAAAGGAGTATCACTCAGCGGTGGCCAGAAGCAACGACTTGCTCTTGCTCGAGCAGTGTACTCAAGGGAAGCTTTCATCTTCTTGGATGACGTCTTTGCAGGTCAGGACGCTGCGACTGAGGAACATATCCATCGGACGCTCTTCTCTGATGGGGGTCTATTCCGAGAAATGGGCACAACCATCGTGTGTGTCACAAACGCCAGTAAGTTGTAGTCTGGTATCCTATACACAACTCATATGTACTAACGCGTGTCAAGTTCATCGCCTCGTGTATGCCGACCATGTCATCGCTTTGAGTGAGCAGGGTTCCATTTTACACCAGGGAACTTTTGAACAACTCAAAACCGATACCGCATACTTCAAAGGTCTTCACTTTGAGCAGAACGGATCTCCCACCGAGGACGGCAATACTGTGACCACTAGGCCTGGCGAATTAGCAACATCAAGTCCACCAGCACCAGTCGAAGACGGCCAGACCTCAATGGGACAAGGACTTGGTGAATTCGCCACTTATGGTTACTACCTTGGATCAGTTCCCTTGTGGCATGTTCTTATAAATGCGGCCCTTGTTTGTCTCCACGCCGGGAGCTACAAGATGACAGAGTTGCTACTCAGTTTCTGGACAGGCCGTACCGGTGCGACACATGACGAGTCAAACAGCTTCTACCTCGGCCTCTACGGCATGCTCGCCAGTCTTTCCATGTCGGCTCTGATAGGATGTTCTTTCTTCTATCTGATCATTACAGTCCCACGCAGCTGCAAAGTCCTGCATGCTCGACTGCTAAAGTCCATTATGGACGCCCCTCTGTCGTTCTTTTCGAAGACCGATGTTGGAGTCACGACAACCCGTTTCAGTCAGGATATCTCGGTTGTTGATACCGAGTTGCCGTTTACGTTGATTGATCTACTCATCAACATTGCAGTAGCATTCTTGTCGGCTGTGATGATGTGTGTGTTTTCTGGATACTTTGCGGCGACTCTTCCTCCAATTTTGTTTTTCTGCTGGCGTAAGTTCAATATCCGATTCTGTTGTTGCTTTTCTAAGGTTGCATATAGTCCTCTCAAAGTTCTATCTCCGAACATCCCGACAGATTAGAATCCTCGAACTGCAGGCCAAGTCTCCTCTCTTTACTCACTTCCTCGACACCCTGCAAGGGCTATCCAGTGTGAGGGCCTTTTCTTGGGAGAGGCAATTCCGCGAGCAATACTTTGAGTTCCTCGATGCCTCTCAGCGTCCATATTATCTGCAATTCTGCATCCAACGGTGGTTGGCACTCGTTCTCGACCTGATGGTCGCCGCCATGGCTGGCGTCATGATGGTGCTCGTCGTTCAGCTTCGGGGTCAGTTCGCACCCAAGTTCGTGGCACTGGCCCTTCTGAATGTTACTTCGTTCAATGAATCCTTGACACTCGTCATTAAGGGTTATACCCAGCTGGAGACTGCCTTTGGTGCGGTTGCCCGCCTCAAGCATTTCGGTTCAACCACGGAGAGTGAGAATCTGGCTGGCGAAACAGCTCAGGTCCCCGAAGAGTGGCCATCATCTGGGCATGTTGCCATCAGGAACATGACTGCTTCATACACCAAGGCGGGGAACCCAGTGCTGCATGGCGTTACGCTGGACATACCCGCCGGTTCCAAGGTTGGTATTTGCGGGCGAAGTGGAAGTGGGAAGAGTTCTCTCATGGGCTGTCTCCTACGTCTCCTAGAGATTGATGATAGCTCCAGCATCGAGTTTGATGGCATCGACATCACTACTATCCCGCGTCAAACCATCAGAGCATCGGTGGCGGTGGTCCCGCAGCACCCATTCTTCATGAAAAACACCAGCATCCGAGACAATCTAGCACCTCGAGGTGAGCGGAACGACGAGAGAATGCTTGCGGTACTGCATAGACTCAGAATGCGAGATGTGATAGACCGGATGGGTGGATTAGACAGCATTCTGGACATTGATCGCCTATCGCAGGGTCAACGCCAGTTGCTTTGCCTCGCCAGAGCCATGCTCGCGAACAAGAGGATCATCCTCCTCGACGAAGCAAGCAGCAACGTTGATCCCAACTCGGAGCAACTGATCCGACAGGTTATTAGGGAACAGTTTGTCGGATGCACCGTCATCGCTATCGTTCATCGGCTCGGAGCTGTGGTGGACTTTGATCGCGTCGCTGTTATGAGCGGTGGTCGTGTCGTGGAGTGGGACAATCCCAGGGAGTTGTTGAAGCGGGACAGCGAGTTCAAGAAGTTGTGGGACTTGACTTCAGGATGAAGAGTTATGCGAAGATAGCCGCCAGAGTCGATTTTCTTTTGTAATGGCTTGCTCGCACATTTGCTTCTCGGTTGCTCTGAGAATGCACAAGACGTATAGGATTTGCATAAAGGCATGGTATAAAGTGATCGTGAACAGATTACACGTGCCAAACCACATGATAAAGGCTTAGCTACTGTCACCAATCAATGCCCAAGAGATAGATGCTCGCCCAAGGATGTGGTCTATTGCCCTAGACCTTTCAGCAATACACAATGTGTCGATACCCTCATTCAAAGAGGTTGATTAGTCTTTAAACTCTGTGTGGTATTTCTCATCCAATTTGACTTGTAGTTGCACAGCATGCGACGGCAGACTGATGCTTCTTTGTTGTCTATCTTATTTGACCTTCAACATGGTGTCGCATGTCAGCCTGTTCAGAGCGGGATTTCGGCGCGATTTTTGCAGCGGCTTTCCGTCCCTTTGAGGCTGAGCAAGTACTAGTAAGCATATGATTGGTACAATTTCATCTGAAACATTCAGGATTGCATCACAAATACCAGGATCGGAATCCAACATTCAGCCAAGCCAGGCAACATTGTGGCACACACGAATTCCGTACCAGTGATGTCACACGGGAGCGCTCGATTGGTCCAGATACGGTTGGCTCAAGATCACAGCCTCCTTTGGGGGCTACGTAAATCATCGCAGCAACCAAAGCGATTGGCCTGAGCGTTGCGGATCAATTCCTCCGCTTGGATCCGATTGGCTAAGATTTTCCCCTCTTGCGGATCTTCTTTTATTGAAATACTCGGGTTATCTCCTTTCCTTTGTAGATAAATAAGGCACTTTCTTAGAGTTAAATGCTTGCTACTGCGAAGCACGCTCTGTTTAACAATACAATATTTGATGATTGCCAAAGTATTTTTGGATATCAATATTGCCAGCCCAAGTAATTATCACCAACAATCAATCTCATCATTTTACCAAAGTTGTTCTCCCACCACCACCACCACTATCAACTCCCGCCCTCCAACATGAGCTTCCCCCAAAACAACGACATTGCTCTCCTAGCCCAGCAACAACCCGGCAACCCTACCCTTCAAGTCGACTTTTCATGGAAGAAGTTCAAGACCTTGGTCTCACAAAAGGACAAGTCTGGAGAGTCTGTTCCACGATATGTCATCGACTACAACAGCTTCACATCGCCCCATCTTGTCTTCCACCCTGCTGAAGATAAGTCTGTGACTATCGGGACTGGCACTCTTCATCCCGTCTCTATCCACGCCGACTATGAAATACGTGGTCACAAGGGAACTCTCAAGGCTCTGAAGCGCTTCGCCACTTCCTACACTCACCTCTCATACAACTACGCTGAAGGCCCTGGGGACGCCCCGGCTGCCATGACCTGGACTAGCTCCAGCGACTTCAAGACTTGGGACTTTGTCTGCCTCGACGAAAACAGCATTCCTGTCGCCAAGTTCTCGGCGAATGTCTGGGCTATGGTCAAGGTCGGCCAAATCGAGTTCATGGGGCCCAAGGCCAACAACCCCGACGCCCAGGAGGAGATTATGATCACTGGTCTCACTCTGTTCTATCAGATGGTAGTTCGCACAGGTAGTATCCTGTCTCTCTTTGGCGCCATCTTCTCAAAACCCGGCCCGCTTGATAAGGAGGCAGCTGAGGGGTCTCGGGGAAGCGTGGAAAGAAAGGAATGGGCGGAGTACCAAGACTTCCCCAAGGATTGCAAGTCATAAAATGATGCGTGGATGTTTATTTGGTTGTTTTTGAGCCTCAATGTGTCATTATTAGCGAGCCTGGTTATTCACAATATTTGGCTAAGGGGACGACCGTTTTTCATACCAGTACTCTGTATCTAGGGTCTTGTTGGATATTTCATTTTCACCCCGAGGCAAACTTAGTTATCGTTGACATTAATGAAGTCTCTAAGAAGAGTTATCCGTCACAATATCAAGTAACATACTGGTAAACACATGATAGTATTAAAACCTAACCCCATGATACACCATAGACACAGATACTAATAGTGGATAGATCAATCGTAGTAAACCCCTTCTATTAAAATAATACCATCTGACTTTCTTAACCTTTCAGACATACCCTCGCTACCACACCACCACTCAATATCGTAATTCATACATCATGCTACGTTCATGTCGACCAAGTTGGATCCATAATCCGAAACTAGGCTCTCTACAAATTCACTGACCGAAACATGACCATCTTGTTTCGAAATTCCTCCTTGATCTCATCAGGGGTCATGTTAGCACTCGGGGAGACCAGCACTGGACCTACAACGGTCTGTGGTGCCAGCCTCCTGAGAGCTTTCGTCGCGGCTGCTCGGTTCACTTGAATTTGCAAGTTCCACTCACCTGCCGCGGTTTTCCCTTGCAAATCTAGACGGAAATTCCGGTCCTTGTGGAGCGGACCACAAGTGTCAGAAAAGCCCTGCAGCTTATCATTCGGAATACCATCGATGAAAGCATCGATGAGCTTCTTTGGGTTTTGCGGCATCTTCTGTTGGCTTATCGGCAAACAGTTGTTGTTGAGGTTAATTTTGCTTTCAGGCGGAGATACTGGGCACAATATTTGGCAAACAATACTCTGCGTGGAAGAAGATATCTGAGAGGTGATGTGATGTAGTACTGATCGACCGTGGACTGCGGCGTATTATAGTTGATGGAAAGCCCGGTCCGAGCTCCGAAGCAGCAGAGTTCTATCTATGACAGAGACACGTTCATCAGGTGTTGACCTAAGCGAACAGGAGGCCATCATCGAGCATTGGGCGAACATTATAGAACTAGGCAGATTGAGGAACATGTTCCTGGAGATGGTGATCGAAATCTACTCTACGTGCGAGGGAAGTACTTGGGAACGAAATGCAAGGTCATATAGTCCCACTGACAAAATAGAATAAGAAAAATCGGTACTTCAATTAGCCACATTGTCTTTGTGACCTTGTGGTATCAAAGGTGTGTGATTTGTTCTCCCTCGAACAAGGCCTGTGAGTTGGTAAGGGGGAGGAGGCGCCCATTGACGAAATGAAAATCAGGCCGCATTTGAGTTCGGCTTGAGGGATCGAAGTTAGCAAATAAAGCAAAAAAGCTGAAAACTTGCAACTTGTTTGACTTGTGTGGAACCGTATCACCCTCCCCCACTAACCTTGCTTTGTTCTAAGGGTGGCACAGACTTCATAGGTTTGCGTTGTACAGAGTTTGGTTGAGCAAACGAAGCTCCAACGATGGCAGATGGGACGACTCCTTTGTTCTCTACCTTCAAGGTTTTGGAGCATAGCAGGCCGCATCTGTCTTTGGCATGACCAGCTCCTTATATATTGACCATGTTCGCCCGGGAAGTCAGATTCTTCACGAACATGCACACAACTTCGCTCAACTTTACCCGCTACGAAAATGTCGACTCTTTCTCGAAAAGGTCTTTTCTGGGAACATTCTGGCATCGACCTCGAACCTCAATGGGAGTCTGAACCTCGCATCGAAGCCATCCAGTCAGTGTGTTGTGACCTATTCGAGACTGATGCTTTGGATGACTTTACTGTCTCTTTCCTGTCCTCGGGCGCCTTGAACAAGGTGTATATTGTGGAATACAAGGTTCAGAAGAAGAAGTTTGTCTTTCGAGTTTCCCTCCCCGTTGACCCTCAGTACAAGACGGCCGGCGAAGTGGCAACTCTCAGTTGGCTCGAACTAAACACGACGATTCCATCACCCAGGGTTCATGCCTTTCAGTATTCGAGCGACAATAAGATAGGATATGAATGGATCATGATGGACCTGATGCCTGGCGCTTCGGCTTATCATCGGTGGCGCAAGATGTCGATGATGGCCAAGACGAGGCTTGTTGAGACCATTGCCAGATACCAGGCGGAGCTTATCAATTCCTCCGAGTTCCGGGCCATAGGCACCTTGCAGAACTTTGACCTCCGGAGGGATGCTGAGCGACCCCCGGGACGGATTGTTTCCCTCATCTTCTGCTGGGGGAAGAACTTTCACTACAACATTCCCCGAGGACCCTTCCGCTCCAGCCATGACTGGCTCAAGGCCTTCATCTCCATCATCATTCAAGAGAAGGCCAGCGAGATTGACGAAGCCGAAGACGAAGATGACAGGGACTGTGCCAAGAGCGCACTGAAAGTAGCACTAATGCTCGACGGCTTGCTACCCAAGATCTTCCCTCGCATCCAGAACCCGCCAGAGCGTACGATTCTCTGGCATGACGATCTCTCGCTGGAAAACATCATGGTAAACGAAGAAGGCGAGGTCACAGCCATTATAGACTGGGAATGCGTGTCGGCGATGCCTCTCTGGGTCACCACGCAAATTCCCGACTTCCTCGTTGGACCGGATCGTGAAGAAGAGCCATGCCGTGAGAAGTACGCCGACAAAGCACCAGAGGATGAATCAGAGTCAGAAGATATTGATCAAGGAAAATGCGAGATCTATTGGGACCATCTTATGGAATATGAGCAGACGCAGCTTAGAAAAGTGTGGATGGATCGTATGGCCCGAGGTCGCCGTGGATGGACTGAGTCAATGTCAGAGGACGTTCTGAAGGTTGATTTCCATGAGGCTGTCATTCGATGCGCTGGTGGCTCGTTTTTGATGGAGATCAAGGAGTGGATCGACGGGGTTGACAGGGGAGATTTTCCCAGACTGGCCAAATGTATTGCTTAGAAAGGGGGGTCGATGAAAGAGGAAACCCCCTTCTTGTACTGAGTATTACTGTGAATTTGAACTTGATAGTAGATACACATTGTAGGCCATATCATAGCCTTGAGGCATTGCTTCCCCATCCTGGTTACCAGCCTTTCTGTGGCAGTGGGCATTGTAGTATTGCATTTATTTCATCAAACCATCTAATACGGGTATGTTTACGAGTAATGAAAGCACTGAAAACTATAACTATAATGTTCCAAAATGATGTGAAGGAGCCAAGAGCTCAATCTACAAGTACAGACAGCAGCCCCTTTCGACATGGACTCTCAGCTTTGCCTCTAAGCGGTACGTGCTTGCTTGGCCTTCTTTGCTGGGCGACCTTGCTGAGCAGCTGCCTTTCTCTTGGTTTTCCTTCCCTTCTTGTCGGCTTGTTTCCTGACATGTTTCCAGTCGAAAAGAGCTGGGTCGAATGGCGGATCCTGGGTCATGTCGGCAATGACACCTTCGTGGTTCAACAGAGGGAGGAAAGGCCCCTGCCTGCCTGGACGCGGCCGAAGGCGATCGTACACCGAGGCCTGGTTGGGGTTCTGGCCAAATTCTTGGATGCTCCGCCCATTGATGCCCCTGTAAGCGACGAGTCGGCAAGGCTTTTGCCGCATAACAGGTATGTTGGCCCACCAGTTCCACTCTCCAATCACCTCACGCTGGAAGCAGAACAAGTCCCACGCCGCTATGCTCGCGAACACCCAGCTGGGTTGGATCCCTTCTTCGGGACCCCAGACGTGTGGGATCGTCCAGGCGTGGCTGAAGTCGACGAGCGTACCGTTGATGTACTGCTGGTACTTGAGGTCGCGAACAACGATGCCACACTTGTGTAGCTCCCTGAGATTGCGTAGCATTTTTGGAAACTTGGTAGGCCGAAGCCACTCCCCCTCCTTATGGGTGCTTTCATCATGGGCCGGCTGTCCTCCCGGGACCCAGTCCTTGACGATGGCCATGAGTGGCTCTTCGAGGTTCGGGTGTTCCAACAGCTCGGCTGCAGGCTGTGAGCGGAGAAAGGAACAGTTGGCGAGTGCAATCTGGAACTGTTCTTCCACCTGCTCGTTCAGATACACCGGCATGTAGCCATGTGCACGAACAGCAAGATCCTCGCGGCCCAGTTCCTTCAACCTGCCAAACACACGACACTCGTTGTTGAAGGACGTGGCGTAAAGAACCAATGTCTCAATTAGGGAGTCAGGCCACCCGTATCTCTCTTTATGATTATAATCATCCCCATCATCGGGCACTTCGTGGAAGGGGTACAGATGGGCACAGGGCTGGATGGTTCCCTGGTGAAACTAGAGTAAAGAGTCAAGTTAGTTACCTGATATACGGGCCAAGTATAGGGACAGCACAAACTAACAATCTTGATGGCGTAGAGCTTGCCGTCAATCTCAGCCTTGACAAGGACAGAATGTGCCCCTATGTCGACGATGGTCAGAAACTTGAAGTCATGGGCGAGGAGGTCATCACTGAAGCACTCAAGCTTCGGGCCCTCGCAATCAGGGAGGGGCTTAAGGAGAGGCATGGTGAAGTGTCAAGACGGTCTTGTATGATGGCCAAGTGTGATGGGTGCAAGGAGTTGACGACGGTTGTTTTGAGAAAATATGGTGAACAATTCACCTTTTAATAAACAGAAAGAGATCCTCGGGCAAACAAAGAATGTGGAAAAGTTGCCCAGGTATCTACCAGGCCTCATCTCACATTCACCCACCAAGGTTGGCCACTGAGGCTGGGCACGGTGTTTGTGGGGAATAAAGCAAAAACAGCTGAGTATGAACCAATATGCATAGATAGGATGGAACTGGGGGTAGCTTTGGCTTCAGGCCGATCTTTGCCATGTGGCGCTCAAAGGACTGTTAACAAAGCGTGCAAGTGCCGGTTGCAAGACCCCTTTGTGAATGGATGCTTGATGCTTTGTGATTACGTTGTAAGCTTGGTGACATCTTCAAAAGAAGCCATCAGCCACAATGGCAAAAGAAACAGTTTGACAGTTGGTGAATGCTTTGTGTGCCCTTGTCACTGCAAGGCAGTGCGGCAGGGACCCCATACACTACCCGGAGCAAAGCAGAGACAATCTAAAGAGTGCGTCTATTAATAAAATCTTATTCTCTCTTTTTATAACTGATGGATGCTTCTAGAGAAGTCATTAAAAGGGTACACCAGGCTGACTGCCTGGTTACGAGTCAAACCCTTTATCTTTCTAACCCTCGCAATGAGCGCTAAGAAGAGGGGGTTTAAAGGGTACACATGGACGGCTGCCGGTCTTTAAAGGCCCTTTCCTCCATTCTAGCGTTAGATGTTTGATTGTATGTTTAAAAGAAAGCTACCAGCCCTCGACAGCTCGCATAAATGCGGTTACGTAGATAGCGCAAGTAGACCAGGTCTATCCTTTTTTTGCGCTGGTCAAAAGCAAAGGTCACAGAAGTAGAACAAGCACATGACCTGATTCGAGGGGCTTTCTATGATAAGCCTTGCATACATGTAGAATGCTAGCAAGACACAAGGCTTTGAGTGTTGAGTACTTTGTGTGCCGGTCGCAATTTAACTGCTTTCTTTAGAGGCACAGAGTAGTATCTCAAGCGCTGTGGTTCCCCTCCGGTTGATAATGAGTTAGACTATGGAGGTGATCTAAGTATAAAACCCCCAGTTTCAACTCCATCTCAGACGCTCACTTTATCCTTTTCACTCCCAAACCACCCACATTTATCGCATCCTCTTGATTTCTTCCCCCTTAGCCCCTAAGTCTTTTCTATCTTGACCACAACTTCCCCAGACAGCCATGGCGTTCAGCATCTTTGCCATCATCAATTCCATGATATCTCCCTGGGCTACCCCTTTCCAGACCCTGCAGGCCATCCTCACCCAGGCCAACCTGCCCATCCGAGACGAGTCAAAACCACCAAAGAACATGCCGCTAGACAGGACTGCAGCCCATACCAGCAGTTTCGAAGTGTCCAACTGGACTGAGTTCAACTTCGAAACGCTTATGGAGGCGTACGGAGATATTCTGAGCGAGCAAGTTCAGGCCATGAGCCACGCCCCAACAGGGCTGCCCAGTATTAGACGTCTCGCTGATCTCAAGACTGTCGGGCAGACATATCTATTTCCCACTCTTCAGTACACCCTAGACGCGGGAGCTCGTCACATTGGCATCCGGCTGGGGCACCATCTGCCCAGGTTCGAATTTCTCCCATCACAGCCTCTGGGTGGTCTCTGTCCGGCATTCACATTGGGCTCTGACAGTCAAGATATACTTGTCGTCAGCTGTGTCCAATTTGCCAAGCAGTGGAACTCCAGCGACCTACTAGACACCTCAGGTTCGGCCAAGCACCCAATCGGCCGACTCGTCACATACTGCAAGGCTGCAGGCACTCGCTATGGCTTTGTTCTTACCAGCAGCGAGGTTGTCGTCGTCCGCGTCTCCATGGTGGCCAGTTCGAGAAACTTCCATGTTGAGTGGCAGGCTATTCCATGGGGCGCCTCTGGGGAGCAGACCCTTACTGTGAACCTTGGGCTCTGGTTTCTGGCCATGATGAGCTTGAATGGCGACCATCGACGACTTTGTTGCTTGACTGAACTTGTGCCGCTCAATGTTTGGTCGAGATCCGTGGACTCGGACGGACGAATCGTCTACCAGCACCATCTTTCGATGCGGAAGCGCTTTGATCTACCGGCCGGCGGAGTTTACGCCGAAGCCTAGTCATTGTCCCTACACGTGTTGCATTAGAAGGCCATGTATTTTCGGTTACCTGATGCTGGGTCTAAGTGCTCTCTATTGAGAGACGCATAGTCAAGTTACCTTCTTCTGTGAGACTTTCTTGGAATAGTCATGTCTCCCCCCTGAATGTTACCCGTTTTTATATCATGTTTGCCATCAGCGCTTGTTACGCGTATTTCTTTGGCGTTAGATCTGGTACTGCGTTATAGATAATTGACTTTTATTTTGGACACGTCATATTATATTAATTCAAACCTTTCGAATATAGCCGATACTTATTTTCGTCTACCTCGGTTGCCTAAAAGGTAGTGAAATGAGAATGGGAAGAAAGGGCCTGGAACCTCCAGCTTTGAGTGCCTGAGACAGGGCCACATTTACCCCCAGGGTAAATTTGCTGCTGCCTCAGGCATTCATCAACCCTGATGCATCCAATCCCAGCCGTGACAACAACAAAGCCAAGTCGGCAAATTCATCATCTTGGGCGGCAGTATCTGCGACATCTTGGCTCATATCTCGTCTGCACACACCTCAGTGCTTTGAAGTGGCGACTCGTGAAGTGCTGGTTGGCCTCAGGGAAACAAGCAACCGTGAACCGGCTCGCAAGTGCTGCAAGGCCTCGTCATAACGACTTCTCATGTTCTCGCAGATAAAGATGAGAAAACACATGACTATCTCCCGCCTCGATAAAGCTGTTTGATGGCCATCACATTCAACGCGGTCTTTCCGGCATCGCCTGCATGTTGGCTTCTCCTCGTCGCACTTGAGATGGCGCTTTCTAATGACCATACTTTAGTATCAAGACTCGCCTGAAACATGGTACTTGAGGCAAGAGTTCTCACTTTCGGCGCACTGGTCCTTGTCTGTCGCCTAGGAACGCTGCTTTGGCCTTGGTTCATCATGATACATGTCGTGGTGAAGTTCCAATGATGGTGGTGGATACCTGCGCCGACTGTTGAAACAAGACACTGGCGATTTGCGGATAAAGGGTTCACTCTTGCTCATTGTTGTTGCCAAACTGAGGTTATTTACAACATTGGGTTTTAAGGCTGTCTTGTATGTCTCACCGTGTTCTTTTATATCGTGCACGGCAAATCCTCTTGGAAGCGGCATAGTAGTTAACAATATATATCGACTCGCTACTATGGATATGTGAAAATGCCAAAGCTCCTTGGTTCTGAATGCTTCCATAACACTTCTGACGTGGTTGATGTGAAACCCTCCTCACCACACAAGCCTTGATAAAAAGTAATGAGCTTCCGATCACCCAGAGGTATGTTCTATATGCCCTAGAAACGTAACCACAGATTTCGGCTTGGTAGTAGAATGTGAGGCTGAGCAAACAGGATAGACAATGTGTCTTGGGCCAGTGTTGGAACTTGCTTTGCTTAGGCCTCAGGTTTCTGGCCATACACGGTAGTTCTGGATGTAGTAAGTACTAATAGGTCAAGTCAAGAGATAAAATAAGTAAAACTTACACCAACACGTAGGAGTGAACATCTCGGCTCAGTATCTCCTTGCGCATATCCACCAAAAACATCTGCGCCTTGTCATACTCCCACTGTCATGGCAACATTAACTCAAAGTCCATCACATCGGATGTGAAAGTTCAACTCACGCCTAAGAGCTCTGTCAAGCTGCGAATAGAGAACCCTTCAAGCCCCTGCAGCAGAAATTGTCGGTTCCAAGCACCCCACTGCTTGAGATGCTTGTCCTTTGGCCATGTACCGATTGGAACTTTGACCTTGTCTTCAGCAATGTTGGTAAAGCCGGCTTCTTTGAGGGGGTCGACTGGGTTCCAGAAAAATGGTCGGTTGATCTTTTCGCCGACCTGGTTGAAGATCTTGACCCAAGTTTTGAGGGGAGATTCAGGAGTAAGGGTGTCATCATCGGATCTGGCGTCCCCCCATAGCTCGACATGCTCTACCCAGCCGCCAGGCTTGAGGTGCCTGAGATAGAATTAGATGACGGCCAATATGTCATTGGGTGCAAAAAATAAACCCACATCTGGACCTTCTTAAGAAGCTCTGTCCAGTCTGGCACAGTGCCTGTCATGTAGCGAATATGGATAAAGTCAAACTTGTTCTCTGGAAAGGTCCAGTCCTTGTTTATATCGTCCACCTCAAACTTGCAGTTGGGCGGGACAAAGTTTGGCTGAATAGGTGACAGGTCGACACCGACAACCTCGGCACCTGGGTGCATGTCTGCCATTTCGCTAGAGAGTGTCAGCTGGGGCTGACTGAATTACGACGGACCTCAATGAAGACTCACATAGCCCAGATACCGGTACCGCAGCCGATATCTAGAACGTCCTACTCCTCGTAAGTTATTACAGAATTTGAGCCAGGAACTCCAAAACGGACCTGTGGGCGGTCGCCAATCGGGGCTTTATATAGTTTACCGTCAAGGACGATCCGGAATAGCTCATGACTATCCTCAAGTTAGATCAAGGTCAACATGTGCACTTCAAAAAGGTCTCACATCAAGTCTTCAGCCTCTTGTTGACGATCGTCATTGGGTCCCCTGTTTAATGTCAGAATAAGGGACTGGACTCCTTTCGGTTCTGGATACTCACCAGTAGGTACCGTCGCCATACGAATGGTATCTTCTACCATTTTCCCATTTATAGTCAAGAATAGAAGACCTCAGCGATTCAGTATCGGTGACCGCACTGATACACCATATTAGAACAAACACAGTGGGAAGCACATCTACAAGATCCTCTTACCCCACCGAGTAAGACGAGTCACTATCCGTGTCCTGCGTTATAAAATGGCCATCAGCCAACATGAACCCAAGCGGGGAACATTGCAAATGCTTGGCAGGGTTGAACCAACAGCCTCGATGTTGTCATCAGCGTGCGGAGCAGCCGCCGCTGCGGCTTCAGGACTCTGGGGCGACCTGGGAGAGGACTTGGGGGGCGATTTAGGAGACGACATGGCTTTCACCGAGACAATTAGAACTGTTCCGAGAGTTTGGTCCACGCCTGTAGAGGGGAGAAGAGTGACGTGGGCGGGGGATGCGAGGGGAGCGAGTTATCACAAATGATGTGACAAAGAAAGTCACGTGCATACATTACTCCCTGGTCTTTGTTCAGGTCAGGAATTGGGCCGAAATGACGGTGAAGTGATCATCGCTAGCAAGGGTTTGTAACTCGCTTCGATTAGGGCAAACTACGAGTTTCTGTCCAAATGTCGAAGTGTAATTTGTTGAATGGTTCAGGCGCTACACAGTAGAAAGAGAGATCTGCTCCCCCGATATCAAAGCTCAGACATGTCTTATTTGCCCAGCAGTCCCCCGTCAACAACAAGCACCTATCCTGTCATATATTGAGAGGTATACATGCAGAAGAACACGGCAGGGCCAGCGTAATCAGCGGGTGTGCCCCATCTCCCAATAGGGCAGCCAGTTATCACAGCTGCTGTCGCCTCTGCATTGGGCCGCAATGCGGTGTTCTTATCAACGCGCAGATTAGCACATTAGTTTTTTGTAACTCCCAAGCAAGAATGGCTCCTACATGTCTGTAGCCACGTATCCTGGCGCGATGGTATTAACTTGCACGTTGTGCTTTGCCCACTCATTGCTCAGAGCCTTTGTCAGCTGCGATACTCCGCCCTCTGAGGATGAGTACGGCGCGTAGCTTTCGCCGCCTATGAAACTGTTGGTGGAGGCGATTTTGATGATTGCCTGGCCTCCGAGGAACCATGTGTCGCCCGGCTGCTGGGCAGAGCAAGAATAGTGCCTCGAAGTTGACATCTATCGCTTGTCTAGTGTGAGCTAGGCCGAACTAATCGTGTGACGCCGGTCCTGACGGCATCTCACTCTTCCTCTGACACCGATAGGGCCCCTTTTCTCTTCAAGATGCCACCGTAGTTGACGAGGATATCGATTCGTCCATCCATGACATCCAGCGCTTGCTGAAACAAACATTTGACTGCACCCATGTCACCTAGATCACAAAGAATAACCTCTGCATTTACACCTCTTGCCCGAATAGCGTCTGCCGTATCATTGTTGGTCGTATCGCGCTGAGCAATGCAGACAGAGGCTCCCGCATCGGCCAGTGCAATGGCAATAGCAGCTCCAATGCCTCGGGATCCTCCCCGTGAGAATGGAGTTTTTTCCTTTGAGAGAAAAGAGGTCGACAGCTGGGTTCTGAGGCGTTGGTTCTGCTGTCGGTGTCGACATGTTGAAAACTCGTGCTTGTAACCGGGAAACTGTTGTCTTTCGGCGAACTGGAGAGGTTCTTCAATGACTTTCTTTTCCTTCTTCCTTTTACAATTACAGGCTTCTCAAGCCTCACTATGATGGCTCCCGAGACAGCTCCGAGTTTAGAACCCGACTGATTAATTACCCTGCGGCTCCCAAGCCGACACAGAATTATAAATAGTGAGAGTCTGAAAGGGCACTACGACAGGGACGAGATAGCATAGTAGCGTCGGTATACTGCAGATAAAAATTATGTTTACGACAAAGTTGGGAAAGGCTCTCGAAGAACCAGCCTATCAGGTGATTAGTTATGTCAATCTCTGGGTGAGCTAGGGGGCTCGCCTCTTCAGGCTAGAGCAAGTAGTGCCTCCAGACAAGTTATCAGTTTTCAGGACAGATCCCCCCGATCTTCAAGTTTTGCGTAAAGGATTACCTTGAAAATTATCAAAGACAGAGAGAAAAGACTCTTTGTTGTCTCATTCTAGTGGTAGCACGGCTTACGCCTGGTGAGGCATCATCCTAACTAAACAACAGCCAATCCACCCACCCACCGGAGTAGTCCGCCTTTCCCCGGCAAGCCTAGACTAGGGCGTGATCGACACTCGGCTACCTCAATCCGAGTGGTCTCCTCGGGTCTTGGCATACTTCAAACTCCGAAATGTCTGTCTAGTCCACATTCAGCTCTAGTAGAGTCTAGTTTACCGAAACGTTGCCGACTACAATTACCTTGAGCCGAGTCCATCTCACGGGCTTTGTTTTTGGGCAAACTACATCGACAATGACCTCTTTGTTTCAAGACCAGGCTTTGAAAAAGAGCCCTCTTGAGCTGGAGGGGCAAACAGTAGAGAAGGGCTTGGCGTTGGAACCCAACGACGCCAGAAACCCCTCTCTTGATGACTCTTCCGATGACGGTTCAAACTTGGTTCGAGCTCAACTCGGACTTGACTCGCTTGATCCTGATTTCTCACTGCCGCAATTCCTCCTGTCTCGTCAGATAGACGTCGCTGTTAAAGACAATGCACCAATCCATCTCTCCAAGTTCCAATCACCATTCACCTGGTCGACGCAGAAGAAGATCATCATCTTGTCGGGAACCTTTATGGCGTCCATGCTTGCCGCGTACTCTGCCGGCGCCTACGCCCTTGCCTCAGAACCGTTGCGACACAAGTGGAATGTCGACGACACGGCCTTTAACGCCGGCATCACGTTGTTTGTGGGCGGCTTTGCCTGTACGCCCATGATCTTGGCGCCTGTGAGCGAACTGCACGGTCGTTACTGGGTGTTTGTCGGTTCTGGGGTTGTCTTCTTTCTCGGAACTCTAGGATGCGCCCTTACAGAGAGTTATGCCGGCATGTTGGTCTCCCGGTTCGTCACCGGCTGTGGTGCCGCCGTCTTTGCCACGTTGACAGGTGGTGTTGTGAGCGACCTCTATCACAAACAAGATCGCAATACACCCATGGCCTTGTACTCACTCTCCATCATGGTCGGCACAGGCCTTGGACCACTGGTCAGTGGAATCACTGTCGATCATTTGGGGTGGAGATGGATCTTCTATCTCCAGCTCATCGCCATCGGAGCCACGACCGCAGTTCTCTTCCTCTTCTTCGGAGAGACGCGCAGCAATGTGCTTTTGAGGCGTATGTGCAAGCATCTCAACACCATGCAGTACGAAACGGCAACGGGAGCCATCGTGCAATTCTCCCCTTCTGTCGCAGAAGCCCTGCACCTCGATATCAGCATCATCTGGCGAAGCTTTGCCTTTCCTCTCAAGCTACTAGTCACCGAGTCTGTTGTGTTTTGGTTCTCGGTCTGGGTCTCATTCGCTTGGGCTATTCTCTACATGCAGTTCAGCAGTATCGGAATTGTCTTTAGAGGCGTATACGGCTTCAATAGCACCCAAGTGGGGGCTGTGTACACAGCAGTCATCATAGGATCGATCCTCAGCATCTTTCTGGCACTTGTCCAAGAGCCTATTGTTCGACGAGTCTTGCCTCACAAGGCCCCATCGAGCACGCCTGAGCAACGTCTCTTCTCTCCCTGCGTTCAGTCCATCCTACTACCCATTGGATTGTTCTGGTTCGGACTCAGTGCGAGAAGCAGCGTATCTTGGGTTTCACCAGCACTAGCTGTGGGCTCCTGCACAATGGGCATTTTCAGCATCTATCTGGCCGTGTTCAATTACCTGGCCGACACCTATCATCAATACGCCTCGTCGGCGCTGGCGGCCCAGAGTCTCTGTCGGAATCTACTGGGAGGAGTATTTCCTCTGATTACAGCGAGGATGATCTCAAGCTTGACATTGGGAGGTACCGGAGGTTTGCTTGGTGGCCTGGGGTTGCTGTTGACTGCTATTCCTTGGTTGTTGTATTTCTTTGGTCGCAAGATTCGGTCGCGGAGTCCATTTGCCAGAGAGATGGAGCATTGATCCAAGAGGACATGATACAATATGGCTTACGGCACCTTTGGAGACGCCATTTATAATGAGGAGAACAATAAGATACAATAATCACATGTGCCGGTTTGCTACAGCTCGCAAAAAATAGCATACTCCAGCCCACACTCTCTACCAATAGCGCTCACCCACTCTCCTCTGCCGCAAGTCTCCTCCAGGTCTTGGGCCTGCCTCTGTCAACTCTCCATGTCTCTGCTGTCTGCTTGACCCGGTTGACAAATTCTTCCCTCCATCCACCAACAACGTCGTTTTCGCCACCGACTCTTGAGCCCAGGTTCCATATCAAATCGCTTTCAGCCCTTGCCCCCTCTGGCGCATCGAGTAGACCAACTGCCACATCAACAAGATCAGGACGATCATCGACAGCGTAAAAGACGGAAGCTGAGCATCGCGAGCAAAAGTATCGCTGTACGTCTGGTGAGCTCTTGTATAGCGCTAGGGTTCCGAGACGAGCATCTCTATCCGAACAGGATACAGCTTTTTCAAGCTCTTGCACTGATTGCGGGAAGCGAGTTTGTTCCGTGTTGCTCACAAAGTGGATTTGCCGAAGAAGGGCAAAAGTCCAGTTGACGATTTCAACGCCAAACACAGACCGGCAAGTGTTGCATGCGTCAAAGGACGCAAGGTGTTTGTGCGTTGTTGGCTCAATGAAAAAGGGCAGTGAGTCTCCTTCAGCAGCTGAAAAGTCGTCTGGAGAACGCCGAAGAACAAGGTCAACTCCCTTGCAATGGCACTGAATGGGGATGTCCCTTGATCTTTTGAGCTCCTCGTTCAGTGCATCCGCTGACTCGGATCTGTCATGATCAAATGGCTGACTCTGAATAGCTCTAGCGCTCCAACGCCTTGGCTCTGTGTCATCTTGGTTGACGTTCAGCAGCCACTGAGAAACACCGCCATCCTCGGTGTCTCCCACAAAGATGTGATCCGGAAAGGCGATCAGGCTCTTGACTGGAACGTTGTTCAAAGCTCCCGTAAACACATCGAGCACCTCTGGTTTGCCTTTGTAGTATTCTTCCCAGAACAACGGACTAGAGCACGTCCCACAGAACAGCAGGCTGACATTTGACGTGAACTCGTACCGTGCCAAGTCGGAGTTGAGAATTTCACGAGTCAGGCCAGGCCATGCGATGTAGCTAGTGTACATGGCTCCGGTGACACGTCGGCAGGACTTGCAGTGACATATCGTTCCTTGGAGAGGGAGGCTAGAGTAGGAGACGGCAGTTGAGTACGAATGCGCTTCGCAGAGACACTGGGCCGTGATTGTGAGGCTCTCGGTCGGGTCCGCCGACATGGTTGTGTTGGCCAAGTGGTCTGAAGGATGTTCTGTGTGCGACGAGCAGCAATGATAGCTCAGAGGAATGACTTAATACTCCACTCTCACAGCAAAGCATCAGAACTGGAGTGACTGTATCCGAGGAACGTGATGCTGCCTATCACCCCGCATTGGTGCTGGAGGTGGATCATCACGCCGTCGGATATCAAGCCGATTGGCACTAACAGCAAGGATGGTTCTTATCGGCGTCACCAGTAGACTTCAATTGATGCTACGCAGTGCGGAGCGTCATATCTACTCTTAGAAACCAACGTTGCTCGATATTTGACAGGGGTGACGACTGTGACGTGCATGAACCAAAAGCTCCGACCTGAGCAGGGGGCTTTGACAAGATGGTTGGGACTGACAATGAACCAACAGGCACATGCCTCAAGCGCTCAAAAACGCACCCTTGTCGACATGTCTAGGCCCAGAAACATCCCCCTGCAAACATCAAAGTGGACAGCCTTGGCCAAGTCCTCGTATCTCCTGCATCATCACATGCACAGACCTAGGAAAAGGGGCCCAGTAACGAACCAACAGCAAAACGGGTCACATTTCCAAAATTGTCCGATTTGCCGACGTCGTGTGTGACATGTGTGTGTTGGTTCTGACTGTTGTTGGTTCTACGGTGGGGTGATGGTGGACATCCATGCCAACAACGTTCAGTCTATACCAAGAACAGGAACGAACTAGCGCATGGGCAAATTACGGTTTCCTGAATCAACACAAGATGCATGGATACTTAACCCGGCAGAGGTACACACCATCCCGGGCGGCAAAGCAACTGTTCTCCCTTGCTCTTGATCGACTCCTTTTTACATCCATCACCATGTGCTTCTTCTACCAATCCGTCTGGACCTGCGGCTACTGGAAATGGGCCGGTTTCCACCAACGATGCCACAAGGAACATCGAGTCGGTGAGACCTGCGGCCTCAAGCTCGTCTCCCAATGCAACTACAAGCCCACACCGTGCAACATATGCCAAAGGATCAAGGCAAAAGTCCACCGCATTGAGCAGTTCACCGGGAGAATGGAGAGACTCAAAGAATGGAACTTGATCAGCACCTACGAGAAATGCCAGGAAGAAACCGCCATCATGCAGACTCAGTTGGCAGAACTACGACGACAACACGACGCAAACACCAAGAATGTCGTTGAGATTACAAACACCACCATCGCGAAGGCGCAGAAGCAAATCAGACACAGCGACTGGAGCGGTGTGCGAAAAAGCACCCAGACAAAGACAGGGTCGAGGTTAAACAGCCTCCCGCTAGAAGCGTTGGAAAAGGCCATACACAGTCAAGGCAACTATAGTTTAGCTTCATCTGGGGGTGTCATTGTGGGTGTTGAGGCAAGGTATGGAGCGGAACGGACATTCACTAGTTCATAATCTGGGTGATACTGGAAAGACCAAGCTGCTATATAATATAGACTCATCCCGTAAGCCAAATGGACACTTTCCTGCTCAGTCTTTCCTCTCGAACCAAATCTTATCCCCAGTGAGAGGTTCTAAATCCAATCCCATCTTGACGGCCGTATCACGATCGAATACGAATTCGGCCGGGATCAAGTCGTCGCCTCCCTCCCAGAAATCGGCCAGATGTGCAGTGTACTTTGTCTGGTCTCGCTCATGCTCAAAGATAAGAGTAAATGCCATCGAGCGGTCTGTCGCATTGGTGAATAAAGCACCATCCTTGATCTCGACCTTCATGCCGTGATATCCTGTGTTCCAGTAGTAACCCGTGTATTGATCGAGCGGTCTTGTCTGTGGCTGGGTACTTCGACTCCGTTTCTCTTTTTGCTTCTTAGGAATTGTCACCGTGCTACCTCCTTCATTTCTTTGTTTCCCTTGCTGCTTCTTTTTTGCCTTGTCTTTTTGCTGGCTATTCACAACCATTTGGTTGTCGAGAAGCAGGGCACGCTCCTCTTTCGGGACGCCAACGACCTCGTCAATGAGGTCTCGAAACAGCTGTGCAGCCACAGAGTTCGTCCCTTCCGAGTTGCCAAGAACAACAGCGCCAAACTTGAACTCTGGAAGAAAGATGAAGCGACTCCCAAAGCCAGACACGACGCCATTGTGACCATAGATAGCATGGCCACGATACCAGTAGACTTCCATTCCCGCGGCGTACTTTGTCGGAGATGTGTGAGGCTTGGCCTTGCCACCTTTTGGTTCTCGAGAAGATCGCTCCTTAATGAGACCTTGGTACACGTTTTCGTTGATAGGTCCTTCGCGACTGACGATAGCCTTGATCCATTTGATGAAGTCATTGGCACTGGAGATGACCGAGCCAGCGCCTTGGCCCTCGAGACAATTCCTGGCTTCAATTTCACGGTAAGACGATGTTTCCTTGTCCCAGATATGGCCCTTGGCTAGTCTTTGTTCCAACCCCTTTGTCCTAGCGCTGTCTGGTTGGAGACCAGTCGAGTCCATTCCAAGGGGTTGGAAGAAGCGTTCTTCCAGGAATTCGCCAAACGGTTTCTTGGTTTTCACCTCTACCAGGTGCGTCATGACGGTGTACATCATATTACAGTAAAGATATCTCGAGCGCAGAGGAGCGGCGGGGGCAAGGTTTCTCAGGTTTCGAGTGATGGACCTTGCGTTGTCCGGGTGGATGGAGTGCTCGCCCATGTAGGAGTCGTCATGTCTAGAAGCCGGTAAGCAGAATTTTTCATCTTGTCCTAAAGAGGATGCATACCCAGGCATGCCAGTTCGGTGTCCAAGGATATCGTCAATGGTGATGCCCTTCGTGTATTCGTCCTCGGCCATGACAAAGTCATCAGGCAATAGTTCAGACATGACAGAATCATACTGTATCTCGGGATAATTCACATTGCCGTCGACTAACAATGCGATTGAAGCAGCAGTCAAGGACTTTGAGGATGACGCAATGTCAAACAGCGTGTCAGCTGTGCATGGCTGGCCGTATTTCACAGAAGCCATCCCAAACCCCATAGACTCCACGCGGTCATCTTGAACAACCGCAATGGCAAGGCCTGGTACTCGGTTCCGGCGTATCAGCTCTTCGATATGCGACGTGAACTTTGATGAATGAAGAAGCTCCATGGTATTTTACTGTAACAAATTATTTGAGAAAAGCTGAGGCCTAGCGTGGGAATCTGCATTGAATATCAACAACGTAAGCAGTGGAAGCCTAGTCAATTCCAAGCCAACCAATACAATGATGCATAACCTAGTGAGTGAGACAAGCTGACAGATCAGACCTGCTTTCTCTTGATACGGTCATTAGCTTGCCCAAGACCGACTCCAGCCAGAAAGGCAACACGAACAGCCCCCAGCCCCCAGAGCGCTCCCAGATTCGCCCAATCCTCGACCCTCCATGCACGAGGATTCCAGAACACTTCCGCACCGAGAGACGCCCAACTTGCATGTAGATGGAGAATGTCGCAAATAAAAATGCCAGTAAACACACCCTTCCACACGCGGATGTCATTCGTCAACCTCAGAAGAACGGCTTCATTGAAAGCAAACAAGGTGTAGAGGGCCGCCACTTGGTCGTAAATGACCTGATTGTCGGGTGCGTACTCGCTTGTCTGAGACATGGTCTTCAGGAAAATTGTAGGAGCGAAGTGTGTCTGTAAAGCTGCGCCGATAGCAAGAAAAGGTTCAAGGTAGAGAAATAGTAGGCGGTATAGGGTTGGGATGTTGCTCAACACTTCCATGTCGGGTGACTTGGCCGCGATAAGCAGTGAAGAAGGAAAAGGTCTGAAAGGTAGGTAATAAAGAATATTGGTTTAAATCATTTTAAGAAAACCTAGGAAGAGCCTTGTAGGATGAGAGATGCTCATCAAGCAGAGGCTGTTGAAGAGGTGAACAGTGAGCCGGCTGGACGCTGTTATAAGTACACGTGGGGGAAGCCAGGTCAGAAACCGAGCAGGCATGTTGACAGCGTGTGTCATAGGGATACATGCACATGTATTCCTACGTCCAGTTTCCATCAATCAAAATCCCCACAAGCAAGGAGAGCGCAGTATCTCATTATATTCGGGAGTGAGGCAGGGTTGCACCTTGATCAAGAGTGGAGACAATGACACCCAAGTGGAATGTAGACTTACTGATCTGTGTCAGATATTGAACTGCCGGCAGATGACACACAGCCGGATTATCTATTGTGGTTACAGCAAGACCAAAAAGAATACTCTTGGTGTGGTCCTTGAATAAAATTGATGTGATGGCTCAAAAAGATGATCACGCTGGGGATCGAACCCAGAATCTTCTGATTCGTAGTCAGACGCCTTGCCATTGGGCCACGCGACCAAGCTTGGTGTTAGTTGTGAAACATGTCTGCAATTGAGGCTTATGCACCAAAGCTTGCGAGCCAGTAGCCTTTCTTTGGGCAATTTCAAGCTCTTACAGATTGCGTTTAACAGCTATGATAGCTCGGGCAGGTAAGAATGATGGGAATCTTAGCCATATTGACTAAGCAGTCAACGTCCGAGAACAGCAAAAGAAGCACATCGAACTTTGTTCGCAATTTAAAACCTATACATAAGCTATCTTACATCACTCCCAGTTATCGAAGCGCAAGCATCCATCACGTACAGTTGGTTACCCGTCCCCACAGCTTTACCAAGGGCCTCGGGGTCGTGGCCACTCAGGGTCATTGGCCAACTCAATCTGAGCCAAGTGAATGGCCTGATCTTCAGCATTGTCAAAGACACGAACAGACGCAGTTGCGTTAGGCTTGACAAAGTATGGCTCATCAACCTCGCACTTGGTGTCATTCTCAGGTAGAATTCCATGGTAAAGGAAGTCTCGGGCGTGCTTGGCAAGACAGAGCGAGGGAACTGCGACGGAGCAGTGACCGTAGCCCTCAACCTCGACAATCCTGGAACCTTCAAAGGCAGCTCGAGCAGATAGTGCCGAGACAAGAGGGCAGACGGGGTCGTAAGTGGTGGTGAGAATGAGAAGAGGGTGGGCGGTCTGAACGCCGTTGCGAGGGACGTAGTTGTGCGTCTTGGGGATCTGCCACTGCTGCTTGGCAAAGAAATAGACGAGGTCATCCTGGGCAAAGACACTGCGATTGAATGAGGGGACAATGACGTTCAAGAGCGAATCAAGATCCTGAGGCCAGTGCTTGGGGCCAGAGACACCATCGTTGAGGCTGATGGTGTAGAAGGAGTCATCGCCATCGGGTGAACCATCCAGTCCGTAATCATTCAGAGCGGCGGTTGCGTTTCCGTTCATCAGCTTGCCAATCCGGTCGGCAAAGTTGTACCAGTTGGCAGGCTTGTAAAGAACAGGGAAGAGCGCTCCGTACCAAATCTTTTGGTAGTCCAAGAGGCCGTAGACGCTGTTGTTGACGTAGACGTTGAGGGGCTGCTGCTTGAGCTCGCTCATGAAAGTGAGGAACTTGGCCTTGAGGCCTTCCCAAGAGTCTGCGAGAGATGACATGGCGCATTCATCACCAGACTTGATGCACTCCTTCAAAAGACCGTCAAGGACATTCTCGGTATCGACCATATCCTCCATGTCGATGCGTTCTCCGTACCAGTTGAACTGGTTAACGACGCCATCAATGATGACTCGGTGAGAGCGTTCAGGAAAGAGGGTGGCATAGGTCTGGCCAAGGAGCGTGCCGTAGCTGAAACCCCAATAGTACATGTCCTTCTGGCCAACAGCGTCCAGAATGCTGTTCATGTCGGCAGCAGTCTGTGGTGTGTTGATGTATTTACCATACTCGCCCATCGTGTCATCGCACGCCCTGACAAAGTTGTGAGTCCAAGCGTACATTTCGGGGCCATTCTGGGTGATGTCGGCGCTATTGACTGAGCTCAGCTGCCTGCGAGCCTCCTTGGTGGGATAGCACGAAGCGTAGGGCTTGGACGAGTTGACGCCTCGAGGGTCAAAGGTTAAAAGGTGAAGTCCATCACCGATGATGGTGCTGAGCTGCTCGCCTCGTCGATGGATAAACTCGAAACCGCTGCCGCCGGGACCTCCGGGGTTCAGCAGGATGTTCTGGCTCCCATCCTTTCCGCGCAGTCGTATGAGAGGGACGGCGAATGTCTTGTCGCTAGCATCCTTGTTGAACTGATCGATCGGGACATCAACGCTGCTGCACTCCAAAGGGCGATCCTTGATGTTTCCACATGGCTCCCAGGTGATGCTCTCACCGGGATACATGAGACGCGAATGGTGGTGGTGCGGGCACCTGACATGAGGGATGAGGAAGTGCCACGCGGCGAGGACAGTGATACCGATGCAAAGGAACTTCCATCGTGTGAGGCCCGATTTAGGCTTGGATGCGTCCAAAATGACGGGATTGAGGGGTCGTTTCTCGTTCATGGTTGATGTTGTTTGTGAGATGAGACGCGACGATGGTTGCCGGGTGGCGGTATTTCATAGCACACGCTGACTCATCCGGGTCAACGCAATCAAGCACAGTGTCGTTTCCTGGAGGCCATCCAGGTACCTAATTTCGATGACACAGTTCACTAATAAGGGGGAACAATAGATGGTTCAAGTACCTAGATGCGTAGAATCATCTATGATTATACAGAGGTGGATTGGTTGATTGCTGGCATTTGGACTAGCTCCCTACTACCATCTCGTCATGCTCTGAGCTCAGTCGATGATTCGCCTTCTCGCTTCACCACCACAATCACAAGCCTCAGACACGTATAGCTGGTCCATCCAACCGTATTTCACGTGCCAGCCGCAACTTCTCCATTGCGCAGGATCTCAAGAAACCAGCTTGAACCAGCCCCCGGACAAACAAGAATACCCATTCTCGGCAGTCAGCTTTCTGAATAAACGGTCAACACATGTCTCATTTCTTCAACCAAGTACAAACAGAAACATCATACCTTGGAGCAAGCGCCCTTGGGCCAGGGCATAATGACCTGATCGGAGATTTCTTCTAGCAGGTAGAGGTCCAAGTCAACGATGGCGCCTAGGGTGACGACGCTGACTGTCTCTTGGCGATCAATAAAAATGCCGTTTCTGATTTCACGGTTGATCCCGTGGGATTGCCCTTCGGTAGCTCGGAATAGAGTTCCTGTGTCTTTCCTGTCCTTTGCTATAAAGATGGCCCATTGTCCAGGCATAGACGCATCGTCATGATTGATAAGCAACATCACGCTGAGAGGAGCCATGTTGGGAATGCTGGGGCTTTTATGTAAGTTGGAGTTGTTGCTTTTGAGAATGATGACAGTTTGGTAGATTAGAGGTTCACGTTAGTTGTCGGCAGGTCCGCGGGAGAGCCAAGTTTTATAGCATTCATGTGCGTTTGCGTGTGTGATTAACATCCAAACCACCTTCCGGCTCCGCTAATTACTATCTCTATGAGATGCTACGTGAGCTAACATAAGTCCCGGACATCAGACATTGATGGCCGGTCCATCAAGCGCCAGCTGGCGTGCCACCCGTAGCTTTTCCATCGCGCTCTGTTCCAAATAATCATTGTCGATCAGGCCCTGGACGAACACTGTTGCCCATAGTTCGGAGTCAGCGGCCTAAATAAACAGTCAGCGCAAGCCTTATTCTCGAAATAAAAAGACAATACCTTGTCGGGAGGACCTGCTCTTGCGGGTATCTTGATGCCTCCCCCGATCTCCTGCATCTTTTCGTGAAAGCGAGCTCCCGGGACAAGCATGACTCCCAAGGTGATAATGCTGGATGTCATTACGGGACTGAGAGAATAACCGGTTACTATTCCGAAATTGTTGTACAGCGATCCAGCCTTTGTCTTGTCCTCTGCGATGAAAATTGACCGCTGGCCAGGTACCCTCGCGCTATCATGAGCGACGAGCAAAATTACCGTGAGAGCCATCTTGGGAACGTTGGCGTGGTGGTGTAAGTTGGAGTCGTTCTTATCGATGTTGACGATGAGATTTGTGTTTGGTAGATGAGAGATTCGCGTTTGTTGGTGGTAGCTCTGCGGGACAAGCAGAATTTATAACATTCAGGTGTATTCACGTATGTGATTAATATACCGCTATGGATGCCTCTTGATCACAAACGCTGATCGTTACCCAGCCAAAAGATGACTGTAAGGGACAGTCTCACTGACAAACACTCGACTGCTCAACTAATACAATCAGTGATAGGGATTTCTCAAGCCGGTCAAAGCAATCACAGAAACAGTGACGTTCCCTTGGACTCATGCCCAGTTGTTCATTTTCACTTGACAAACAGTGCGTGAAAAGAAGCATTGAATTCTACCTCAGTATTGGTGGATGGTGTGCGTGATTACAGGCACCTGGACTACCTAACTGCTAGCCAACTTGCCATGCTCTGGGCTTACGAAACATTTCCACAACATAATCCCCCTACCAAATACGTCTCGGTAAAATGGAGATGCTTCTCTACACTAGGTTCTAGGCGCCGTCCGAAACTTGGCCATTGCCGAGTGTTGCAGAATCCCCTCCTCGACCAGTTTTTGGGCGAACCACTGCGCCCAGATTTGACAACTAGAAACAGGCTTAGGGGTAGAGTTGGCAATCTCTTCCATACGTCCAAGCTTTGACTCGTCGACAAAGCCCAAATTGATTACGGTGACTCTCTCTTGGGGAGTAGGGCAGACGTTCTTCTTGACGTCGACAGTGAATCCGCGAGCGTGGTCTCCCACCGTGTAGAATAGGGTACCTTCTTTGGTCACCTCTGGGGCTACAAAAATTGCCCAGTGGCCGGGGATGGGCACGTGCTCGTGGGAGACGAGCAACATTATCTGGAGGCGGATCATGTTGAGAGCGTTGAAGTGTTGGTGTGCGTTTGAGGGTTCTTTGAGGTCAGTGGTGGTTGTTGTTGTCAATAATGATGACATTCCTCCTTGGCTAGGGAGGTCGCCTAAGAGGCAGCTTTTATAACTCGTGATCTTGCGTGCGTGATCAACATTTCGTCATTTCTTTCCATCACGAGGCATTTAGCGATTATCACTAACCCAGGACAAGAGCCTGGGGAATGAACTCGCTGCTTCGCATTGCATTAATTCAAGGCTATCAGTAATAAGATTTCTCAACCAGGTGTCGGCAATTCACAAAAGCGACAATAGGAGAGAGAGAAAACGCACACACATCACAGTAGATAAAGTCAAGGCCTGATCCTTATTTAATGTTCAATTGCGTTATTAATTGTCTACAATGACTTTGTATATGGTATCCTCTCTATCGCCTTTGTAAAATCCTTCTCAGTGCTATTCAGCGACGGGTTCGAGCTCGACGAAGGATCAGGATATCTAGGATCCCTTTCTACGCCATCGTCGACTTCAACAACCACAGACGTAACCATGTCCATCTGAATGGCAGGTCCTCTCAGTGACTCTTGGCTGATAGTCCGTGCCATGCCCTTCCGACTTCGTGGTTCATGGCCGCTGGATCGTCCTGACCAAGTCCACCAACCTCCTGTGTTGGCGTTTTCTTGACTGTGTTGATTACCACCCTGGATCGAGATGGTGTTGCCGAAACGGCGGTTCATCGGTGTCTTTAGGAATGCAAAGGTTCCCAAGCCAATGTCTTTCGAGTCGACTTCGTATTTGGACGCAAAGATGATGACGTTTCGTGTCGTGCCAAAGAGGAGACAGTCGAAAGATCCGTTGGACGCAATCATTGCGCCCGCGAAACAAAAGTAGCCGTTGGGCACGTTAGCCCCAGCCATGGTTGCGATACGACCTGCAGCTAGAGGAAGAGTGCAGAGAACGTAGATGACGGGATAGATGAGGAAGGCAGGGTTGCGGCTAAGGTGGAGTTGAACGTTGTCCTCATCATCATTGGAACACCCAGAGCGAGCTTGTCGACGAATGTTGAAGAAGATGATGGTGTAGAGTATCGAGGTTGTGCTAAGCCCGATAAAGATGAAGAGGTAGTGTGTTAGTAGCCGGAGGTTCTCATATCGTCGGTTCATCCAACACTGGTTCAAGTCAGTGTCACAGTTCTCTGACGGACATTGATACATACCCAGCTACCAGCACGGACAAAGAATCCTCCATACTCGGCTCCGTTACTAGTCGCAGCGATAGGTGCAAAGGATATGACATAGACGAATATCCAGATGGCAACGATGGTTAGGTACAGCACCAGCTGAGGGGTTCGGCGGTGTGCAACGACGGCAAGGTAGGTGTGCACGGCGATGGCTGTGATGAACATGCTCGATGCTAAATCGCCCAGCGATACAAACAACCCTTGGGTGTAGCAGGTTGCGGTGCCGACGACGATGGCATCTCTGCGTAGCCATTCCGCATTAAGGAAGAAGGCTACTCCCTGATGCATGTCGGCCAGAAGTAAGTTGATGATGAGGACGAGGAACTGATTAGGTCGCTTCCGCTGTTGTTCACCATCCGCCTTTCCAGCTCCCTGATTCTCTCCATTATTGGTGTTGTTGTCGGTGAAGATGCCGTCGATGCCGAGTGTAAAGTCGAGGGCTCTCTGTATTGTGCCTGTCTGTTGCTGGATGTGGCCGGCCGGCTGGTTCCTGATGAAGAAATGCCATGTCGCAAGCTTATACACGAGGTAGAAGAAAAGGCCGCTAGAAGCAAAGAAGGAAATAAAGGCGAGAACGGTGATGGCGGTCAAGCCGTTGCGTAGATCGGATCCAAGGGGCTCTAGAGTGCGGCCCTCGACGGGGAGATCGCCCCAAGCCATGGTGAAGTTGCCAGCGGGAGAGGAGAGGCAAGAAACACTCGTCCAACTTGTGTTGTAGAAGATGTCAAAGGAACAACATCCTGACGGATGCAGAGCCTCCGAAGTGCAGGAACCAGACTCTTTTGTCTTTTGGGGCAACACAGAGCGATGTCACGCCAACCCATCAGCTGGGCCAAACCATTGAGTTTAAAAGGGTCCCCTGCGTCTACGCTCGGATGCAGGACATCCTAGCTTGCCAAGATGCTTGAGGCTCTCGGCGATATGCCCCTGAACTAGAACTTCCCGGCCGAGGCTAGCGTTGACACATTCTTTTGGTGGGAGAGGACACCGCTTTGACCGCCGTTCGGTGCATAATAACGCCGAGGTAAAGAATTTGGAGAGCTTCTAGATGCTGGATCAGAAAATTTACGGATTCCATCATGGAAGCTGTGACTAATGGCCCACTCAACGGTGATGGACAACGCTATTGCTCCTCGAGTCTCGCGAATCCGATCAGTTGTGCAGATCGATCACTCGCTTACATCTGGGGATGCTCCAGTTCAGCCATGCCATGCAGTCAGGAGGAACTGAACCCTGTAATGGCATGAACGAGAGCACTCCTGTCTCGGATCCTATCTCATGGAGTGCCATAAGGCTTGTGGAGCCATATGTATAGGGGTTTAAGCCAATTAGACGAATGCAGATCAGCGGTACCTCAATTTCTTATATAATTGGCCTATGATATAAGTATTAATAATCTGGCTCTGTATAGATAGCTATATCATACGTAATATATTGATAATTTGTCTGCCGCGGCCTCTTCCGGGGCAGCTGTATATTGGTACGGGCCTCGCCAAAAGGCCGGCGAGAGCTTCGAGTGAGGGTATTCTTAACCCGGTCTCCTTTATATGCCCTGCAAGGGGTATATTTCGCTGATTTAATGTGTTTATGCTGTTTAAAGGGCGTAAATTCATCGCCGGCTTTGAATCTCTTTTTTGTGGCCCCGTTAGCCTGATATTTTGCATATAACTCTGTTGTAAGATACTTTTGCTATTTATCTTGTGCTGTGAATGGCTTTTAATTGTACCTTCCCTCCTGCTTCTATATAATATATGTATTAATAGGAAGGTCTAGCATAATCTTAAACTCGCGATCTTATGGTTTGTAAGGGTGAAAGTGGAAGCCGCGAGGGTGGGCCGGCTTAGGGGCCGGCTTAGGTGCTGGCTTGGTTATGGGGTCTTTCTTTTTCTTTAGTGGTATGACGGGGAGCCTTATTAAGCGGTATTACTAGGTATCTAGCTAATTAAATTAATGAAAGATTTTGTATGTAAATACCGCAGAAATCGCTTTATGTTAGACCTTAAGTCATGGGCTTGTATTACTGGCTAGTAGGGGGCGTTGTGGGGCGGGGTTGGACCCATAAGCCTTATGGCACTCCATGAGATCATGTAACCATCCAGATGTTGTGGACAAGGGCATTTTCACGGTGGCGTCCAATACGAGTCAGTTTTCTCGGCCATGTAACGGTGCCTCGTTGGCAAACGTTCCTCGCTAGACCATTATTAGATTTAGCTTAACTACATTGGCGATAGCTTCACTTTGGCGCTGCGCTAGTCTTTGATGGACGCCCCTTCGGCTGGAAGAACAATCCCCAATCCTGAAACGCCTCGGCAAGTGCGAGACCAGGTCATGAGTAGCGGTTAGCATGAATATTCCTGACTCGTTTTGTGTGTGTTTTATTGAATGAGACATAGCCTGTGTGGCAAATTGCCGGTAGTGGTTTTACATGGCCTATGAAGAAACTTGCAAGCTTTCACTAGAAAGGAGCTTTTTGGCGAGATGAGACGCGATTCGTGGATTTCTAGAAGCCGCGTTATCTCCAAGCCCCAACCAAATGTTGAAGAAACAAAGGCAATTTCTCGTTTCCCAACGACACGTCGGGCTATTCCGAAGGTTTGACTTTAAACTAGCAACCTATCCTCGTCCTTGCATTGTTTTAAAGCATAGTTATAAACAACTCATGTATATTCACCTCGTGTCGAAGTTTCACTGTTGCATAGTGCAATTGCGCAATTTTCCTCCTTAAAGATGAGCTCTGACCGTGTCCCGCGGCCTCCATGAAAGCTAATGCGAAAGGCCTAACTCGAGGCAATGCGTTATTTGCCAACAGGATGGTTAGGAGCATGGTATGTTGAACAATATATACCCAGCACTAAGAGCGTTGTTCCACGGTGAAGCAGTTGCGAGCCTGTCAGGTCGGAAAATTTTGCGACACGTTACCAATATGCTAATGACGTGCGGGCGATTGGACCTGCATAGAAGAAAAATAAGACAGAAAAAATATATATCAAGTTGAATTCGTCATTCAAGACCCAAGAGTCAGCCCGCAACCTCGTTGGGAATACGCATGAAGAAAGTCTATGTCAAGATATCAGTTGTAACCTGGAGTCTGGACAGTGAAGAGTTAGCAGTCGATCGCAATTTGATGCGATCGTCTTGAACTTAACCCACACAGCGTTTATAGCACTCTCACTCTCTTCAAAGTTTGTAGGAAGCACATGTATCCTAGTCAAGGTTCAAGTTAAACCAGTAAAGGCCCGTAAGCACCATCGTCGATGACTGCAACGCCGTTCGACCTTGATACGGAACTATTAGCCTAGTCCTATTTTTAGCTATAGTTATTAATATTTTTTTTAATGGCACTCCGATCACCAGCAGACGAAGCCCGCTCTTGTTCTCTGGTAGAAGCGACAAGATGGTGGCCGGAATCTATAGTCGCTAACCCCTTCAACTTTTTCACAAGCGAAAGATCAGAATCAACTTGAAGCTAATTTTGATTTGTTTTTAATCATCATAATTTATGTTCAAGAAGCGTATCTCTTCTTTGTGACTTTTGTAGTTGGTCGTCTAGGGTACTGGCGATGCCCCATACGGCTGTTATCCGTGATACCAGGACCCAGATACACTCTCACATTATGCCCAATTCTAGTGGTGCTGGTTGATTCTCAATTCTCTTGATTAATGGCGAATATTATTCCAGAGAAAATACCCATGGGGCGTTGACTAGGTCGTGATGATATTCGAATATTGCGCAAGTCCTGATCACCTTTAGACTATCTATCGTGCGGCATTATCCGGCCAGGCTTCAACAGAGGACACAATATCTTTGGACTATCTATATTGACATCACGAGATTAGGTGGACGAGGTTGGCGATATCAGTGCTCTCAAGAGGCTCATCCTAGGGATGCTCAAACTTGGTTAATCCTGTCCACTTACGGCCCAGGCTGTTCTATCTTCCGGTCAAGATGAAAAATAGAGAGTACCATTTTCCATCGCGTAAGAGAGCAGTTGTGGTGACAGAACTGCTGCGCTGCAGGAATGCAACCTTATACCCAACACTCATGCTCGCCACAGCGCTTGATGTCTCCGACTTGGGAAACCGCATTGCGAGGAGAGTTCAAAACAGTAGTCATACTTTAGCAGCACATCACCTACAGGGAACGCAGTCAGAGTCGGCAGTTCGCTTTTATCGGCTAATTCTCCGCTTACGCGTGGCCAAGTCGGGGTCGTCGGTCAATTCATTACGATCCGACGAGGTTCGGAAGTTATCTCAACCCCACAATTTATCTTGCGAGGGCCCGAACACCATGTAATTTACGCAGAGAATTCGTATTCAATTTCAGGTTTCTAGCTTATTAGATTTGAATAGGTCCTAACTACTGAAAGGGCCGAGGGTATCTCGTCTACCTAGGTACCAGATGGGGACGTTTTGTTAGGGGAACTGTCATACAGTCCTGTTGATGACCCGAAGCGGTTCGGAAACTCAGAATAGCTATTGCGTGTTTCATATCCCAGTCTCTTCTTCCGAAGCCTCGCGGGTCATTTCACGTTCCCATTCACCCGATATTCCGATTCCTGAGGCCTAGCTCCCGCCAATCTCTCACTGTCTTGCAGAGTTGAGGACACTAGTCCCGGCCTAGGTATCAAGTGCCGAGCCGGTAAGGATACATGGCTAAACACCGAGCCTCCCCGGGTATATACAGCCTGCAACAGTGTGATGCGCAGCCCGTGGAGATGCCAGACTTTATGGTTATATAAGAGCTAGATCTCTCCAGCACTTTATTCCATCAATCTCAAGTCACTCATCATCTATCATTTCCATCCTACATCATCTCTTCACACATACACAATGGCTCCCCTTCACTTCGGCGCTCTCCTCTTCGACTACCAGGCCATCGACGTCCTTGGCCCGGTCGACCTCCTCAACTCCTGCAGCAAGCGGTACATAAGTGAACTGCAGTCCATGACCAATGTTACAGATGACACGGTCTCAAGGGCCCCAGAATTCGTCTTTCACCACATTGGTGTTGATAAGGAGCCTGTTCTCCTACGCTCGAGCGACATCACCATTGTGCCCTCTACAACTGTGGATGAGTGCCCCGAGCTCGACTTTCTCTTGATCGGAGGCCCCGACCCTATCAACTTCAAGCTGCACCCCAAGCATGCTGACTTTATCCGAAAGCACGTCGCTGCTGGAAAGCTTCTCTTCACCAACTGCACTGGTGCAGCTGTTGTGGCATCTACTGGTGTCTTGGATGGAAAGAGTGCCACCATCAACAACGTGGCTTTCCAGCTGATGAAGCAAATCTACCCCAACGTCAAGTGGGTCAACGACAAGAAGTGGGTTGTCGATGGAAACATCTGGACTGGCGGTGGTGCAATCTCTGGCATGGACATGTTTTCCTACTGGATCAAGGAGAACTACGGATTAGATGTGCTCACTGAGGGAAGCTCTGTGTTGGACTTTGAGCCAAGGGACATCAATGGCGTCCTCAACGTTCTTCCCAAGAGATATGATGAGAGTGGAAACCAGCTCCCTACCCATGCGTTTCCCTAGGAGCACCTCGAGCAGCATACGGCTCGATACACCGGGTTTTGAATAGATATACAGGTTACAAACAGACGCTTTACACCTCAAGTTACACAGCCGAAAGTGCACCAAGGGAGATCTCATATGTGCTACTCGCAACAGATCAAGGGAAAGTGGTTACATGTTATATATAAACCCATTTCGTTAAGAGAAATAAATGCTTCCAAGTCCTTGAATTCATGCCCTTATCCGGCTCCAAGTCCACTGCAAGTTACTCCCACTGGCATCATACTCCCTCCCGTTTAGATGGCACCTCAACAATATTGACTTGATTTCCAAAGTCTGATGGGCCATGTAACAGGTTAACGTAACTCGTGTAGTCGTTTCCGTGCTTGTTGCCAATCGAGGTGCCTGAATTGCACAGGTCACCGTCGCCGTAGCAGTGGGTGCCAATAGGAACAAGGCGTCCTTGATCCTGTCGTAAAATCGGAGCACCAGTTTGCCCTGAAATAGCAGTCAGAAATGATACGTTAGCATATATAAATGGAAACTTACCCCCAAAAGCAGAGATTTGGTAGTCGAGCAAGTTTCGAGGACTCTCGTCGAGATCATACTTGGTACTGGCGAACTCGGCGTACATCTGCGCACCGAACTCATCATTGAGGGTCCTGTCGCCAGGATACCCAACGACCCCGAGATTGATGCCATCACCTGACGAAGGTGTGGTCTCAAACCTAAAAGTACCCAGGTTTCCCTCGAACGGGCGGTCGAGCCGCACAAACGCTACGTCGCGTGTGCGATTACGGTCTGTCTCAACCCACTCGGCTGTTGTGACGACGTCAACACCGTGGCGGCTCTGCACCTGGTGAGACTTGACCGAATCGCGCCCGTTATAGCCAATGTAGCACTTCATCTGCGTGCAGGTGCCGAGCCGATGACTCCAGTCATATACGACATGGCCAGCAGTGACGAGAATGTCGGGGCTGATGAGCCATCCGGTCCCCATCATCCAGACGGACTGGTCCGATCTTTGATCCTCGAACCTGCTCTGGATCTTGACGATAGCTGGGACCAAGAGTCGTCAGCTGCGTGTTTATCTCACTTCACCAAGATTACCTACAGCGATACTTTCCCCCGTCCCGGAAATCGGCAGGATTGACTGGAACCCGCATATCCGGGTCAAAAATGGACTGGTCGCTGCCCTGATTTCCATCGCCGGGTACCAAAGTCGACTTGACTGGGTGAGGAGTCTCAGGCTGCAATAGCTTCCAGGTTGCTGCCCGGGCAGTGTCAGTGGAGGGGATAGACATTCTTGAATGGAGGGAAAAAATACAAAATAGTCAAGTTAGAGATGACCGCCACCTAGGCGTGGGCGAGGAGATGGCCATATTTTATGCAGCTCTGGAGTTCAGACAGCCCCCTCAGCTGAGAAAACAGCCAGCCACAAGTACAATAGAGTAATCAGAGATCCCAATTTAGATGTATCAGCGGGCAATATTCTTGCGATCTAGACCAGATTGACCAGGGCCCAGATTCACATTCCAGTTCATAGCGGCTTGGCGCACTCAATACGCGAACTACACGCAACGTGGCTGCGACTATTGCCAATAGACGGAATGCAGCCACGGTCTAGACGCGGGCGATAGCCACCATACACAAGTCCAGCATGCGACTTAGCTCTCTAATAGACGAAGGTGAGTGGCTATTGTAAATATTGTTGAATTGTCTGAACAGCTAGCCAAAAATAGGACAAATATAGTAGATCTAACGGCCTCTTACTTATCCCATGAGACACTGCAGTAATAGATTAGCATAGGAGGCCAAGGTAACTTTGAACGTGCTTCTTCTCTGAGCGCCCCGGCAGAAGCGTCAAGAAAGCCAAAGAGGATGTCAATCGCAGGAGACTCACCAAACACCAAAATCGCATCTTTGCCCAGAGGCACACTATAGTGTATTAGTTCGGACAAACCAAGTATAGGAAAGAGCAAAAACATACTCGATTACCGCAAGCTCCACAGTTATCCTCTTCCCAGTTAATATTGACGCACATGCCGTTGCAAACAACTGATCCAGGGAAGCATTTGCAAACGCCTCCCTCGCAGTAGCCTCCATGTGCGCACTATAGAGTATTAGATTAAACAGATCGTCCATGGGGATTATGGAAGACCTACCGTGATGCCACAGTCTCCGCAATTTAATATGTCAGCATCAACAGAGGCACAATTGCCATTGCAGAACTTCGCGTTGCCGGGGCACTGACAAGTGCGTCCAACGCAAGTGGTTCCACCATAACACTATAGAAGATGAGACAAACGAGACAATATCCAGAAGGGGAGGAGATACGTACTGAGTTATCGCAGGCCCCGCAATGCATGTCGTTGTTCACCAAGTTGATGCACTCGTGGTTAAAGCAGAGGGTCTCGCCAGGAGGACACCCGCAGGTGCCTGCAATGCAAACTCCCCCCTGAGCACACTAGAAGACATTAGAGACTTGATGAGGTATCTAGGGGAGAAGATAACCATACAGTGTTGTAGCATCTACCGCAGTTGTTGGTGTCAGCATCAAGATTGACGCACCCGCTTTCGCAAACTTGTCTACCGCTAGGGCAGACACATTGGCCCCCAGAGCATGTCGAGTCGCCCGGACACTATAAAGGGTGAGAAGGACGGAATAAAGATGGGGAATAATCTGGCGTACCCGATTCCAACACATGCCGCAGTTGTTCTTGTCGGTCGAAACGTCAATGCAGCTGTTTCCACACGTCTGCTTACCTCCCTTGCACTGGCACATACCCCAGGTGCAAACCATGGACTTGTTTGGGCACTATGAATGAGGGTGAGAAGATGCAACAGAGACAAAGAACAGCTTGACTCACTACCCAGCCACAAAGGCCACAATTCTTCTTATCTTTGAAAACGTCCTTGCATACCCCATTGCAGTTGCTCGTGAGGCCTGGGCAGTCGCAGTTACCGAAAGAGCAGATCCCCCCTGTCGGGCACTATAACCATAATGTGAGAATAGAGCAAGGGCAGAGAAGAGGTCAACATACCGCTCTACCACAGGAGCCGCAATTCTTCTTATCATTTAAGAGGTCCCTACACGCCCCATTGCACACGGTTCCGCCGTTCGGACATACGCATTTCCCTGAAGAGCAGATCGCTCCTGTTGGGCACTGTGACTAGAATAAGGAAGCAGAATAAAGACGGAGAAGATCTCAACATACCGTTTTACCACAGGAGCCGCAATTCTTCCTGTCCAACGACAGGTTTTGGCATGCACCACCACATAGGCTCAGTCCTGTTGAGCAGACGCAGGAGCCCTGGTCACAAGTTTGATTCTTGCTGCACTAGATATGTTGAAAGACTCATCAGACTTTTGAGAATCCTCACGAGGTAAAGAGAAACTTACAACTTTGCGGCATGCTCCACAATTATTATTGTCCTTCTTCATATCAACACACATAGTGCCGCATAGAGTAAGGGTGCTGCTGGCCTTAGGGCCGCAAGTGAAACACGTCCCTTTACCTGCTTTGGCGTCCTTTATGCATGCTCTACGGGCGGCTGAGGCAGGGAACTTGGTGGAGCACCATTGATCACAGCTGACATCGGGCGTCTTGGAAGCAATAGTGGTACCTGTACAGTCAGTCACTGCTCAGTAAACACCGTGGAAGCTCTTACTGAGGGCGAAGCTGCCGATTGCGAAGCCGAACAAGAGGACCAGCATGACTCGAAGCATGTTGAATCGTGGGTGTGACCAAGAAACTGGTGATGATGGAGTAGGGTTCATCACATCGAGGAATCTCGATTGCTTAATACCCAAACACCAACCGACGGATGTGGCAAGGAGCTATGGCTTGGAACGTCGAGATGAGCCTGAAATGGCTCTGTGCGGTAAGTAATTGCATCACGGGCGTCAGCCTCATTCCCAATAAACGCCAACGGGGTTGCTATAGGGACTATCTTGCCCGGTTTGGGTCGGGCTGTCATAGTTAAACAAGCCAATCGAGACCATCAAGATTCATATCTCTTGATTCCCCAGTAGACATGCTTCAGCTTTAACGGCGTTTTGCTATGCAACAATTAATGTTTCAAGAGTAGCCAGGGCGGCAGCAGGCCAAGTACGGCGTAGTAGATCAGTGGGCCGAGGAATGGTCCAAAGCGGAAGAGCCGATGCTTTCTCCACCATCTGAATATAGTAAATGCTCGTTTCTGAACACGGCACTGAAACCAACGGAATGCAAACTTTGGCAATGAAGTCATATTAATACATATTCCCACTAGGATAAATAGAAAACACTTGACAGAAGCGCTACCCCAGCGAAACCCCAGCTCATCCACACATGGTTGGCAGAAGATAGCGAATTGCGATTCAAGCACTCATAATCCTTGGGGAGGACCGACTTGTTACGAAGCTCCTCAAAGGGCGTGCAGTTGAATCCCATTTTTTCTCCTTGGAGGAGGTAAGACTGCTCCAAGAGGAAAGATCTCGAGACCTTTGGCGGGTTCGACCCGTTACGAGCTGCCAGGAATGAGTCGCTAGATGGCAGGCGTTAGATAGTCCATGGATCACGAGATGGGGGAACTCACAAGAATCCGGTGGATAGAGGGCTGCCCTTGATGTCGATGCTAGTGATGTTTCCCTTAGGCCAGTACCAGAACCGGTCTTTTTTGTTCTCGGGGTCACGATACTCTGATATCAGAGTGAGGTTTATGTTGTGCTGGATGGTAATTGTCATGTCTTTCCAGTCGACCGCTTTAGCTGGCATGCGAATCCTTTGAAGATCTTCGTGGCGATAGATGGTGAGGTTGGTGATCTTGTCAAACATGGTCAGATCAATCTCTTTCAAAGGAGAGCCTTCAAAATAGAGCTCTCTGACATTGATCTCCTTGACGTTGGATGCGCGCGTGATCTTGGTGATGTGACCCTGAAGTTGCAGTAGTCCAATATTCATGGTCTCCGTTTCCGAGCTGCCGAGGGTGAGCTCGGTGTTATTCCCCCTGACCCAGATCTTGCTGGTGTTTGCGTATCCTACAGTGACGCTCCTGAGCTTCGGAAGCTGGTGACCATTGATGTTCACGGGCGCCCAGGTCATGAGGCGATCATACTCTGACTCCCGGGCGATGGCTTCGAGGGGATACTTGTACCAGCTGTCGAGCGATGAAACCCTAACCCCCCAGAAGTCAAGACCCTTTGACCAAGCGCTGCCTGTGAAACCCTTGAGGCCCTCATGCTTCAATTCGGTGAGGTGATTCGCCTCAATGTTGAAGGCCCCAAGGTGCGTGAGACTGGTGACGTCAAGCTTTTTGAGGTAGTACATGCGCTGCATGGTAAAAGACTCCTCGACCCTGGTGAGGTTGGGAAGTAGGAGTTCCGAGAGGCCGTTGAAGGCCCAGAAGTAGATGGAGCCGTTGACGGTTTTGAGGGTTGAGGACTCGATTTTGAAGGGCTTCACTGACGTGGGATACGGTCCACCAATTTCTGACATATTCCCCCACTCGACATTGTCTCCGTAATAATAGATGCCTCCCTCGACGAACTCGATACCATCGAGGTTGATGGACTCGTTGACGAGTGTGTCAAAACCCAGGCTCCCCTGAATAGTTTTGCAGTTCTTTCGGATTTCATCGGCGTCATCCTGGTTTCTGACTGTGACGTTGGCACATCCCTGTGCCCAAACAGGCTCTAGAGAGGAAAAGGTCAGTTGGACAGAGTTTTGGGTCTGCTTGATACATGCCCACCTAGGAAGAAGCAGAGAAAGGCAACAACGACGCCAATACGTTGAAAATACATCTTGACAACTTGACTTGCGCCATGTGGAACTGACGAGGCATTGCAAGCGAAAGTGGAATTGTGCTTAGACATATACTCGTATATCGCTTCTGAAAATAGCCCAGGCACCGTTTCACTCTCATCAGGGGCGAAGTCAGACGAGGCAATGCCAAAGAGTCATTTGCCAGTTGTCATTGGGGTCTAATCAGGGGACCAGTTGCCAAGAGTTGCCGTGATTGGGCTGCGCCGTGTTACACTTGAAGAGTGGGGAGGATACTCAACTCCCAGTGGTCCAAGTCCGAGATATCCCTGTTATACAGGCCATTGTGATGAGCTTTTGTGCCGTTGAACCCGTCTTGAGAGCAACCTGATCTTGGCATAAATTAGGCATGATTACTGCGCCCTGAAGCCAAGGAATTCCGATCCTACGGGCAAATTACTTCGCTTACAGTTATGTCGAATGACTTTGAAATCCAAGACCAAGAGTTCGCCAGGTGATTTTTGTCAACTGATTGAGTTGGTGAATCTCCAGACAGCTGAACAGGCTAATAATGAACTATTCATACAACCCAGTGACACCTCACAAGGCGAGATAGCCCAGATCAGTGAGAACGCTGTCAAGTGATTCTGCAAATTTCTCTCATCCATAAAAGCTGTCACTCATGCGATTCCTTCATCCGCTAACCCAGCAAACTCACCTTTGGAGCTCGTTCTTGAGCTCTGCCACCTTTCACGACTTCTGAATGCTCCGGCCCACCACAGATCAACATTTAGATATAAGGTTCAAGATCCTCTCACGTTGCCTACTACGGGATAGTGAGATCGGAGATCCTCTTTTCATAATTCCCGGAGAAACCAGACCCCTTTGCCTCGGCTGTTCATGCCCCAGTTTTGTTTGACTCTTTGAGAAATGTCAGCCTTGTCGCTTGTGGTTTCAAGGTAACCGAGATTGGGGTGCCAATGGCGACCCCAGTAAATTAAAGATGCGGCGCGGCGTAGTTATTTTCCCATCCGATCTGTATCCGACAACACATCTCCATGTTTCACCGTCTCCGGCAAAGGCAAGACCAGAATACCGAGGTTCCGTGATATCTCCTTGTTCAGGCCCTCTCTTTCTCCCTTTGAACACAGTTTCAGACCATATCAAGGACTCGATTCCGAGCAATCAGAAAGGCTGGTAAAGCGAGGCGCTCAGTGATGACCCTTCCGGCTCACACATCGAAATGCGGACTACTTACCTGTCGGTAGATAAATTTCTGTGATAGGTCATAAGTGCTTCTTCACAAATGTCCGACTGGATACTTTGATGGGTAGTTTTGGGGCTTCGGTGGAAGATCCCGTTTTAGTGTTATCAGCCAAAGCTGTCAGATTCTGATGCCGCAGGCCTAACCACAACCCGTTGGCAACAAGTAGAATAATTTCTCTGTTGTCTGCATAGATTAACTTCAAAAACCTTACTTAGGTGCTTGATAGTCAGACGAGGTGCCATATTCCACCTTCAGGTGGTGAAAAGTTGGACATGACAAGAATTTAAATGGCGGGTGTAGGGTAGCCCGACATTGGTGATTGAGACTCGGATCCAATACCCAAGATGAATGTTCTGTTCCGAGCCGCGCAAATAGGACGGCGAGGTTCATTTTATTGACTCTGAACCGTGCACCCACGATGGCAAGGGCATCTCCGTCAAGTCACGGCTTCTCAATAGCCTTTGATCACGTGCGGTGAAGCTCAATCACCGTCACGTATGCGGGTTTGGTACCGAGGGCTTGGGACGGGTCAAAGGCACGTCATTAAACATTACTCAGAACTTGGCGCAATTGAAAGGAGGAGTAGAGGAAGATACGTGAGCCAGCTCGAGAAGCTCGAGATCAAGTTCTCATGGTATGGTGTTGTTATGTTCCGACCTTACGATGTTGACCAGCCCCGGGAAAACACAGTGACGGTAAATGCAAGAGTCTGGACCGTAATTTACACATCGAGCGTCTGGAGTGGCGCTCAATGGATTAATATGCTACGGAGTAAATCCTTCCAAATTGCAGGTAGCACGAAAACTGCAAGACTCCTGTTGGCACTCCGGAGAGTGTTGATCGACACTGCGGATGCGGCTCCTCAGCGGGTATCCGCGTGGGCGGAACACCGGAATGACCTACCGTCATTGTGGCCTAGAACCCCCTGGACTGTTCCTAGCACATGATCTAACGCCTAGGGTGCTTCATCTGCCACGAAGCCGATGATCGAGAGATTAGCCTGGCGGAACTCTGCACAGATCCCGCGATGATTACGGCGTAGCCTCTCACACTAACGAATAACTAGATCCTTGGCTCTCCAGAAACAAAAGCAAAAAACCCAGCGATCTCGCAAGTGACAAATCTAGCGCATAACTATGGGGTTCGCGGGGATGGGGCCTTTTGGTTTTGCCCTGCTGAGCACACTAGGCACACCATGACAAAACATGCCTCGGATCTCGACCGAAACGTGAGCCTGAAGGAGAAAAGCCCTGAACCCTGGATAGAGATGACCCAAAGAGTGCAGAGTGGATGATGGGATTCATCACGCCACAGGTGAGGCACTCTGCCAGGGCCAGCCATGGAGATGCCGCCACTCCACAGAGAGAGAGGCCCCCTGAGTTTAGCTACTCGGCGGAACAGATCCGTCCGGCAAAGTCGTCGCTACGGTGGAAAACGTCTGCCGAGATGCATCTCTGACGGTGACACTACCGTGGCCTCTGATGAGGCTCTACCCAAGTTCGTGCTCGATGCTACATCAGGGTCGGCAAGAACCGTACTTCCATGTGGGGATTTTCCGGCCTCAAATGACATGCTAGGAGGAGCCATTCCCAATGGTACGGTAGGGAATGTTGACTTGAGAAGAAACACACCTTGCTCGCGGCCACGTTTTTCTCGAGACCGTCAGCAGGGATTTAGCATGGGCGCGCTTTGATGATGAATGACTCGTGCCTTGCAGGTAGTGGGTTAGCGCAATGTCGATCTCCCTCTCGCTGGGAGGCGGCGGCTACTGGGAATTCCCGGTGGCCTCGCAGGGGTTCATCCCATCTCATGGAGTGCCATAAGGCTTGTGGGTCCGACCCCGCCCCACAACGCCCCCTGCTAGCCAGTAATACAAGCCCGTGACTTAAGGTC